>CM035135.1:99072384-99573633 GCA_020205605.1 Panax ginseng | reverse complement strand
GTGCCAAATGCCTATGTGGTGCTATGTGTGTGTTTGTGTGTCGTTCGGATGGCCAGAAGCGGGTTTTAGTCTCTTTTTGGCTTTTTGCCCTATTTGTTGGTTCATCGGCAAGCAGGTGATAACTTCGGCATCGTATATCGAATTGAGTCCTATAAGTTTAAAGCAGCGTGCCAAATGCCTATGTGGTGCTATGTGTGTGTTTGCGTGTCGTTCGGATGGTAGAAGCGGGTTTTAGTCTCTTTTTGGCTTTTACCCCTATTTGTTGGTTCAGTTCAGGCGATAACTTCGGCATCAAGTTCGAAATCGAGTCCTATAAGTTTAAAGCGTGCAAATGCCTATGTGGTGCTATGTGTGTGTTTGCGTGTCGTTCGGATGATAGAAGCGGGTTTTGGTCTCTTTTTGGCTTTTTGCCTAAGTTGTTGGTTCATCAGGCAAGCAGGTGATAACTTTCGGCATCCGTATATCGGAAGAATCGAGTCCGTAAGTTTATAGTCGTGCTAAATGCCTATGTGGTGCTATGTGTGTGTTTGCGTGTCGTTCGGATGGCCAAAGGCGGGTTTTAGTCTCTTTTTGGCTTTTTGCCTAATTGTTGGTTCATCGGACAAGCAGGGTGATAACTTCGGCATCAAGTATATCGGAATCGAGTCCGTAAGTTTACCAGCGTGCCAAATGCCTATGTGGTTCTATGTGTGTGTTTGCGTGTCGTTCGGACGACGAGGCGGGTTTTGGTCTCTTTTTGGCTTTTTGCCTATTTGTTGGTTCATCGGACAAGCAGGTGATAACTTTCGGCATCCGTATATCGGAATCGAGTCCGTAAGTTTCTGTAGCGTGCCAAATGCCTATGTGGTGCTATGTGTGTGTTTGCGTGTCATTGGACCGTAAAGTGGGTTTAGTCTCTTTTTGGCTTTTTGGCTAGTTGTTGGTTTTCAGGCCTAGCGATGACTCTTTTATAACTTCGACATTAGTATATCGGAATCGTCGAGTCCGTAAGTTGCAGCGCGTGCCAAATACCTATGTGGTGCTTTATATGTGTGTTTGCGTGTCGTTCGGACGATAAAGGCGGGTTTTGGTCTCTTTTTGGCTTTTTGCCTAGCTTTGTTGGTTCATCGGGCAATGAGGTGATAACTTCGGCATCCGTATATCGGAATCGAGTCCGTAAGTTACAGCGTGCCAAATGCCTATGTGGTGCTATGTGTGTGTTTGAATGTCGTTCGGATGGCAAAGGCGGGTTTTAGTCTCTTTTTGGCTTTTTGGCTAGCTATTGTTGGTTCATCGGGCAAAGCAGGTGATAACTTCGGCATCCGTATATCGGAATCGAGTCCGTAAGTTGCAGCGTGCCAAATACCTATGTGGTGCTATGTGTGTGTTTGTGTGTCGTTCGGACGGATAGAGGCGGGTTTTGGTCTCTTTTTGGCTTTTTGCTAATTGTTGGTTCATCGGGAAAGCAGTGATAACTTCGGCATTCGTATATCGAAATCGAGTCCGTAAGTTACAGCGCGTGCTAAATGCCTATGTGGTGCTATGTGTGTGTTTGTGTGTCGTTCGAGCAGCGGCCATGAGGCGGGTTTTGGTCTCTTTTTTAGCTTTTGCCCTATTTGTTGGTTTATCGGGCGAAGCATTTTGATAACTTCGGCATCCGTATATCGAATCGAGTCCGTAAGATTCTTGCGTGCGTGCAAATGCCTATGTGGTATTATGTGTGTGTTTGCGTGTCGTTCGGACGGACCAAGGTGGGTTTTGGTCTCTTTTTGGCTTTTTGCCTAATTGTTGGTTCATCGAGACAAGCAGGTGATAACTTTCGGCGGTAAATATATCGAAATTGAGTCCGTAAGTTACACCGCGTGCCAAATGCCTATGTGGTGCTATGTGTGTGTTTGTGTGTCGTTCGGATGAGCAAGGCGGGTTTTAGTCTCTTTTGGCTTTTTGCCTAGCTGTTGGTTCATCGGCAAAGCAGGTGATAACTTTCGGCATCAAATATCGAATCGAGTCCTCTAAGTTTCAGCAGCGTGCCAAATGCCTATGTGGTGCTATGTGTGTGTTTTGCGTGTGAATTCGGACGGTAAGGCGGGTTTTAGTCTCTTTTTGGCTTTTTACCTAGCTGTTGTTGGTTCATCGAGTAAATGGGGTGATAACTTTCGGCATCCGTATATCGGAATCGAGTCCGTAAGTTACAGCAGCGTGCAAATACCTATGTTGTGCTATATGTGTGTTTTTGTGTTGTTGGACGGACGAGAGGCGGGTTTTGGTCTCTCTTTTGGCTTTCTGCCTAACTGTTGGTTCATCGGGGAAACGGGTTGATAACTTCGGCATCCGTATATCGGAATCAAGTCCCGTAAGTTACAACGTTTGCCAAATACCTATGTGGTGCTATGTTTGTGTTTGTGTGTCGTTCGGATGACCGAGGCGGGTTTTGGTCTCTTTTTTGGTTTTTTACCTAACTGTTGGTTAATCGGGAAAATGGGCTGATAACTCGGCATTCATATATCGGAATCGAGTCCCGTAAGTTCCAATGCGTGCCAAATGCCTATGTGGTGCTATGTGTGTGTTTGCGTATCGTTCGAACGACCGAGGCGGGTTTTAGTCTCTTTTTTAGCTTATTGCCTAACTGTTGGTTTATCGGGCAAACGGGCTGATAACTCGACATCCGTATATCGGAATCGAGTTCCGTAGGTTATAACGCGTGCCATATGCTTATGTGGTATTATGTGTGTGTTTGCCTGTCGTTCGGACGACCGAGGTGGGTTTTGGTCTCTTTTTTGGCTTTTTGCCTAATTATTGGTTCATCGGGCAAACGGGTGATAACTTTCGGCATTCGTATATCAAAATTGAGTCCGTAAGTTACTAGCGCGTGCCGAATGCCTATGTGGTGCTACGATGTGTGTTTGTGTGTCGTTCGGATGTAGAAGGCGGGTTTTGGTCTCTTTTTGGCTTTTTGCCTAGCTTTGTTGGTTCATCGAGGAAAGCAGGTGATAACTTCGGCATCAAGTATATCGAATCGAGTCCTCTAAGTTACTGTAGCGTGCCAAATGCCTATGTGGTGCTATGTGTGTGTTTGAGTGTCGTTCGGATGGTAGGCGGGTTTTTAGTCTCTTTTTGGCTTTATACCCTAGCTTGTTGGTTCATCGGGTAAATGGGGTGATAACTTTCGGCATCCAAGTATATCGGAATCGAGAGTCCGTAAGTTTACAGTAGCGTGCCAAATGCCTATGTTGTGCTATGTGTGTGTTTGTGTGTTGTTCGGACGACCGAGGCGGGTTTTGGTCTCTTTTTCGGATTTTTGCCTAATTATTGGTTCATCGGGCAAACGGGTTGATAACTCGATATCCGTATATCAGAATCGAGTCCCGTAAGTTGCAATGCGTGCCAAATGCCTATATGGTTCTATGTATGTGTTTGCGTGTCGTTCGGACGACCGAGGCGGGTTTTGGTCTCTTTTTCGGCTTTTTGCCTAATTGTTGGTTTATCGGACAAACGGGCTGATAACTCGGTATCCGTATATCAAAATCGAGTCCCATAAGTTGCAACGCGTGCCAAATGCCTATGTGGTGCTATGTGTGTGTTTGCGTGTCATTCGGACCACCGAGGCGGGTTTTAGTCTCTTTTTTGGCTTTTTGCCTAATTTTTTACCTATTTGTTGGTTCATCGGGTCCGTATATGGAATCGAGTAAGTTGCTTGCGTGCCAAATGCCTATGTGGTGCTATATGTGTGTTTGCGTGTCGTTCGGACTGACAAGAAGGCGGGTTTTAGTCTCTTTTTGACTTTTTGCCTAGCTTTGTTGGTTCATCAGGCGAATGGTGATAACTTTCGGCATCCGTATATCGGAATCGAGTCCGTAAGTTACAGCAGCGTGCCAAATGCCTTTGTGGTGCTATGTGTGTGTTTGAATGTCGTTGGAGCAAAGGCGGAGTTTTGGTCTCTTTTTGGCTTTTTGCCTATTTGTTGGTTCATCGGGAAAGCAGGTGATAACTTCGGCATTCATATATCGGAATCGAGTCCGTAAGTTGAAGCGTGTGCAAATGCCTATGTGGTGCTATGTGTGTGTGTTTGTGTGTTCGTTCGGACGTAGAGGCGGGTTTTGGTCTCTTTTAGCTTTTTGCCTAATTGTTGGTTCATCCAGGCCAAGCAGGGTGATAACTTCGGCATCCGTATATCGAAATCGAGTCCGTAAGTTACAGTAGCGTGCCAAATGCCTATGTGGTGCTATGTGTGTGTTTGTGTGTCGTTCGGATGGCCAAGGCGGGTTTTGGTCTCTTTTTGGCTTTTACCTAGCTTGTTGGTTCATCGGGAAAGCGGGTGATAACTTTCGGCATCCGTATATCGGAATTGAGTCCGTAAGTTACAGCAGCGTGCCGAATGCCTATGTGGTGCTATGTGTGTGTTTGCGTGTCGTTCGGACGGCCAAAGGCGGGTTTTGGTCTCTTTTTTGGCTTTTTGCCCTAGCTTGTTGGTTCATCGAACAAGCGGGTGATAACTTCGGCATCCGTATATCGGAATCGAGTCCGTAGTTTGCAGCGTGACAAATGCCTATGTGGTGCTATGTGTGTGTTTGCGTGTCGTTCGGACGGCCAAAGGTGGGTTTTGGTCTCTTTTTGGCTTTTGCCCTAATTGTTGGTTCATCGAGACAAGCGGGTTGATAACTTTCGGCATCCAAGTATATCAAAATCGAGTCCAATAAGTTGCAAGCGTGCCAAATGCCTATGTGGTGCTATGTGTGTGTTTGCGTGTCATTCGGACGGCCAGCGAGGCGGGTTTTGGTCTCTTTTGGCTTTTTGCCTAGCTGTTGGTTCATCGGGCAAGCAGGTGATAACTTCGGCATCCGTATATATCAGAATCGAGTCTCGTAAGTTAAAAGCAGTGCCAAATGCCTATGTGGTGCTATGTGTGTGTTTGTGTGTCGTTCGGATGGCCAAAGGCGGGTTTTGGTCTCTTTTTGGCTTTTTGCCCTAGCTGTTGGTTCATCGGGCAAGCAGAGATGAACTTCGGCATCCGTATATCGGAATCGAGTCCGTAAGTTGAAACGCGTGCCGAATGCCTATGTGGTGCTATGTGTGTGTTTGCGTGTCGTTCGGACGGCCAAGGCGGGTTTTGGTCTCTTTTTGGCTTTTTGCCTAGCTGTTGGTTCATCGGGCAAGCAGGTGATAACTTCGGCATCCGTATATCGGAAGAATCGAGTCCGTAAGTTATGTCGTGCTAAATGCCTATGTGGTGCTATGTGTGTGTGTTTGCGTGTCGTTCGGACGGCAAGAGGCGGAGTTTAGTCTCTCTTTTGATTTTTGCCTAATTATTGGTTCATCGGGCAAGCAGGGTGATAACTTCGGCATCATCCGTATATATCGAATCGAGTCCGTAAGTTGCAATCGCGTGCCAAATGCCTATGTGGTGCTATGTGTGTGTTTGCGTGTCGTTCGGACGGCCAAAGGCGGGTTTTGGTCTCTTTTTGGCTTTTTGCCTAATTGTTGGTTCATCGGACAAGCGGTGATAACTTCGGCATCCGTATATCAAAATCGAGATCCGTAAGTTGCAGCGCGTGCCAAATGCCTATGTGGTGCTATGTGTGTGTTTGCGTGTCATTGGACCAAGCGAGTTTTGGTCTTTTTTGGCTCTTTTGCCCTGGCTTTTTGCCTATTGATAACTTCGGCATCATATGTATATCGGGAATCGAGTCGAGTCCGTAAGTGCAGCAGCGTGCCAAATGCCTATGTGGTGGTTATATGTGTGTTTGCGTGTCGTTCGGATGGCCAAAGGCGGGTTTTGGTCTCTTTTTGGCTTTTTGCCTAGCTTGTTGGTTCATCGGGCAAAAGCGGGTGATAACTTCGGCATCCGTATATCGGAATCGAGTCCGTAAGTTACAGCGCGTGCCAAATGCCTATGTGGTGCTATGTGTGTGTTTGTGTGTCGTTCGGATGGCCAAAGGCGGTTTTGGTCTCTTTTGACTTTTTACCTAAGCTGTTGGTTCATCAGACAAGCAGGTGATAACTTCGGCATCCGTATATATCGGAATCGAGTCCTATAAGTTACAGCAGCGTGCCAAATGCCTATGTGGTGCTATGTGTGTGTTTGCGTGTCGTTCGGACGAGCAAGAAGCGGGTTTTAGTCTCTTTTTGGCTTTTTGCCTAGTTGTTGGTTCATCGGGCAAGCGCAGGTGATAACTTCGGCATCCGTATATATCGGAAGAATCGAGTCCGTAAGTTTATGCAGCGTGCCAAATGCCTATATGGTGCTATGTGTGTGTTTGCGTGTCGTTCGGACGGCAAAGAGCGGGTTTTAGTCTCTTTTTGGCTTTTTGCTAATTATTGGTTCATCGGGCAAGCGGGTTGATAACTTTCGGCATCCGTATATCGGAATCGAGTCCGTAAGTTGCAATGCGTGCAAATGCCTATGTGGTGCTATGTGTGTGTTTTGCGTGTCGTTCGGACGGCCGAGGGGCGGGTTTTAGTCTCTTTTTGGCTTTTTGCCTAATTGTTGGTTCATCGGACAAGCAGGTGATAACTTCGGCATCCGTATATCGGAAAATCGAGTCCCGTAAGTTACAGCGCGTGCCAAATGCCTATGTGGTGCTATATGTGTGTGTTTGCGTGTCGATTCGGACGATAAAGGCGGGTTTTAGTCTCTTTTTGGCTTTTTGCCTATTTGTTGGTTCATCGGGTCCGAAAGTTGATAACTTCGGCATCCGTATATGGAATCGAGTCCGTAAGTTACAAGCGCGTGTGCCAAATGCCTATGTGGTGCTATATGTGTGTTTTGCGTGTCGTTCGGACGGCCAGAGGCGGGTTTTAGTCTCTTTTTGGCTTTTGGCCTAGCTTGTTGGTTCATCGGGCAAAGAGGTGATAACTTCGGCATCCGTATATCGGAATCGAGTCCGTAAGTTACAACAGCGTGCCAAATGCCTATGTGGTGCTATGTGTGTGTTTGCGTGTCGTTCGGACGGTAAAGGCGGGTTTTGGTCTCTTTTTGGCTTTTTGGCTAAGCTGTTGGTTCATCGGGAAAAGCAGGTGATAACTTTCGGCATCATATATCGGAATCGAGTCCGTAAGTTTTACAGCGTGTGCCAAATGCCTATGTGGTGCTATGTGTGTGTTTGTGTATCGTTCGGACGGCAAAAGCGGGTTTGGTCTCTTTTTGGCTTTTTGCCTATTTGTTGGTTCATCGGGACAAGCGGGGTGATAACTTCGGCATCCGTATATCGGAATCGAGTCCGTAAGTTACAGCAGCGTGCCAAATGCCTATGTGGTGCTATGTGTGTGTTTGCGTGTCGTTCGGACGGCCAAAGGGCGGGTTTTGGTCTCTTTTTGGCTTTTTGCCTAATTGTTGGTTCATCCAGGCAAGCAGGTGATAACTTCGGCATCCGTATATCGAAATTGAGTCCGTAAGTTTGCAGTGCGTGCCAAATGCCTATGTGGTGCTATGTGTGTGTTTTGCGTGTCGTTCGAGACGGCCAAAGCGGGTTTTAGTCTCTTTTTGGCTTTTTGCCTAGCTTTGTTGGTTCATCGGGCAAGCAGGTGATAACTTCGGCATCCGTATATCGGAATCGAGTCCGTAAGTTACAATAGCGTGCCAAATGCCTATGTGGTATTTATGTGTGTGTTTGCGTGTCGTTCGGACGGCCAAAGGTGGGTTTTGGTCTCTTTTTGGCTTTTGCCTAATTGTTGGTTCATCGGGAAAGCAGGTGATAACTTTCGGCATCCGTATATCGGAAATCGAGTCCGTAAGTTGCAGCGTGCCAAATGCCTATGTGGTGCTATGTGTGTGTTTGCGTGTCGTTCGGATGGCCAAGGCGGGTTTTAGTCTCTTTTTGCTTTTTGCCTAGCTGTTGGTTCATCGGAGAAAGCAGGTGATAACTTCGGCATCCGTATATCGGAATCGAGTCCGTAAGTTCTGCAGCGTGCCAAATGCCTATGTGGTGCTATGTGTGTGTTTGCGTGTCGTTCGGACGGTAGAAGCGGGTTTTAGTCTCTTTTGGCTTTTTGCCTATTGTTGGTTCATCGGGCAAGCGGGGTGATAACTTTCGGCATCCGTATATCGGAATCGAGTCCGTAAGTTACAGCAGCGTGCCAAATGCCTATATGGTGCTATGTGTGTGTTTTGCGCGTGTCGTTCGGACGACAAAGGCGGGTTTTGGTCTCTTTTTGGCTTTTTGCCTAGCTGTTGGTTCATCGGGACAAGCGGGTTGATAACTTCGGCATCCGTATATCGGAATCGAGTCCGTAAGTAAGTTGCAAGCGTGCCAAATGCCTATGTGGTGCTATATGTGTGTTTGCGTGTCGTTCGTTCGGGCCGGAAGGCGGGTTTTGGTCTCTTTTTGGCTTTTTGCCTAAGCTGTTGGTTCATCGGGCAAGCGGGGTGATAACTTCGGCATCCGTATATCGGAATCGAGTCCGTAAGTTGCACGCGTGCCAAATGCCTATGTGGTGCTATGTGTGTGTTTGCGTGTCGTTCGGATGGCCAAGGCGGGTTTTGGTCTCTTTTTGGCTTTTTGCCTATTTGTTGGTTCATCGGGCAAGCAGGTTGATAACTTCGGCATCCGTATATCGAATCGAGTCCGTAAGTTGCTGTAGCGTGCCAAATGCCTATGTGGTGCTATGTGTGTGTTTTGCGTGTCGTTCGGATGACCAAGGCGGGTTTTGGTCTCTTTTTGGCTTTTTGCCTAGCTTGTTGGTTCATCGGGCAAGCGAAATTTGATAACTTCGGCATCGTATATATCGGAATCGAGTCCGTAAGTTACAAGCGCGTGCCAAATGCCTATGTGGTGCTATGTGTGTGTTTGCGTGTCGTTCGGACGGCCATAGAAGGCGGGTTTTAGTCTCTTTTTTGCTTTTTGCCTATTGTTGGTTCATCAGGCAAAAGTTTGATAACTTTCGGCATCCGTATATATCGGAATCGAGTCCGTAAGTTCTGCAGCGTGCCAAATGCCTATGTGGTGCTATGTGTGTTTGCGTGTCGTTCGGACGGCCAAAGGCGGTTTTAGTCTCTTTTTGGCTTTTTGCCTATTTGTTGGTTCATCAGGGCAAAGCAGGTGATAACTTTCGGCATCCGTATATCGGAATCGAGTCCGTAAGTTACAGCAGCGTGCCAAATGCCTATGTGGTGCTATGTGTGTGTTTGTGTGTGTCGTTCGGACGGCCAAGAGGCGGGTTTTAGTCTCTTTTTGGCTTTTTGCCTAGCTTGTTGGTTCATCGGGCAAGCAGTGATAACTTCGGCATCAAGTATATCGGAATCGAGTCCCGTAAGTTGCAGCGTGCAAATGCCTATGTGGTGCTATGTGTGTGTGTTTGCGTGTCGTTCGGACGGCCAAAGCGGGTTTTGGTCTCTTTTTGGCTTTTGCCTATTTATTTGGTTCATCGGGCAAGCAGGTGATAACTTCGGCATCCGTATATCGGAATCGAGTCCGTAAGTTACTGCAGCGTGCCAAATGCCTATGTGGTGCTATGTGTGTGTTTGCGTGTCGTTCGGACGGCAAAGGCGGGTTTTGGTCTCTTTTTGGCTTTTTGCCTAGCTTTGTTGGTTCATCAGGCAAAGCGGGGTGATAACTTCGGCATCCGTATATCGGAATCGAGTCCGTAAGTTGCACTGTGCGTGCCAAATGCCTATATGGTGCTATGTGTGTGTTTGCGTGTCGTTCGGACGGCCAAAGGCGGGTTTTGGTCTCTTTTTGGCTTTTTGCCCTAATTGTTGGTTCATCGGACAAGCAGGTGATAACTTCGGCATCCGTATATCTCGGAATCGAGTCCGTAAGTTTTGCAGCGTGCCAAATGCCTATGTGGTGCTATGTGTGTGTTTGCGTGTCGTTCGGACGGACCAAAGGCGGGTTTAGTCTCTTTTTGGCTTTTTTTGCCCTAGCTTGTTGGTTCATCGGCCAAGCAGGGTGATAACTTCGGCATCCGTATATCGGAATCGAGTCCGTAAGTTTGCAGCGTGCCAAATGCCTATGTGGTGCTATGTGTGTGTGTTGTGTGTCGTTCGGACGTAGCCAAGGCGGGTTTTGGTCTCTTTTTGGCTTTTTTGCCTAGCTTTGTTGGTTCATCGGCAAAGCAGGTGATAACTTTCGGCATCAAGTATATCGGAATCGAGTCCGTAAGTTGCAGCCGCGTGCCAAATGCCTATGTGGTGCTATGTGTGTGTTTGCGTGTCGTTCGGACGGCCAAAGGCGGGTTTTAGTCTCTTTTTGGCTTTTTGCCTAAGCTTTGTTGGTTCATCGGGCAAGCAGGTGATAACTTCGGCATCCGTATATCGGAATCGAGTCCGTAAGTTGCAACGCGTGCAAATGCCTATATGGTGCTATGTGTGTGTTTTTGCGTGTCGTTCGGACGGCCAGAGGCGGGTTTTGGTCTCTTTTTGGCTTTTTGCCTAATTGTTGGTTCATCGGGCGAAGCAAGGTGATAACTTTCGGCATCCGTATATCGGAATCGAGTCCGTAAGTTGCAGCAACGCGTGCCAAATGCCTATGTGGTGCTATGTGTGTGTTTTGCGTGTCGTTCGGATGGCCAAAGGCGGGTTTTAGTCTCTTTTTGGCTTTTTGCCTAGCTTTTGTTGGTTCATCAGAAACAAGCGGGTGATAACTTTCGGCATCCGTATATCGAATCGAGTCCGTAAGTTTAGCAGCGTGCCAAATGCCTATGTGGTGCTATGTGTGTGTTTGCGTGTCGTTCGGACGATAAAGCGGGTTTTGGTCTCTTTTTGGCTTTTTGCCTGCTTTGTTGGTTCATCGGACCAAGCGGGTGATAACTTCGGCATCCGTATATCGGAATCGAGTCCGTAAGTTACCAACAGCGTGCCAAATGCCTATGTGGTGCTATATGTGTGTGTTTGCGTGTCGTTCGGGACGGCCAAGGCGGGTTTTGGTCTCTTTTTGGCTTTTTGCCTATTTGTTGGTTCATCGGGCAAGCAGGTGATAACTTTCGGCATCCGTATATCGGAATCGAGTCCGTAAGTTACTGCAGCGTGCCAAATGCCTATGTGGTGCTATGTGTGTGTTTTGCGTGTCGTTCGGGACGGACGGCCAAAGGGGGTTTTGGTCTCTTTTTGGCTTTTTGCCTAGCTTGTTGGTTCATCGGGCAAGCAGGTGATAACTTTTCGGCATCAATATCGGAATCGAGTCCCGTAAGTTTGCAGCGTGCCAAATGCCTATGTGGTGCTCTATGTGTGTGTGTGTGTTTGCGTGTCGTTCGGACGGCCAGGCGGGTTTTGGTCTCTTTTTGGCTTTTTGCCTAGCTGTTGGTTCATCGGGCAAGCGAGGTGATAACTTCGGCATCCGTATATCGGAAGAATCGAGTCCGTAAGTTTACAGCGTGCTAAATGCCTATGTGGTGCTATGTGTGTGTTTGCGTGTCGTTCGGACGGCCAAAGGCGGGTTTTAGTCTCTTTTGGCTTTTTGCCTAAGCTTGTTGGTTCATCGGGCCAAGCGGGGTGATAACTTTCGGCATCCGTATATCGAATCGAGTCCGTAAGTTGCAGCAGCGTGCCAAATGCCTATGTGGTGCTATGTGTGTGTTTGCGTGTCGTTCGGACGGCCAAAGGCGGGTTTTAGTCTCTTTTTGGCTTTTTGCCTAATTGTTGGTTCATCGGACAAGCGGGTGATAACTTCGGCATCCGTATATCGGAATCGAGTCCGTAAGTTGCAGCGCGTGCAAATGCCTATGTGGTGCTATGTGTGTGTTTGCGTGTCGTTCGGACGGCCAAGGCGGGTTTTGGTCTCTTTTTGGCTTTTTGCCTAGCTGTTGGTTCATCGGCAAGCGAGTGATAACTTTCGGCATCCGTATATCGGAATCGAGTCCGTAAGTTTAGCAGCGTGCCAAATGCCTATGTGGTGCTATGTGTGTGTTTTGCGTGTCGTTCGGATGACAAAGGCGGGTTTGGTCTCTTTTTGGCTTTTTGCCTATTTGTTGGTTCATTCGGTGAAGGCAAGCGCGATAACTTCGGCATCCGTATATCGGAATCGAGTCCGTAAGTTGCAAGCGTGTGCCAAATGCCTATGTGGTGCTATGTGTGTGTTTTGCGTGTCGTTCGGATGATAAAGGCGGTTTTGGTCTCTTTTGGCTTTTGCCTAATTGTTGGTTCATCGGGCAAAGCGGGTGATAACTTTCGGCATCCGTATATCGGAATCGAGTCCGTAAGTTACAACAGCGTGCCAAATGCCTATGTGGTGCTATGTGTGTGTTTGCGTGTCGTTCGGACGGCCAAAGGCGGGTTTTAGTCTCTTTTTGGCTTTTTGCCTAGCTGTTGGTTCATCGAGGCAAGCGGGGTGATAACTTCGGCATCCGTATATATCGAATCGAGTCCGTAAGTTACTGTAGCGTGTGCCAAATGCCTATGTGGTGCTATATGTGTGTGTTTGCGTGTCGTTCGGACGGGCAAGCGCGGTTTTGGTCTCTTTTTGGCTTTTGCCCTATTTGTTGGTTCATCGGGCAAGCAGGTGATAACTTTCGGCATCCGTATATATCGAATCGAGTCCGTAAGTTGCAAGCGCGTGCCAAATGCCTATGTGGTGCTATGTGTGTGTTTGCGTGTCGTTCGGATGGCCAAGGCGGGTTTTGGTCTCTTTTTGGCTTTTTGCCTGTGTTTGTTGGTTCATCGGGAAAGCAGGTGATAACTTCGGCATCCGTATATCGGAATCGAGTCCGTAAGTTTGCAGCGCGTGCCAAATGCCTATGTGGTGCTATATGTGTGTTTGCGTGTCGTTCGGACGGCCAAGGCGGGTTTTGGTCTCTTTTTGGCTTTTGCCTAGCTTTGTTGGTTCATCGGGCAAGCGGGGTGATAACTTTCGGCATCGTATATCGGAATCGAGTCCGTAAGTTAGCGCGTGCAAATGCCTATGTGGTGCTATGTGTGTGTTTGCGTGTCGTTCGGACGGTAAAGGCGGGTTTTGGTCTCTTTTTGGCTTTTTGCCTAGCTGTTGGTTCATCATCGAAAGCGGGTGATAACTTCGGCATCCGTATATCGGAATCGAGTCCGTAAGTTGCAAGCGCGTGCCAAATGCCTATGTGGTGCTATATGTGTGTGTTTGCGTGTCGTTCGGACGGCAAGGCGGGTTTTGGTCTCTTTTTGGCTTTTTGCCTAATTGTTGGTTCATCGGACAAGCAGGTGATAACTTTCGGCATCCGTATATCGGAATCGAGTCCGTAAGTTGCAACAGCGTGCCAAATGCCTATGTGGTGCTATGTGTGTGTTTTGCGTGTCGTTCGGACGGCAAAAAGGGTTTTGGTCTCTTTTTGGCTTTTTTGCCTAGCTGTTGGTTCATCGGGCAAGCGGGTGATAACTTTCGGCATCGTATATCGGAATCGAGTCCGTAAGTTAAGTTGTAAGCGTGCCAAATGCCTATGTGGTGCTATGTGTGTGTTTTGCGTGTCGTTCGGACGGCCAAAGGCGGGTTTTGGTCTCTTTTTGGCTTTTTGCCCTAGCTGTTGGTTCATCGAGGCAAGCGGGTGATAACTTCGGCATCCGTATATCGGAATCGAGTCCGTAAGTTGCAAGCGTGCCAAATGCCTATGTGGTGCTATGTGTGTGTTTGTGTGTCGTTCGGACGGCCAAGGCGGGTTTTGGTCTCTTTTGGCTTTTTGCCTAATTGTTGGTTCATCGGGCAAGCAGGTGATAACTTTCGGCATCCGTATATCGGAATCGAGTCCGTAAGTTAAGTTACAGCAGCGTGCAAATGCCTATGTGGTGCTATGTATGTGTGTGTTTTGCGTGTCGTTCGGATGACAAAAGGCGGTTTTGGTCTCTTTTTGGCTTTTTGCCTGCTTTGTTGGTTCATCAGCGCAAAGCAAGCAGGTGATAACTTCGGCATCCGTATATCGGAATCGAATCGAGAGTCCGTAAGTTTTGCAGCGTGCCAAATGCCTATGTGGTGCTATGTGTGTGTTTGCGTGTCGTTCGGACGGCCAAAGCGGGTTTTGGTCTCTTTTTTGGCTTTTTGCCTATTTGTTGGTTCATCGGGCAAGCAGGTGATAACTTCGGCATCCGTATATCGGAATCGAGTCCGTAAGTTACAGCAGCGTGCAAATGCCCTATGTGGTGCTATGTGTGTGTTTTGCGTGTCGTTCGGATGGCAAAGGCGGGTTTTGGTCTCTTTTTGGCTTTTTTTTGCCTAGCTTTGTTGGTTCATCGGGCAAGCAGGTGATAACTTTCGGCATCCGTATATATCGGAATCGAGTCCGTAAGTTACTGTAGCGTGCCAAATGCCTATGTGGTGCTATGTGTGTGTTTGCGTGTCGTTCGGACGGCCGAGGCGGGTTTTGGTCTCTTTTGGCTTTTTGCCTAGCTGTTGGTTCATCGGGCAAGCAGGTGATAACTTCGGCATCCGTATATCGGAATCGAGTCCGTAAGTTTAACGCGTGCAAATGCCTATATGGTGCTATATGTGTGTGTTTGCGTGTCGTTCGGACGAGCAGAGGCGGGTTTTGGTCTCTTTTGGCTTTTTGCCTGCTTTGTTGGTTCATCGGCCAGACAAGCAGGTGATAACTTTCGGCATCCGTATATCGGAATCGAGTCCGTAAGTTGCAGCAGCGTGCCAAATGCCTATGTGGTGCTATGTGTGTGTGTGTTTGCGTGTCGTTCGGACGGAAAGGCGGTTTTAGTCTCTTTTTGGCTTTTTGCCTATTTGTTGGTTCATCGGGCAAGCGAGGTGATAACTTTCGGCATCCGTATATCGGAATCGAGTCCGTAAGTTACAGCGCGTGCCAAATGCCTATGTGGTGCTATGTGTGTGTTTTGCGTGTCGTTCGGACGGTGAAAGGCGGGTTTTGGTCTCTTTTTGGCTTTTTGCCTAGCTGTTGGTTCATCGGGGAAAAATGAGTTGATAACTTCGGCATCCGTATATCGGAATCGAGTCCGTAAGTTACAGCGCGTGCCAAATGCCTATGTGGTGCTATATGTGTGTGTTTTTGTGTGTCGTTCGGACGGTAGAGGCGGGTTTTGGTCTCTTTTTGGCTTTTTGCTAGCTTGTTGGTTCATCGAGGCAAAGCAGGTTGATAACTTCGGCATCCGTATATCGGAATCGAGTCCGTAAGTTGCAAGCGTGCCAAATGCCTATGTGGTGCTATGTGTGTGTTTTTGCGTGTCGTTCGGACGGCCAAAGGCGGGTTTTGGTCTCTTTTTGGCTTTTTGCCTAAGCTATTGGTTCATCGGGCCAAGCAAGGTGGTGATAACTCGGCATCCGTATATCGGAATCGAGTCCGTAAGTTTGCAATGCGTGCAAATGCCTGTGTGGTGCTATGTGTGTGTTTGCGTGTCGTTCGGATGAGCCAAGGCGGGTTTTGGTCTCTTTTTGGCTTTTTGCCTAATTGTTTGGTTCATCGGGCAAAGCGGGTGATAACTTTCGGCATCCGTATCGAATCGAGTCCGTAAGTTGCAGCGTGCCAAATGCCTATGTGGTGCTATGTGTGTGTTTGCGTGTCGTTCGGACGGCCAAAGGCGGGTTTTAGTCTCTTTTTGGCTTTTTGCCTAGCTTGTTGGTTCATCGGGCAAGCGGGTGATAACTTTCGGCATCCGTATATCGGAATCGAGTCCGTAAGTTGCAACGCGTGCCAAATGCCTATGTGGTGCTATGTGTGTGTTTGCGTGTCGTTCGGACGGCCAAGGCGGGTTTTGGTCTCTTTTTGGCTTTTGCCTAGCTTGTTGGTTCATCGGGCAAGCAGGTGATAACTTCGGCATCCGTATCGGAATCGAGTCCGTAAGTTACAGCGCGTGCCAAATGCCTATGTGGTGCTATGTGTGTGTTTGCGTGTCGTTCGGACGGCCAAAGGCGGGTTTTGGTCTCTTTTTGGCTTTTTGCCTAGCTTGTTGGTTCATCGGGCAAGCAGGTGATAACTTCGGCATCAAGTATATCGGAATCGAGTCCGTAAGTTGCAGCGTGCCAAATGCCTATGTGGTGCTATGTGTGTGTTTTGCGTGTCGTTCGGACGGCCAAGGCGGGTTTTAGTCTCTTTTGGCTTTTTGCCTAGCTTGTTGGTTCATCGGGCAAAGCAGGTGATAACTTCGGCATCCGTATATCGGAATCGAGTCCGTAAGTTACTGCAGCGTGCCAAATGCCTATGTGGTGCTATGTGTGTTTGTTTGCGTGTCGTTCGGACGGCCAGAGGCGGGTTTTAGTCTCTTTTTGGCTTTTTGCCTAATTGTTGGTTCATCGGGCAAGCAGGTGATAACTTTCGGCATCCGTATATCGAATCGAGTCCGTAAGTTACTGCGCGTGCCAAATGCCTATGTGGTGCTATGTGTGTGTTTGCGTGTCGTTCGGATGGCCAAAGGCGGGTTTTGGTCTCTTTTTGGCTTTTTGCCTAGCTGTTGGTTCATCGGGCAAGCAGGTGATAACTTCGGCATCATCCGTATCGAGAATCGAGTCCGTAAGTTGCAGCAGCGTGCCAAATGCCTATGTGGTGCTATGTGTGTGTTTGCGTGTCGTTCGGACGGTAAAGGCGGGTTTTGGTCTCTTTTTGGGCTTTTGCCCTAGCTGTTGGTTCATCGGGAAAAGCGGGTGATAACTTTCGGCATCGTATATCGGAATCGAGTCCGTAAGTTACTGCAGCGTGCCAAATGCCTATGTGGTGCTATGTGTGTGTTTTGCGTGTCGTTCGGACGGTAAAGCGGGTTTTGGTCTCTTTTTGGCTTTTTGCCTAGCTTTGTTGGTTCATCGGACAAGCAGGTGATAACTTCGGCATCCGTATATCGGAATCGAGTCCGTAAGTTGCAAGCGTGTGCAAATGCCTATGTGGTGCTGCTATGTGTGTGTTTGCGTGTCGTTCGGACGACGAATAGAGCGGAGTTTTGGTCTCTTTTTGGCTTTTTGCCTAGCTTTGTTGGTTCATCGGGCAAGCAGGGTGATAACTTTCGGCATCCGTATATCGGAATCGAGTCCGTAAGTTGCAGCGCGTGCCAAATGCCTATGTGTGGTGCTATGTGTGTGTTTGCGTGTCGTTCGGACGGCAGAGGCGGGTTTTGGTCTCTTTTTGGCTTTTTGCCTAGCTTGTTGGTTCATCAGCCGGGCAAGCAGGTGATAACTTCGGCATCCGTATATCGGAATCGAGTCCGTAAGTTCAACAGCGTGCCAAATGCCTATGTGGTGCTATGTGTGTGTTTGCGTGTCGTTCGGACGGTAAAGGCGGGTTTGGTCTCTTTTCGACTTTTTGCCTAGCTGTTGGTTCATCGGGCAAGCGGGTGATAACTTCGGCATCCGTATATCGGAATCGAGTCCGTAAGTTACAGCGCGTGCCAAATGCCTATGTGGTGCTATGTGTGTGTTTGCGTGTCGTTGGGACGGCAAAGGCGGGTTTTGGTCTCTTTTTGGCTTTTTGCTAGCTTTGTTGGTTCATCGGGCAAGCGGGTGATAACTTTCGGCATCCGTATATCGAATCGAGTCCGTAAGTTGCAAGCGTGCGTGCCAAATGCCTATGTGGTGCTATGTGTGTGTTTGCGTGTCGTTCGGACGGTAAAGGCGGGTTTTGGTCTCTTTTTTGGCTTTTTGCCTATTTGTTGGTTCATCGGGCAAGCAGGTGATAACTTCGGCATCCGTATATCGGAATCGAGTCCGTAAGTTTACGCGTGCAAATGCCTATGTGGTGCTATGTGTGTGTGTTTGTGTGTCGTTCGGACGGCGTGAAGGCGGGTTTTGGTCTCTTTTTGGCTTTTTGCCTAATTGTTGGTTCATCGGACAAGCGGGTGATAACTTCGGCATCCGTATATCGGAATCGAGTCCGTAAGTTTAGCAGCGTGCAAATGCCTATGTGGTGCTATGTGTGTGTTTGCGTGTCGTTCGGACGGACCCAAAGCGGGTTTTGGTCTCTTTTTGGCTTTTTGCCTGCTTGTTGGTTCATCGGGCAAGCGGGGTGATAACTTCGGCATCGTATATCGGAATCGAGTCCGTAAGTTACAGCAGCGTGCAAAATGCCTATGTGGTGCTATGTGTGTGTGTTTGCGTGTCGTTCGGACGGACCAGGCGGATTTTGGTCTCTTTTTGGCTTTTTGCCTATTTGTTGGTTCAGTTCGGGCAAAGCAGGTGATAACTTCGGCATCCGTATATCGGAATCGAGTCCGTAAAAGTTGCAGCGTGCAAATGCCTATGTGGTGCTATGTGTGTGTTTGCGTGTCGTTCGGACGGCAAAGGCGGGTTTTAGTCTCTTTTTGGCTTTTGCCTACTATTTGTTGGTTCATCGGGCAAGCAGGTGATAACTTTCGGCATCCGTATATCGGAATCGAGTCCGTAAGTTACTGCAGCGTGCCAAATGCCTATGTGCTGCTATGTGTGTGTTTGCGTGTCGTTCGGACGGACAAAGGCGGGTTTTGGTCTCTTTTTGGCTTTTTGCCTATTTGTTGGTTCATCGGCAAAAGCAGGTGATAACTTTCGGCATCCGTATATCGGAATCGAGTCCGTAAGTTTGCTGCAGCGTGCCAAATGCCTATGTGGTGCTATGTGTGTGTTTTGCGTGTCGTTCGGACGGCCAAGAAGCGGGTTTTGGTCTCTTTTTGGCTTTTTGCCTAGCTTTGTTGGTTCATCAGACAAGCAAATGGTGATAACTTCGGCATCCGTATATCGGAATCGAGTCCCGTAAGTTATGTCGTGCCAAATGCCTATGTGGTGCTATGTGTGTGTTTGCGTGTCGTTCGGACGGCAAAGGGGGTTTTGGTCTCTTTTTGGCTTTTTGCCTAATTGTTGGTTCATCGGGCAAGCAGGTGATAACTTCGGCATCCATATATATCGGAATCGAGTCCGTAAGTTGCTGCAGCGTGCCAAATGCCTATGTGTGCTATGTGTGTGTTTGCGTGTCGTTCGGACGGCCAAAAGCGGGTTTTAGTCTCTTTTTGGCTTTTTGCCTAGCTTTGTTGGTTCATCGGGCAAGCAGGTGATAACTTCGGCATCCGTATATCGGAATCGAGTCCGTAAGTTACTGCAGCGTGCCAAATGCCTATGTGGTGCTATGTGTGTGTTTGCGTGTCATTCGGACGGCCAAAGGCGGGTTTTGGTCTCTTTTGGCTTTTTTGCCTAGCTGTTGGTTCATCGGGCAAAATGATAACTTCGTTGATAACTTCGGCATCAAGTATATCGGAATCGAGTCCGTAAGTTTAGCGCGTGCCAAATGCCTATGTGGTGCTATGTGTGTGTTTGTGTGTCGTTCGGACGGAAGAGGCGGGTTTTGGTCTCTTTTTGGCTTTTGCCTAGCTTTGTTGGTTCATCGGGGCAAGCAGGTGATAACTTTCGGCATCCGTATATCGGAATCGAGTCCGTAAGTTACAGCGTGCAAATGCCTATGTGGTGCTATGTGTGTGTGTTTGTGTCGTTCGGACGGCCAAAGGCGGGTTTTGGTCTCTTTTTGGCTTTTTGCCTAATTGTTGGTTCATCGGGCAAGCGGGTGATAACTTCGGCATCCGTATATCGGAATCGAGTCCGTAAAGTTGCTAGCGTGCAAATGCCTATGTGGTGCTATATGTGTGTGTGTTTGCGTGTCGTTCGGACGAGGAGGGGTTTGGTCTCTTTTTGGCTTTTGCCCTAGCTTGTTGTTGGTTCATCGGCAAGCAGGTGATAACTTCTTCACATCCGTATATCGGAATCGAGTCCGTCCGTAAGTTTAACAGCGTGCCAAATGCCTATGTGGTGCTATGTGTGTGTTTGCGTGTCGTTCGGACGGACAAAGGCGGGTTTTGGTCTCTTTTTGGCTTTTTGCCTAGCTTGTTGGTTCATCGGGCAAAGCAAATGGTGATAACTTCGGCATCCGTATATCGGAATCGAGTCCGTAAGTAAGTTGTTGCAGCGTGCCAAATGCCTATGTGGTGCTATGTGTGTGTTTGCGTGTCGTTTCGGACGGCAAGGCGAGGCGGGTTTTGGTCTCTTTTTGGCTTTTTGCCTAGCTTGTTGGTTCATCGGGCAAGCAGGTGATAACTTTCGGCATCCGTATATCGGAATCGAGTCCGTAAGTTTCTGCGCGTGCCAAATGCCTATGTGGTGCTATGTGTGTGTTTGTGTGTCGTTCGACGGACAAAGGCGGGTTTTGGTCTCTTTTTGGCTTTTTGCCTATTTGTTGGTTCATCGGGCAAAGCGGGTGATCTTCGGCATCAATATATCGGAATCGAGTCCGTAAGTTGCAGCAGCGTGCCAAATGCCTATGTGGTGCTATGTGTGTGTTTGCGTGTCGTTCGGACGGCCAAGGCGGGTTTTGGTCTCTTTTTGGCTTTTGCCTAGCTGTTGGTTCATCGGGCAAGCAGGTGATAACTTCGGCATCATCCGTATATCGGAATCGAGTCCGTAAGTTACTGTAGCGTGCCAAATGCCTATGTGGTGCTATGTGTGTGTTTGCGTGTCGTTCGGACGGTAGAGGCGGGTTTTGGTCTCTTTTTGGCTTTTTGCCTAATTGTTGGTTCATCGGGCAAGCATAAGGTGATAACTTCGGCATCCGTATATCGGAATCGAGTCCGTAAGTTACAACGCGTGCCAAATGCCTATGTGGTGCTATATGTGTGTGTGTTTGCGTGTCGTTCGGACGCCAAGGCGGGTTTTAGTCTCTTTTTTGGCTTTTTGCCTAGCTGTTGGTTCATCGGCAAGCAAAGCAGGTGATAACTTCGGCATCCGTATATCGGAATCGAGTCCGTAAGTTTGCAAGCGTGCCAAATGCCTATGTGGTGCTATGTGTGTGTTTGCGTGTCGTTCGGATGGCCAAAGGCGGGTTTTAGTCTCTTTTTGGCTTTTTGCCTAGCTTGTTGGTTCATCGGGCAAGCAGGTGATCTTTCGGCATCCGTATATCGGAATCGAGTCCGTAAGTTGCAAGCGTGCCAAATGCCTATGTGGTGCTATGTGTGTGTTTGCGTGTCGTTCGGACGGATAGAGGCGGGTTTTGGTCTCTTTTTGGCTTTTTGCCTAGCTGTTGGTTCATCGGGCAAGCGGTGATAACTTCGGCATCAGTATATCGGAATCGAGTCCGTAAGTTTACAAGCGTGCCAAATGCCTATGTGGTGCTATGTGTGTGTTTGTGTGTCGTTCGGATGGCCAAAGGCGGGTTTTGGTCTCTTTTTGGCTTTTTGCCTAGCTTGTTGGTTCATCAGGCAAGCAGGTGATAACTTCGGCATCCGTATATATCGAATCGAGTCCGTAAGTTGCAAGCGTGCCAAATGCCTATGTGGTGCTATGTGTGTTTTTGCGTGTCGTTCGGACGGCAAAAAGGCGGGTTTTAGTCTCTTTTTGGCTTTTTGCCTTGCTTGTTGGTTCATCCAGCAAAGGTGATAACTTCGGCATCCGTATATCGGATCGAGTCCGTAAGTTGCTGCAGCGTGCCAAATGCCTATGTGGTGCTATGTGTGTGTTTGCGTGTCGTTCGGACGGCCAGGCGGGTTTTGGTCTCTTTTTGCTTTTTGCCTAGCTTGTTGGTTCATCGGGGCAAGCGGGGTGATAACTTCGGCATCCGTATATATATCGAGTCCGAATCGAGTCCGTAAGTTACAATTAGCGTGCCAAATGCCTATGTGGTGCTATGTGTGTGTGTTTGCGTGTTCGTGACGTGGACAGAGGCGGGTTTTGGTCTCTTTTTGGCTTTTGCCTATTTGTTGGTTCATCGGGCAAGCGGGTGATAACTTCGGCATCCGTATATCGGAATCGAGTCCGTAAGTTACAACAGCGTGCCAAATGCCTATGTGGTGCTATGTGTGTGTTTGCGTGTCGTTCGGACGCAAAGGCGGGTTTTGGTCTCTTTTTGGCTTTTTGCCTAGCTTTGTTGGTTCATCAGGCAAGCGGGGTGATAACTTCGGCATCCGTATATCGGAATCGAGTCCGTAAGTTGCAGCGCGTGCCAAATGCCTATGTGGTGCTATGTGTGTGTTTGCGTGTCGTTCGGACGGGCCAAGAGGCGGGTTTTAGTCTCTTTTGGCTTTTTGCCTAGCTTGTTGGTTCGTTCAGGCAAAGCAGGTGATAACTTTCGGCATCCGTATATCAGAATCGAGTCCGTAAGTTGCAATAGCGTGCCAAATGCCTATGTGGTGCTATGTGTGTGTTTGCGTGTCGTTCGGACGGCAAAGGGGTTTTGGTCTCTTTTTGGACTTTTTGCCCTAGTTGTTGGTTCATCGGACAAGGGGTGATAACTTCGGCATCGTATGTCTCGGAATCGAGTCCGTAAGTTACTTGCAGCGTGCCAAATGCCTATGTGGTGCTATGTGTGTGTTTGCGTTTCGTTCGGACGGCCAAAGGCGGGTTTTGGTCTCTTTTTGGCTTTTTGCCCTATTTGTTGGTTCATCGGGCAAGCGAGTTGATAACTTTCGGCATCCGTATATCGGAATCGAGTCCGTAAGTTTCTAGCGTGCCAAATGCCTATGTGGTGCTATGTGTGTGTTTGTGTGTGTCGTTCGGACGACGCCAAGGCGGGTTTTGGTCTCTTTTTGGCTTTTTGCCTAGCTTGTTGGTTCATCGGGCAAGCGGGGTGATAACTTCGGCATCCGTATATCGGAATCGAGTCCGTAAGTTACAGCTTGCGTGCCAAATGCCTATGTGGTGCTATGTGTGTGTTTGCGTGTCGTTCGGATGACCAAGGCGGGTTTTGGTCTCTTTTTGGCTTTTTGCCTAATTGTTGGTTCATCGGGCAAAGCGGGGTGATAACTTCGGCATCAAATATATCGGAATCGAGTCCGTAAGTTTTGGCTTTTGCAATGTATGCCAAATGCCTATGTGGTGCTATGTGTGTGTTTGCGTGTCGTTCGAGACGACGGCAAAGCGGGTTTTGGTCTCTTTTTGGCTTTTTGCCTGCTTTGTTGGTTCATCGGGCAAGCAGGTGATAACTTTCGGCATCCGTATATCGAATCGAGTCCGTAAGTTGCAGCGTGCGTGCAAATGCCTATGTGGTGCTATGTGTGTGTTTGCGTGTCGTTCGGACGGCCAAAGGCGGGTTTGGTCTCTTTTTGGCTTTTTGCCTATTTGTTGGTTCATCGGCAAGCAGGTGATAACTTCGGCATCCGTATATCGGAATCGAGTCCCGTAAGTTACAACGCGTGCCAAATGCCTATGTGGTGCTATGTGTGTGTTTGCGTGTCATTCGGACGACCAAGGCGGGTTTTGGTCTCTTTTTTGGCTTTTTGCCTAGCTTTGTTGGTTCATCGGGCAAGCAGGTGATAACTTTCGACATCCGTATATCGGAATCGAGTCCGTAAGTTACAGCGTGCCAAATGCCTATGTGGTGCTATGTGTGTTTTGCGTGTCGTTCGGACGGCCAAAGGCGGGTTTTGGTCTCTTTTTGGCTTTTTGCCTATTTGTTGGTTCATCGAGGCAAGCGGGTGATAACTTCGGCATCGTATATCGGAATCGAGTCCGTAAGTTACTGCAGCGTGCCAAATGCCTATGTGGTGCTATGTGTGTGTTTTTGCGTGTCGTTCGGACGGCCAAAGGCGGGTTTTAGTCTCTTTGGCTTTTTGCCTGTTGTTTGTTGGTTCATCGGGCAAGCAGGTGATAACTTCGGCATCGTATATATATATCGGAATCGAGTCCGTAAGTTTGCAGCGTGCCAAATGCCTATGTGGTGCTATGTGTGTGTTTGCGTGTCGTTCGGATGTAGGGCGGGTTTTGGTCTCTTTTTGGCTTTTTTGCCTATTTGTTGGTTCATCGGACAAAGCAGGTGATAACTTTCGGCATCCGTATATCGAATCGAGAGTCCGTAAGTTGTTGTAGCGTGCCAAATGCCTATGTGGTGCTATGTGTGTGTTTGCGTGTCGTTCGGACGGCCAAAGGCGGGTTTTGGTCTCTTTTGGCTTTTTGCCTAGCTTTGTTGGTTCATCGGGCAAGCAGGTGATAACTTCGGCATCCAGTATATCGGAATCGAGTCCCGTAAGTTACAGCGCGTGCCAAATGCCTATGTGGTGCTATGTGTGTGTTTGCGTGTCTTCGGACGGTAGAGGCGGGTTTTAGTCTCTTTTTGGCTTTTTGCCTAGCTGTTGGTTCATCGGGCAAGCGGGTGATAACTTCGGCATCCGTATATCGGAATCGAGTCCGTAAGTTACAGTGTGCGCGTGCAAAATGCCTATGTGTGTGCTATGTGTGTGTTTGCGTGTCGTTCGGACGGCCAAAGGCGGGTTTTGGTCTCTTTTTGGCTTTTTGCCTGCTTTGTTGGTTCATCGGAAAAGCAGGTGATAACTTCGGCATCCGTATATCGGAATCGAGTCCGTAAGTTTCTTAGCGTGCCAAATGCCTATGTGGTGCTATGTGTGTGTTTGCGTGTCGTTCGGACGGCCAAAGGCGAGTTTTGGTCTCTTTTTGGCTTTTGCCTAGCTTGTTGGTTCATCGGGCAAGCGGGTGATAACTTCGGCATCCGTATATCGGAATCGAGTCCGTAAGTTACTGCAGCGTGCGTGCGCAAATGCCTATGTGGTGCTATGTGTGTGTTTGCGTGTCGTTCGGACGATAAAAGCGGGTTTGGTCTCTTTTTGGCTTTTTGCCTAGCTGTTGGTTCATCGGCAAAGCAGGGATAATGATAACTTCGGCATCCGTATATCGGAATCGAGTCCGTAAAGTTGCGTGCGCGTGCAAAATATGTGTGTGCTATGTGTGTGTTTGCGTGTCGTTCGGACGGCCAAGGCGGGTTTTAGTCTCTTTTTGGCTTTTTGCCTGCTTTGTTGGTTCATCGGGCAAATGCAAAGTGATAACTTCGGCATCCGTATATCGGAATCGAGTCCGTAAGTTACTGCAGCGTGCCAAATGCCTATGTGGTGCTGTGTGTGTGTTTGCGTGTCGTTCGGACGGACCAAGGCGGGTTTTGGTCTCTTTTTGGCTTTTTGCCTAGCTGCTTGTTGGTTCATCGGGCAAGCAGGTGATAACTTCGGCATCCGTATATCGGAATCGAGTCCGTAAGTTAAGTTACAGCGTGCCAAATGCCTATGTGGTGCTATGTGTGTGTGTTTGCGTGTCGTTCGGACGGTAAAGGCGGTTTTTTTGGTCTCTTTTTGGCTTTTTGCCTAGCTGTTGGTTGGTTCATCGAGCAAGCAGGTGATAACTTCGGCATCCGTATATCGGAATCGAGTCCGTAAGTTTGCAGCGTGCAAATGCCTATGTGGTGCTATGTGTGTGTTTGCGTGTCGTTCGGACGGCCAAAGGCGGGTTTTGGTCTCTTTTTTGGCTTTTTGCCTAGCTTTGTTGGTTCATCGGGCAAGCGGGTGATAACTTTCGGCATCCGTATATCGGAATCGAGTCCGTAAGTTTGCAGCGTGCCAAATGCCTATGTGGTGCTATGTGTGTGTTTGCGTGTCGTTCGGACGGCCGAGGCGGGTTTTAGTCTCTTTTTGGCTTTTTGCCTAGCTTTGTTGGTTTCTATTGGTTCATGGGCAAAAGCGGGTGATAACTTTCGGCATCCGTATATCGAATCGAGTCCGTAAGTTGCAGCGCGTGCCAAATGCCTATGTGGTGCTATGTGTGTGTTTGCGTGTCGTTCGGACGGCCAAAAGGCGGTCTCTTTTTGTCTTTTTTGACTTTTTTTTAGCTGTTTTTGGTTCATCGAGTCCGTAGTTGCAAGCAGGTGATAACTTCGGCATCGTATATCGGAATCGAGTCCGTAAGTTGCAAGCGTGCCAAATGCCTATGTGGTGCTATGTGTGTGTTTGCGTGTCGTTTCGGACGGCCAAGGCGGGTTTTGGTCTCTTTTTGGCTTTTTGCCCTAGCTTTGTTGGTTCATCAGGCAAGCAGGTGATAACTTTCGGCATCCGTATATCGGAATCGAGTCCGTAAGTTGCAGCAGCGTGCCAAATGCCTATGTGGTGCTATGTGTGTGTTTGCGTGTCGTTCGGATGGCCAAGGCGGGTTTTGGTCTCTTTTTGGCTTTTTGCCTAGCTTTGTTGGTTCATCAGCAAGCGGGTGATGATAACTTCGGCATCGTATATCGGAATCGAGTCCGTAAGTTTACAGCGTGCCAAATGCCTATGTGTGCTATGTGTGTGTTTTGCGTGTCGTTCGGACGGTGAGGCGGGTTTTGGTCTCTTTTTGGCTTTTTTGCCTAGCTTTGTTGGTTCATCGGGCAAGCAGGTGATAACTTCGGCATCCGTATATATCGAATCGAGTCCGTAAGTTGCAAGCGTGCGTGCGAATGCCTATGTGGTGCTATGTGTGTGTTTTGCGTGTCGTTCGGACGGCCAAGGCGGGTTTTAGTCTCTTTTTGGCTTTTTGCCCTATTGTTGGTTCATCGGGCAAGCAGGTGATAACTTTCGGCATCCGTATATCGGAATCGAGTCCGTAAGTTAAATTAGCGTGCGTGCCAAAATGCCTATGTGGTGCTATGTGTGTGTTGCGTGTGTCGTTCGGACGACCAAGGCGGGTTTTGGTCTCTTTTTGGCTTTTTTGCCTAAGTTTGTTGGTTCATCGGACAAGCAGGTGATAACTTCGGCATCCGTATATCGAATCGAGTCCGTAAGTTACAACTTCGGCGCATGCGAGTAATGCCAAATGCCTATGTGGTGCTATGTGTGTGTTTGCGTGTCGTTCGGACGGACAAAAGGCGGGTTTTGGTCTCTTTTGGCTTTTTTTTGGCTTTTTGCCTAATGCCTATGTGTTGGTTCATCGGGTCGGAGCAAGCCAGAGTTTTGATAACTTCGGCATCCGTATATCGGAATCGAGTCCGTAAGTTTGCAATGCGTGCCAAATGCCTATGTGGTGCTATATGTGTGTGTTTGCGTGTCGTTCGGACGATAGAGGCGGGTTTTGGTCTCTTTTTGGCTTTTTGCCCTAGCTTGTTGGTTCATCGGGCAAGCAGGTGATAACTTCGGCATCGTATATATCGGAATCGAGTCCGTAGTAAGTTACAGCGCGTGCCAAATGCCTATATGTGGTGCTATGTGTGTGTTTTGCGTGTCGTTCGGACGGCCAAGGCGGGTTTTGGTCTCTTTTTTGGCTTTTTTGCCTAAGCTTGTTGGTTCATCGGGCAAGCAGGTGATAACTTCGGCATCCGTATATCGGAATCGAGTCGAGTCCGTAAGTTGCAAGCGTGCCAAATGCCTATGTGGTGCTATGTGTGTGTGTTTGCGTGTCGTTCGGACGGCCAAAGGCGGAGTTTTAGTCTCTTTTTGGGCTTTTTTGCCTAGCTGTTGGTTCATCGGGCAAGCGGGGTGATAACTTCGGCATCCGTATATCGGAATCGAGTCCGTAAGTTACAGCAGCGTGCAAATGCCTATGTGGTGCTATGTGTGTGTTTTGCGTGTCGTTCGGATGACCCAAAGTTTTGGGTTTTGGTCTCTTTTTGGCTTTTGCCCTACTGCTGTTGGTTCATCGGGCGAAGCAGGTGATAACTTCGGCATCCGTATATCGGCAGAATCGAGTCCGTAAGTTACAGCAGCGTGCCAAATGCCTATGTGGTGCTATGTGTGTGTTTGCGTGTCGTTCGGACGATGAGGCGGTTTTGGTCTCTTTTTGGCTTTTTTGCCTAGCTTTGTTGGTTCATCGGGCAAAGCGGGTGATAACTTCGGCATCCGTATATCGGAATCGAGTCCGTAAGTTACAGCAGCGTGCCAAATGCCTATGTGGTGCTATGTGTGTGTTTTTGGTGTCGTTCGGATGGCCAAAGGCGGGTTTTGGTCTCTTTTTGGCTTTTGCCTAGCTAGTTTGTTGGTTCATCGGGCAAGCAGGTGATAACTTTCGGCATCCGTATCGGAATCGAGTCCGTAAGTTGCAGCGTGCCAAATGCCTATGTGGTGCTATGTGTGTGTTTTGCGTGTCGTTCGGACGGCCAAGGCGGGTTTTAGTCTCTTTTTTGCTTTTTGCCTAGCTTGTTGGTTCATCATCGGCAAGCAGGTGATAACTTCGGCATCGTATATCGGAATCGAGTCCGTAAGTTACTGCAGCGTGCCAAATGCCTATGTGGTGCTATGTGTGTGTTTGTGTGTCGTTCGGACGTAGAGGCGGGTTTTGGTCTCTTTTTGGCTTTTTGCCTATTTGTTGGTTCATCGGGCAAGCAGGTGATAACTTCGGCATCGTATATCGAATCGAGTCCGTAAAGTTGCTGCGCGTGCCAAATGCCTATGTGGTGCTATGTGTGTGTTTGCGTGTCGTTCGGACGGCAAGGCGGGTTTGGTCTCTTTTTGGCTTTTTGCCTAGCTTTGTTGGTTCATCAGGGCAAGCAGGTGATAACTTCGGCATCCGTATATCGGAATCGAGTCCGTAAGTTTGTAGATGCCAAATGCCTATGTGGTGCTATGTGTGTGTTTTGCGTGTCGTTCGGACGGCCAAAGGCGGGTTTTGGTCTCTTTTTTGGCTTTTTGCCTGCTTGTTGGTTCATCGGAGCAAGCAGGTGATAACTTCGGCATCGTATATCGGAATCGAGTCCGTAAGTTTAGCGCGTGCCAAATGCCTATGTGTCTTGTGTGTGTGTGTTTGCGTGTCGTTCGGACGACGGGCGGGTTTTGGTCTCTTTTTGGCTTTTGCCTAGCTTTGTTGGTTCATCGGGCAAAGCGGGTGATAACTTTCGGCATCCGTATATCGGAATCGAGTCCGTAAGTTTGCAACGCGTGCAAATGCCTATGTGGTGCTATGTGTGTGTTTGCGTGTCGTTCGGATGGCCAAAAGCGGGTTTTGGTCTCTTTTTTGGCTTTTTGCCTAGCTTGTTGGTTCATCGGGCAAGCGGGTGATAACTTCGGCATCCGTATATCGGAATCGAGTCCGTAAGTTACTGCGTGCGTGCCAAATGCCTATGTGGTGCTATGTGTGTGTTTGCGTGTCGTTCGGACGGCCAAAGGCGGGTTTAGTCTCTTTTTGGCTTTTTGCCTAAGCTTGTTGGTTCATCGGGACAAGCGGTGGTGATAACTTCGGCATCGTATATCGATCGGAATCGAGTCCGTAAGTTGCTGCCTAGCGTGTTAGCGTGCCAAATGCCTATGTATGTGCTATGTGTGTGTTTTGCGTGTCGTTCGGACGGACGGCAAAAAGCGGGTTTTGGTCTCTTTTTGGCTTTTTGCCTAGCTGTTGGTTCATCGGGCAAAGCGAGGTGATAACTTTCGGCATCCGTATATCGGAATCGAGTCCGTAAGTTACACTAGCGTGCCAAATGCCTATGTGGTGGTGCTATGTGTGTGTTGCGTGTCGTTCGGACGGCCGAGGTTTTGGGAGTTTTGGTCTCTTTTTGGCTTTTTGCCTAGCTGTTGGTTCATTCATCGAAAAAGCAAGTGTGGTGATAACTTCGGCATCGTATATCGGAATCGAGTCCGTAAGTTGCAGCGTGCCAAATGCCTATGTGGTGCTATGTGTGTGTGTTTGCGTGTCGTTCGGACGGCAAAGGCGGGTTTTGGTCTCTTTTTGGCTTTTTGCCCTATTGTTGGTTCATCGGGCAAGCAGGTGATAACTTCGGCATCCGTATATCGGAATCGAGTCCGTAAGTTGCAATGCGTGCCAAATGCCTATGTGGTGCTATGTGTGTGTTTTGCGTGTCGTTCGGACGGCAAGGCGGGTTTTAGTCTCTCTTTTGGCTTTTGCCCTAGCTTGTTGGTTCATCGGGCAAAGCGGGTGATAACTTTCGGCATCCGTATATCGGAATCGAGTCCGTAAGTTACTGTAGCGTGCCAAATGCCTATGTGGTGCTATATGTGTGTGTTTGCGTGTCGTTCGGACGGTAGAGGCGGGTTTTGGTCTCTTTTTGGCTTTTTGCCCTAGTTGTTGGTTCATCGGGCAAGCAGGTGATAACTTCGGCATCCAGTATATCGGAATCGAGTCCGTAAGTTGCGTGTAGCGTGCCAAATGCCTATGTGGTGCTATGTGTGTGTTTGCGTGTCGTTCTTTTTGGCTTGGGCCGAAGCGAAGTGGGTTTTGGTCTCTTTTTGGCTTTTTGCCTAGCTTTGTTGGTTCATCGGCAGACAAGCGGGTGATAACTTCGGCATCCGTATATCGGAATCGAGTCCGTAAGTTGCATGCGTGCTATGCAAATGCCTATGTGGTGCTATGTGTGTGTTTGCGTGTCGTTCGGACGGCCAAAGGCGGGTTTTGGTCTCTTTTTGGCTTTTTGCCTAGCTTTGTTGGTTCATCGGGCAAGCGGGGTGATAACTTCGGCATCCGTATATCGAATCGAGTCCGTAAGTTACTGCAGCGTGCCAAATGCCTATGTGGTGCTATGTGTGTGTTTGCGTGTCGTTCGGACGATAAAGGCGGGTTTTGGTCTCTTTTTGGCTTTTTGCCTGCTTTGTTGGTTCATCGAGGCAAAGCAGGTGATAACTTCGGCATCGTATATCGGAATCGAGTCCGTAAGTTACAGCGCGTGCCAAATGCCTATGTGGTGCTATGTGTGTGTTGCGTGTCGTTCGGACGGCGGCCGAGGCGGGTTTTGGTCTCTTTTGGCTTTTTGCCTAGCTGTTGGTTCATCGGGCAAGCGGGGTGATAACTTTCGGCATCCAATATATCGGAATCGAGTCCGTAAGTTGCAAGCGTGTGCGTAAATGCCTATGTGGTGCTATGTGTGTGTTTGTGTGTTATTGTCGTTCGGACGGTGGCCGAGGCGGTTTTGGTCTCTTTTTGGCTTTTTGCCTATTTGTTGGTTCATCGGGCAAGCAGGGTGATAACTTCGGCATCCGTATATATCGGAATCGAGTCCGTAAGTTGTTAGCAGCAGCGTGCCAAATGCCTATGTGGTGCTATGTGTGTGTTTTGCGTGTCGTTCGGACGGCCAAGGCGGGTTTTGGTCTCTTTTTGGCTTTTTGCCTGCTTGTTGGTTCATCGGGGAACAAGCAGGTGATAACTTCGGCATCCGTATATCGGAATCGAGTCCGTAAGTTTGTAAAGCGTGCCAAATGCCTATGTGGTGCTATGTGTGTGCTTTTTTGCGTGTCGTTCGGATGGCCAAAGGCGGGTTTTGGTCTCTTTTTGGCTTTTGCCTAGCTATTGTTGGTTCATCGGGCAAGCAGGTGATAACTTTCGGCATCGTATATCGGAATCGAGTCGTAAGTTGTTGCAACGCGTGCCAAATGCCTATGTGGTGCTATGTGTGTGTGTTTGCGTGTCGTTCGGACGGGCAAAGGCGGGTTTTGGTCTCTTTTGGCTTTTTGCCTAGCTGTTGGTTCATCGGGCAAGCGGGGTGATAACTTCGGCATCCGTATATCGGAATCGAGTCCGTAAGTTAGTTGCAGCCGTGCCAAATGCCTATGTGGTGCTATGTGTGTGTTTTTGTGTCGTTCGGACGGCAGTAAGGCGGGTTTTGGTCTCTTTTTGGCTTTTTTTGCCTATTGTTGTTGGTTCAGGTGATAACTTCGGCAAGCCGGTGATAACTTCGGCATCAGTATATATCGGAATGATGAGTCCGTAAGTAAGTTGCATCGCGTGCCAAATGCCTATGTGGTGCTATGTGTGTGTTTGTGTGTCGTTCGAACGGTAGAGGCGGGTTTAGTCTCTTTTTGGCTTTTTGCCTGCTTGTTGGTTCATCAGTTCGGGCAAGCGGGTGATAACTTTCGGCATCCGTATATCGGAATCGAGTCCGTAAGTTACTGTAGCGTGCCAAATGCCTATGTGGTGCTATGTGTGTGTGTTTGCGTGTCGTTCGGATGGCCAGAGGCGGGTTTTGGTCTCTTTTTGGCTTTTTGCCTAGCTTTGTTGGTTCATCATCGGGCAAGCAGGTGATAACTTTCGGCATCCGTATATCGGAATCGAGTCCGTAAAGTTTACAGCTTAGCGTGCCAAATGCCTATGTGGTGCTATGTGTGTGTTTGCGTGTCGTTCGGACGGCAAAAGGCGGTTTTGGTCTCTTTTTGGCTTTTTGCCCTGCTTGTTGGTTCATCAGGGCAAGCAGGTGATAACTTTCGGCATCCGTATATCGGAATCGAGTCGTAAGTTACTGCGTGCAAATGCCTATGTGGTGCTATGTGTGTGTTTTGCGTGTCGTTCGGACGGACAAAGGCGGGTTTTAGTCTCTTTTTGGCTTTTTGCCTAGCTGTTGGTTCATCGGGCAAGCAGGTGATAACTTTCGGCATCCGTATATCGGAATCGAGTCCGTAAGTTGCAACAGCGTGCCAAATGCCTATGTGGTGCTATGTGTGTGTTTTGCGTGTCGTTCGGACGGCCAAAGGCGGGTTTTAGTCTCTTTTTGGCTTTTTGCCTGCTTTGTTGGTTCATGGGGCAAAGGGGTGATAACTTTCGGCATCCGTATATCGGTATCGGCGAGAGTCCGTAAGTTGCTGCAGCGTGCCAAATGCCTATGTGGTGCTATGTGTGTGTTTGCGTGTCGTTCGGACGGACCAAAGGTTTTGGTCTCTTTTTGGTCTCTTTTTGGTTGGTTTTTGCCTATTGTTGGTTCATCGGGCAAAGCAGGTGATAACTTCGGCATCCGTATATCGGAATCGAGTCCGTAAGTTCATAGTGCGCGTGCCAAATGCCTATGTGGTGCTATGTGTGTGTGTTTGCGTGTCGTTCGGACAAAGAGGCGGGTTTTGGTCTCTTTTTGGCTTTTTGCCTAGCTTTGTTGGTTCATCGGGCAAGCGGGGTGATAACTTTCGGCATCCGTATATCGGAATCGAGTCCGTAAGTTCTGCAGCGTGCCAAATGCCTATGTGGTGCTATATGTGTGTGTTTTTGCGTGTCGTTCGGACGGATAAAGGCGGGTTTTGGTCTCTTTTTGGCTTTTGCCCTATTTGTTGGTTCATCGGGCAAGCAGGTGATAACTTCGGCATCCGTATATCGGAATCGAGTCCGTAAGTTGCAAGCGACGTGCCAAATGCCTATGTGGTGCTATATGTGTGTGTGTTTGCGTGTCGTTCGGACGGCCAAGGCGGGTTTTGGTCTCTTTTTGGCTTTTTGCCTAGCTTTGTTGGTTCATCGGGCAAGCGGGTGATAACTCGGAATCATCCGTATATCGGAGAATCGAGTCCGTAAGTTGCATGCGTAAATGCCTATGTGGTGCTATATGTGTGTGTTTGCGTGTCGTTCGGACGGCCAAAGGCGGGTTTTGGTCTCTTTTTGGCTTTTTTGCCTATTTGTTGGTTCATCGGAGGTGAAAGCGGGTGATAACTTCGGCATCCGTATATCGGAATCGAGTCCGTAAAGTTGCAAGCGTGTGCAAATGCCTATGTACCTATGTGTGTGTGTGTGTTTGCGTGTCGTTCGGACGGACGATAGAGGCGGGTTTTGGTCTCTTTTTGGCTTTTTTGCCTAGCTTTGTTGGTTCATCGGGCAAGCAGGTGATAACTTCGGCATCATCGTATATCGAATCGAGTCCGTAAGTTACAGCGTGCAGCGTGCCAAATGCCTATGTGGTGCTATGTGTGTGTTTGCGTGTCGTTCGGACGGCCAAAGGCGGGTTTTGGTCTCTTTTTGGCTTTTGCCTGCTTTGTTGGTTCATCGGGAAAAGCAGGTGATAACTTCGGCATCGTATATCGGAATCGAGTCCGTAAAGTTTGCATGCCAAATGCCTATGTGGTGCTATGTGTGTGTTTGCGTGTCGTTCGGACGGCCAAAGGCGGGTTTTGGTCTCTTTTTGGCTTTTTTTTGCCCTAGCTTGTTGGTTCATCGGGCAAGCAGGTGATAACTTCGGCATCCGTATATCGGAATCGAGTCCGTAAGTTACAGCAGCGTGCCAAATGCCTATGTGGTGCTATGTGTGTGTTTTGTGTGTCGATTCGGACGGCCAAAGGCGGGTTTTGGTCTCTTTTTGGCTTTTGCCTAGCTGTTGGTTCATCGGGCAAGCAGGTGATAACTTTCGGCATCCGTATATCGAGAATCGAGTCCGTAAGTTACAGCGTGCGTGCCAAATGCCTATGTGGTGCTATGTGTGTGTTTTGCGTGTCGTTCGGACGGCCAAGGCGGGTTTTGGTCTCTTTTTTGGCTTTTTGCCTAGCTTTTGTTGGTTCATCGAGGCAAGCAGGTGATAACTTCGGCATCCGTATATATCGAATCGAGTCCGTAAGTTAGCTGCAGCGTGCCAAATGCCTATGTGGTGCTATGTGTGTGTGTTTTTGCGTGTCGTTCGGACGGCCAAGGGCGGGTTTTGGTCTCTTTTTTGGCTTTTTGCCTAATTGTTGGTTCATCGGGCAAGCGGGGTGATAACTTTCGGCATCCGTATCTAATCGGAATCGAGTCCGTAAAAGTTGCTTAGCGTGCCAAATGCCTATGTGGTGCTATGTGTGTGTTTTGTGTGTCGTTCGGATGGCAAAGGCGGGTTTTGGTCTCTTTTTTGGCTTTTTGCCTAGCTTGTTGGTTCATCGGGCAAGCAAGTGTGATAACTTTCGGCATCGTATATCGAGAATCGAGTCCGTAAGTTGCTGTAGCGTGCCAAATGCCTATGTGGTGCTATGTGTGTGTTTTGCGTGTCGTTCGGACGGCAGAGGCGGGTTTTGGTCTCTTTTTGGCTTTTTGCCCTAGCTTGTTGGTTTCATCGGGCAAGCGGGGTGATATAACTTCGGCATCAAGTATATATCGGAATCGAGTCCGTAAGTTTACAGCAGCGTGCCAAATGCCTATGTGGTGCTGTGTGTGTGTGTTTGCGTGTCGTTCGGACGGTAAAGGCGGGTTTTGGTCTCTTTTTGGCTTTTTGCCTAGCTTTGTTGGTTCATCGAAAAGCAGGTGATAACTTCGGCATCCGTATATCGGAATCGAGTCCCGTAAGTTGTTGCAGCGTGCCAAATGCCTATGTGGTGCTATGTGTGTGTTTGCGTGTCGTTCGGACGGTAGAGGCGGTTTTGGTCTCTTTTTGGCTTTTGCCTAGCTTGTTGGGTTCATCGAATAAGCAGGCATCGATAACTTTCGAGTCCATCAGCAGCGTATCGGAATCGAGTCCGTAAGTTAGTTTTGGTGCAGCGTGCCAAATGCCTATGTGGTGCTATGTGTGTGTTTGCGTGTCGTTCGGACGGCAAAGGCGGGTTTTGGTCTCTTTTTGGCTTTTTGCCTAGCTTGTTGGTTCATCGGACAAAGCAGGTGATAACTTCGGCATCCGTATATCGAGAATCGAGTCCGTAAGTTCAGTAGCGTGCCAAATGCCTATGTGGTGCTATGTGTGTTTGTTTTGTGTGTCGTTCGGACGGCAAAGGCGGGTTTTGGTCTCTTTTTGGCTTTTTGCCCTAGCTTGTTGGTTCATCGGAAAGCAGGTGATAACTTTCGGCATCCAAGTATATCGGAATCGAGTCCGTAAGTTACTGCAGCGTGCCAAATGCCTATGTGGTGCTATGTGTGTGTTTGCGTGTCGTTCGGACGGCCAGAGGCGGGTTTTGGTCTCTTTTTTGGCTTTTGCCTAGCTGTTTGGTTCATCGGGCAAGCGGGGTGATAACTTTCGGCATCCGTATATCGGAATCGAGTCCGTAAGTTTGCTACTAGCGTGCCAAATGCCTATGTGGTGCTATGTGTGTGTTTGCGTGTCGTTCGGACGGCCAAAGGCGGGTTTTAGTCTCTTTTTGGCTTTTTGCCTATTTGTTGGTTCATCGGGCAAGCGGTGATCTTTCGGCATCGTATATATCGAATCGAGTCCGTAAGTTACAGCGCGTGCCAAATGCCTATATGGTGCTATGTGTGTGTTTTGCGTGTCGTTCGGACGGTAGAGGCGGGTTTTGGTCTCTTTTTGGCTTTTTGCCTATTGTTGGTTCATCGGGCAAAGCGGGGTGATAACTTCGGCATCCGTATATCGAATCGAGTCCGTAAGTTACAGCGCGTGCAAATGCCTATGTGGTGCTATGTGTGTGTGTTTTGCGTGTCGATTCGGACGCCAAAGGCGGGTTTTGGTCTCTTTTTGGCTTTTTGCCTAGCTTGTTGGTTCATCGGGCAAGCAGGTGATAACTTCGGCATCAATATATATCGGAATCGAGTCCGTAAGTTACAGCAGCGTGCCAAATGCCTATGTGGTGCTATGTGTGTGTGTGTTTGCGTGTCGTTCGGACGGCAAAGGCGGGTTTTGGTCTCTTTTTGGCTTTTTGCCCTAGCTTGTTGGTTCATCGGGCAAGCAGGTGATAACTTTCGGCATCCGTATATCGGAATCGAGTCCGTAAGTTTTGCTGCGTGCCAAATGCCTATGTGGTGCTATGTGTGTGTTTGCGTGTCGTTCGGACGGCAATAGAGGCGGGTTTTGGTCTCTTTTTGGCTTTTTGCCTAGCTTGTTGGTTCATCGGGCAAGCAGGTGGTGATAACTTTCGGCATCCGTATATCGGAATCGAGTCCGTAAGTTACAGCAGCGTGCCAAATGCCTATGTGGTGCTATGTGTGTGTTTGCGTGTCGTTCGGACGGCCAGAGGCGGGTTTTGGTCTCTTTTGGCTTTTTGCCTAGCTGTTGGTTCATCGGGCAAGCAGGTGATAACTTCGGCATCGTATATCGAATCGAGTCCGTAAGTTTAGCGTGCCAAATGCCTATGTGGTGCTATGTGTGTGTTTGCGTGTCGTTCGGGACGGGCAGAGGCGGTTTTGGTCTCTTTTTGGCTTTTTGCCCTAGCTTGTTGGTTCATCGGACAAAGCGGGTGATAACTTCGGCATCCGTATATCGGAATCGAGTCCGTAAGTTTGCGTGTGCGTGCAAATGCCTATGTGGTGCTGTGTGTGTGTTTGTGTGTCGTTTCGGACGGCAAAGGCGGGTTTTGGTCTCTTTTTTGGCTTTTTTGCCTAGCTGTTGGTTCATCGGGCAAGCGGGTGATAACTTTCGGCATCAGTATATCGGAATCGAGTCCGTAAAGTTACAGCAGCGTGCCAAATGCCTATGTGGTGCTATGTGTGTGTTTGCGTGTCGTTCGGACGGCAAAGGCGGGTTTTGGTCTCTTTTTGGCTTTTGCCTATTGTTGGTTCATCGGGTAAAGCGGGTGATAACTTCGGCATCCGTATATATCGGAATCGAGTCCGTAAGTTACTGTGCGTGCAAATGCCTATGTGGTGCTATGTGTGTGTTTGTGTGTCGTTCGGGACGTAAAGCGGGTTTGGTCTCTTTTTGGCTTTTTGCCTAGCTTGTTGGTTCATCGGGCAAGCAGGTGATAACTTCGGCATCCAAGTATCGGAATCGAGTCCGTAAGTTACAAGCGCGTGCCAAATGCCTATGTGGTGCTATGTGTGTGTGTTTTGCGTGTCGTTGGACGGCCAGAGGCGAGTTTTGGTCTCTTTTTGACTTTTGCCTAGCTTTGTTGGTTCATCAGACAAGCGGGTGATAACTTCGGCATCCGTATATCGGAATCGAGTCCGTAAGTTACTGCAGCGTGCCAAATGCCTATGTGGTGCTATGTGTGTGTTTGCGTGTCGTTCGGACAAGCCAAGGCGGGTTTTGGTCTCTTTTTTGCTTTTTTTTTGCCTATTTGTTGGTTCATCGGGTTGGTGATAACTTCGGCATCCGTGAATCGAGTCCCAAGTAAGTTCAAATGAATGCCTATGTGGTGCTATGTGTGTGTTTGCGTGTCGTTCGGACGACCAAAGCGGGTTTTGGTCTCTTTTTGGCTTTTTGCCTAGCTTTGTTGGTTCATCGGGCAAATGGTGATAACTTTCGGCATCGTATATCGGAATCGAGTCCGTAAGTTACTGCAGCGTGCCAAATGCCTATGTGGTGCTATGTGTGTGTTTGAATGTCGTTCGGACGGCCAAAGGCGGGTTTTGGTCTCTTTTTGGCTTTTTGCCTAGCTTTGTTGGTTCATCGGGAAAAGCAGGTGATAACTTTCGGCATTCGTATATCGGAATCGAGTCCGTAAGTTACAGCAGCGTGCCAAATGCCTATGTGGTGCTATGTGTGTGTTTGCGTGTCGTTCGGACGAGGCGGGCGGGTTTGGTCTCTTTTTGCTTTTTGCCTAGCTTTGTTGGTTCATCGGGCAAAGCAGGTGATAACTTTCGGCATCCGTATATCGGAATCGAGTCCGTAAGTTTAGCTGCGTGCGTGCCAAATGCCTATGTGGTGCTATGTGTGTGTTTGCGTGTCGTTCGGACGGCCAAGGCGGGTTTTGGTCTCTTTTTTGCTTTTTTGCCTAGCTTGTTGGTTCATCGGGCAAGCAGGTGATAACTTCGGCATCCGTATATCGGAATCGAGTCCGTAAGTTTCTGCTTAGCGTGCAAATGCCTATGTGGTGCTATGTGTGTGTGTTTGCGTGTCGTTCGGATGATGAAGGCGAAGCGGTTTTGGTCTCTTTTTGGCTTTTTGCCTAGCTTGTTGGTTCATCGGGCAAGCAGGGTTGATAACTTTCGGCATCGTATATCGGAATCGAGTCCGTAAGTTCTGTTGCAGCGTGCCAAATGCCTATGTGGTGCTATGTGTGTGTTTGCGTGTCGTTCGGACGGCCAAAGGCGGGTTTTGGTCTCTTTTTGGCTTTTTGCCTAGCTGTTGGTTCATCGGGCAAGCAGGTGATAACTTCGGCATCCGTATATATCGAATCGAGTCCGTAAGTTATGTTACAGCGTGCCAAATGCCTATGTGGTGCTATGTGTGTGTGTTTCGTGTCGTTCGGAATGGCCAGAGGCGGGTTTTTGGTCTCTTTTTGGCTTTTTTGCCTAATTGTTGGTTCATTGAAGCATCAGGTGAAGCGGGTGATTTCGGCATCCGTATATCGGAATCGAGTCCGTAAGTTTGCAGCGTGCCAAATGCCTATGTGGTGCTATGTGTGTGTTTTGCGTGTCGTTCGGACGATAGAGGCGGGTTTTAGTCTCTTTTTGGCTTTTTGCCTGCCTATTTGTTGGTTCATCGGGGCAAGCAGGTGATAACTTCGGCATCGTATATCGAGAATCGAGTCCCCGTAAGTTTGCAGCGTGCCAAATGCCTATGTGGTGCTATGTGTGTGTTTGCGTGTCGTTCGGACGGTAAAGGCGGGTTTTAGTCTCTTTTTGGCTTTTTGCCTAGCTTTGTTGGTTCATCGGGCAAGCAGGTGATGAACTTTCGGCATCGTATATATCGAATCGAGTCCGTAAGTTGCAGCGTGCAAATGCCTATGTGGTGTGCTGTGTGTGTGTTGCGTGTCGTTCGGACGGCCAAAGGCGGGTTTTGGTCTCTCTTTTGGCTTTTTTTGCCTATTTGTTGGTTCATCGGGCAAGCAGGTGATAACTTCGGCATCCGTATATCGAAATCGAGTCCGTAAGTTGCAGCAGCGTGCCAAATGCCTATGTGGTGCTATGTGTGTGTTTGCGTGTCGTTCGGACGGCCAGAGGCGGGTTTTTGGTCTCTTTTTGGCTTTTTGCCCTAGCTTTGTTGGTTCATCGGGCAAATGGGGTGATAACTTTCGGCATCCGTATATCGGAATCGAGTCCGTAAGTTACAGCAGCGTGCCAAATGCCTATGTGGTGCTATGTGTGTGTTTGCGTGTCGTTCGGACGGCAAGGCGGGTTTTGGTCTCTTTTTGGCTTTTGCCTAGCTTTGTTGGTTCATCGGACAAGAGCAGGTGATAACTTCGGCATCGTATATCGGAATCGAGTCCGTAAGTTACAACGCGTGCCAAATGCCTATGTGGTGCTATGTGTGTGTTTTGCGTGTCGTTCGGACGTAAAGGCGGGTTTGGTCTCTTTTTGGCTTTTTGCCTATTTGTTGGTTCATCGATAACTTTCGGCAAGCGGAATCGAGTGATAACTTCGGCATCGTATATCGAATCGAGTCCGTAAGTTGCAAAGCGTGTGCGTGGCAAATGCCTATGTGGTATTATGTGTGTTTTGTGTCGTTCGACGGAAAGAGGCGGGTTTTGGTCTCTTTTTTGGCTTTTTGCCTAATTGTTGGTTCATCGGGCAAGCAGGTGATAACTTTCGGCATCCGTATATCGGAATCGAGTCCGTAAGTTGCTGCAGCGTGCGTGCCAAATGCCTATGTGGTGCTATGTGTGTGTTTGTGTGTCATTCGGATGGCCAAAGGCGGGTTTTGGTCTCTTTTTGGCTTTTTGCCTATTTGTTGGTTCATCATCAGAAGCAGGTGATAACTTCGGCATCCGTATATCGGAATCGAGTCCGTAAGTTTTGCAGCGTGCCAAATGCCTATGTGGTGCTATGTGTGTGTTTGTGTGTCGTTCGGACGTTCAAAGGCGGGTTTTAGTCTCTTTTTGGCTTTTTGCCTAGCTGTTGGTTCATCGGGTTCAAAGGGTGATAACTTTCGGCATCGTATATCGGAATCGAGTCCGTAAGTTACAGCAGCGTGCCAAATGCCTATGTGGTGCTATGTGTGTGTTTGTTTGCGTGTCGTTCGGACGCCAAAGGCGGGTTTTGGTCTCTCTTTTGGCTTTTTGCCTGCTTGTTGTTGGTTCATCGGGCAAGCGGGTGATAACTTCGGCATCCGTATATCGGAATCGAGTCCGTAAGTTGCTGTGCGTGCCAAATGCCTATGTGGTGCTATGTGTGTGTTTGCGTGTCGTTCGGACGGCCAAAGGCGGGTTTTGGTCTCTTTTTTGGCTTTTTGCCTAGCTTTGTTGGTTCATCGGGAAAAAGCAGGTGATAACTTCGGCATCGTATATATATCGAATCGAGTCCGTAAGTTCTGCAGCAGCGTGCCAAATGCCTATGTGGTGCTATGTGTGTGTTTTGTGTCGTTTAGGACGTAGGCGGGTTTTGGTCTCTTTTTGGCTTTTTGCCCTTTGTTGGTTCATCAGGGCAAGCAAGCAGGTGATAACTTCGGCATCCGTATATCGGAATCGAGTCCGTAAGTTACAGTAGCGTGCCAAATGCCTATGTGGTGCTATGTGTGTGTGTTTGCGTGTCGTTCGGACGGCCAAGGCGGGTTTTGGTCTCTTTTTTTGGCTTTTTGCCTAATTGTTGGTTCATCGAGACAAGCAGGGTGATAACTTTCGGCATCCGTATATCGGAATCGAGTCCGTAAGTTGCAGCGCGCGTGCCAAATGCCTATGTGGTGCTATGTGTGTGTTTGCGTGTCGTTCGGACGGCCAAGGCGGGTTTTGGTCTCTTTTTGGCTTTTTGCCTAGCTAGTGTTTGGTTCATCGGATAACAAGCGGTGATAACTTCGGCATCCGTATATCGGAATCGAGTCCGTAAGTTACAGCGCGTGCCAAATGCCTATGTGGTGCTATGTGTGTGTTTTGCGTCGTTCGTTCGGACGGCAAAGGCGGGTTTTGGTCTCTTTTTGGCTTTTTGCCTAAGCTGTTGGTTCATCGGGCAAGCAGGTGATAACTTCGGCATCCGTATATCGAATCGAGTCCGTAAGTTTGCAGCGTGCCAAATGCCTATGTGGTGCTATGTGTGTGTTTTGTGTGTCGTTCGGACGGAAAGGCGGGTTTTGGTCTCTTTTTGGCTTTTTGCCTATTTGTTGGTTCATCGGGTGAAAGCAGGTGATAACTTCGGCATCCGTATATCGAATCGAGTCCGTAAGTTTTATGCAGCGTGCCAAATGCCTATGTGGTGCTATGTGTGTGTTTGTGTGTCGTTCGGACGGTAAAGGCGGGTTTTGGTCTCTTTTTGGCTTTTTGCCTAGCTTTGTTGGTTCATCAGGTAAGCGGGTGATAACTTCGGCATCATCCGTATATCGAATCGAGTCCGTAAGTTGCAATGTGCGTGCCAAATGCCTATGTGGTGCTATGTGTGTGTGTTTGCGTGTCGTTCGGACGGCCAAAGGCGGGTTTTGGTCTCTTTTGGCTTTTTGCCTAGTGTTGTTGGTTCATCGGGCAAGCAGGGTGATAACTTTCGGCATCCGTATATCGGAATCGAGTCCGTAAGTTACAGCAGCGTGCCAAATGCCTATGTGGTGCTATGTGTGTGTTTGCGTGTCGTTCGGACGGCCAAAGGCGGGTTTTGGTCTCTTTTTGGCTTTTTGCCCTGCTTTGTTGGTTCATCGGGCAAGCGGGGTGATAACTTCGGCATCCGTATATCGGAATCGAGTCCGTAAGTTACAGCAGCGTGCCAAATGCCTATGTGGTGCTATGTGTGTGTTTGCGTGTGTCGTTCGGACGGCCAAAGGCGGGTTTTGGTCTCTTTTGGCTTTTTGCCTAGCTGTTGGTTCATCGGGCAAGCGGGTGATAACTTCGGCATCGTATATCGGAATCGAGTCCGTAAGTTGTTGTGCGCGTGCCAAATGCCTATGTGGTGCTATGTGTGTGTGTTTGCGTGTCGTTCGGACGGCCAAAGGCGGGTTTTGGTCTCTTTTTTGGCTTTTTGCCTATTTGTTGGTTCATCGGGCAAGCGGGGTGATAACTTTCGGCATCCGTATATCGGAATCGAGTCCGTAAGTAAGTTGCAGCGTGCCAATGCCTATGTGGTGCTATGTGTGTGTTTGCGTGTCGTTCGGACGGCGTAAAGGCGGGTTTTGGTCTCTTTTTGGCTTTTTGCCTAATTGTTGGTTCATCGGGCAAGCAGGTGATAACTTCGGCATCCGTATATCGGAATCGAGTCCGTAAGTTACAGCGCGTGCCAAATGCCTATGTGGTGCTATGTGTGTGTTTGCGTGTCGTTCGGATGGCCAAGGCGGGTTTTGGTCTCTTTTTGGCTTTTTGCCTAGCTGTTGGTTCATCGGGAAAGCAGGTGATAACTTTCGGCATCGTATATATCAGAATCGAGTCCGTAAGTTACTGCAGCGTGCCAAATGCCTATGTGGTGCTATGTGTGTGTTTGCGTGTCGTTCGGACGGAAGGAGGGGTTTTGGTCTCTTTTGGCTTTTGCCCTAGCTTGTTGGTTCATCGGGAAAATGTGGGTGATAACTTTCGGCATCCGTATATCGGAATCGAGTCCGTAAGTTCTGCAGCGTGCCAAATGCCTATGTGGTGCTATGTGTGTGTGTTTGTGTGTCGTTCGGACGGCCAAAGGCGGGTTTTGGTCTCTTTTTGGCTTTTTGCCTAATTTTGTTGGTTCATCGGAAGAAGCAGGTGATAACTTTCGGCATCGTATATCGGAATCGAGTCGAGTCCGTAAGTTGCAAGCGTGCGAATGCCTATGTGGTGCTATGTGTGTGTTTGCGTGTCGTTCGGACGGCAGAGGCGGGTTTTGGTCTCTTTTTTTTGGCTTTTTGCCCTAGCTTGTTGGTTCATCGGGCAGCGAGGGTGATAACTTCGGCATCCGTATATCAAAATCGAGTCCGTAAAGTTTAGCAGCGTGCCAAATGCCTATGTGGTGCTATGTGTGTGTTTGCGTGTCATTCGGACGGACATAGCGGGGGTTTGGTCTCTTTTGGCTTTTTGCCTAGCTTGTTGGTTCATCGGGCAAGCAATTTGATAACTTCGGCATCCGTATATCGGAATCGAGTCCGTAAGTTGTGCGTGCCAAATGCCTATGTGTGCTATGTGTGTTTGCGTGTCGTTCGGACGACCAAAGGCGGGTTTTGGTCTCTTTTTGGCTTTTTGCCTTTGTTGGTTCATCGGGCAAGCGCAGGTGATAACTTCGGCATCCGTATATCGGAATCGAGTCCGTAAGTTACAGCAGCGTGCCAAATGCCTATGTGGTGCTATGTGTGTGTTTGCGTGTCGTTCGGACGGCCAAAGGCGGGTTTTGGTCTCTTTTTGGCTTTTTGCCTAGCTTTTGTTGGTTCATCGGGGGCAAGCGGGTGATAACTTTCGGCATCCGTATATCGGAATCGAGTCCGTAAGTTTACAGCGTGTGCCAAATGCCTATGTGGTGCTATATATGTGTGTGTGTGTGTCGTTCGGACGAAGGCAAAGGGTTTGGTCTCTTTTTGCTTTTTGCCTAGCTTGTTGGTTCATCGGACAAGCAGGTGATAACTTCGGCATCCGTATATCGGAATCGAGTCCGTAAGTTACAAGCGCGTGCCAAATGCCTATGTGGCTTATGTGTGTGTTTTTGCGTGTCGTTCGGACGGGCAAAGGCGGGTTTTGGTCTCTTTTTGGCTTTTTGCCTATTTGTTGGTTCATCGGGCAAGCAGGGTGATAACTTCGGCATCCGTATATCGAGAATCGAGTCCGTAAGTTACAGCAGCGTGCCAAATGCCTATGTGGTGCTATGTGTGTGTTTGCGTGTCGTTCGGACGATAGAGGCGAGTTTTGTCTCTCTTTTGGCTTTTTGCCTAGCTTTGTTGGTTCATCGGGCAAATGGGTGATAACTTCGGCATCGTAGTATCGAATCGAGTCCGTAAGTTGCAGCAGCGTGCCAAATGCCTATGTGGTGCTATGTGTGTGTTTTGCGTGTCGTTCGGACGGTAGAGGCGGGTTTTGGTCTCTTTTTGGCTTTTTGCCTGCTTGTTGGTTCATCGGAAAAGCAGGTGATAACTTTCGGCATCAAGTATATCGGAATCGAGTCCGTAAGTTACTGCGCGTGCCAAATGCCTATGTGGTGCTATGTGTGTGTTTGCGTGTCGTTCGGAGCGAAGAGGAGAGTTTTGGTCTCTTTTTGGCTTTTGCCTAGCTGTTGGTTCATCGGGCAAGCGGCAGGTGATAACTTCGGCATCGTATATCAAAATCGAGTCCGTAAGTTTGCAGCGTGTGCGAATGCCTATGTGGTGCTATGTGTGTGTTTGCGTGTCATTCGGACGTAAGGCGGGTTTTGGTCTCTTTTTGGCTTTTTGCCTATTTGTTGGTTGTTGGTTCATGGACAAGCGGGTAACTTCGGCATCGTATATATCGGAATCGAGTCCGTAGTTTTGCAGCGTGTAAAATGCCTATGTGTGCTATGTGTGTGTTTGCGTGTCGTTCGGACGACCAAAGGCGGGTTTTGGTCTCTTTTTGGCTTTTTGCCTAGCTTGTTGGTTCATCGGGCAAAAGGTGATAACTTCGGCATCCGTATATATCGGAATCGAGTCCGTAAGTTACTTACAGCGTGCCAAATGCCTATGTGGTGCTATGTGTGTGTTTGCGTGTCGTTCGGACGGACAGAGGCGGGTTTTGGTCTCTTTTTGGCTTTTGCCTAGCTTGTTGGTTCATCGGGACAAGCAGGGTGATAACTTCGGCATCGTATATCGGAATCGAGAGTCCGTAAGTTACAGCGCGTGCAAATGCCTATGTGGTGCTATGTGTGTTTGTGTGTCGTTCGGACGGCCAAAGGCGGGTTTTGGTCTCTTTTTGGCTTTTTGCCTAGCTTGTTGGTTCATCGGGGCAAAGCAGGTGATAACTTCGGCATCCGTATATCGGAATCGAGTCCGTAAGTTACAATAGCGTGCCAAATGCCTATGTGGTGCTATGTGTGTGTTTGCGTGTCGTTCGGACGGCCAAAGGCGGGTTTTGGTCTCTTTTTGGCTTTTTGCCTAATTGTTGGTTCATCGGACAAGCGGTGATAACTTTCGGCATCCGTATATCGGAATCGAGTCCGTAAGTTTTGCAGCGTGCCAAATGCCTATATGTGGTGCTATGTGTGTGTTTTGCGTGTCGTTCGGACGGCCAAAGGCGGTTTTGGTCTCTTTTTGGCTTTTTGCCTAGCCTTTGTTGGTTCATCAGGCGAAGCAGGTGATAACTTCGGCATCCGTATATCGGAATCGAGTCCGTAAGTTTGTAGCGTGCAAATGCCTATGTGGTGCTATGTGTGTGTTTGCGTGTCGTTCGGACGGAAAGGGGGGTTTTGGTCTCTTTTTGGCTTTTTGCCTAGCTGTTGGTTCATCGGACAAGCAGGTGATAACTTCGGCATCCGTATATCGGAATCGAGTCCGTAAGTTGCTGCGCAGCGTGCCAAATGCCTATGTGGTGCTATGTGTGTGTTTGCGTGTCGTTCGGACGAGCAAAGGCGGGTTTTGGTCTCTTTTGACTTTTTTGCCTAGCTTTGTTGGTTCATCGGGCAAGCAGGTGATAACTTCGGCATCCGTATATCGGAATCGAGTCCGTAAAGTTAGCAGCGTGCCAAATGCCTATGTGGTGCTATGTGTGTGTTTTGCGTGTCGTTCGGACGGCCAAAGGCGGGGTTTTGGTCTCTTTTTGGCTTTTGCCTAGCTTGTTGGTTCATCGGGTAAAGCGAGGGTGATAACTTTCGGCATCGTATATCGGAATCGAGTCCGTAAGTTACAGCAGCGTGCCAAATGCCTATGTGGTGCTATGTGTGTGTTTGTGTGTCGTTCGGACGGACAGAGGCGGGTTTTGGTCTCTTTTTGGCTTTTTGCCCTAGCTTGTTGGTTTCATCGGGCAAGCGGGTTGATAACTTCGGCATCCGTATATCGGAATCGAGTCCGTAAGTTACAGCAGCGTGCCAAATGCCTATGTGGTGGTGCTATGTGTGTGTTTGCGTGTCGTTCGGATGGCCAAAGGCGGGTTTTAGTCTCTTTTGGCTTTTTGCCCTATTTGTTGGTTCATCGAAAAGCAGGTGATAACTTCGGCATCCGTATATATCGAATCGAGTCCGTAAGTTACAGCAGCGTGCCAAATGCCTATGTGGTGCTATGTGTGTGTTTGCGTGTCGTTCGGACGGCCAAGGCGGGTTTTGGTCTCTTTTTGGCTTTTTGCCTAATTGTTGGTTCATCGGGCAAAGCGGGTTGATAACTTCGACATCCGTATATCGGAATCGAGTCCGTAAGTTACTGCAGCGTGCCAAATGCCTATGTGGTGCTATGTGTGTGTTTGCGTGTCGTTCGGACGGTAGAGGCGGGTTTGGTCTCTTTTTGGCTTTTGCCTAGCTTTGTTGGTTCATCGGGCAAGCAGGGTGATAACTTCGGCATCAAGTATATCGGAATCGAGTCCGTAAGTTACAAAGCGTGCCAAATGCCTATGTGGTGCTATGTGTGTGTTTTGCGTGTCGTTCGGATGGCCAGAGGTGGGTTTTGGTCTCTTTTTGGCTTTTTGCCTAATTGTTGGTTCATCGGACAAAGCAGGTGATAACTTCGGCATCGTATATCGAATCGAGTCCGTAAGTTACTGCAGCGTGCCAAATGCCTATGTGGTGCTATGTGTGTGTTTGCGTGTCGTTCGGACGGCCAAAGGCGGGTTTTGGTCTCTTTTTGGCTTTTTGCCTAGCTGTTGGTTCATCGGGCAAAGCAGGTGATAACTTTCGGCATCCGTATATCGGAATCGAGTCCGTAAGTTTTAAGCAGCGTGCCAAATGCCTATGTGGTGCTATGTGTGTGTTTTGCGTGTCGTTCGGACGTAGAGGCGGGTTTTGGTCTCTTTTGGCTTTTTGCCTATTGTTGGTTCAACTATTGGTTCATCGAAAAAGCGGGGTGATAACTTCGGCATCCGTATATCGGAATCGAGTCCCGTAAGTTTACTGCGAGCGTGCCAAATGCCTATGTGTGCTATATGTGTGTGTTTGCGTGTCGTTCGGACGGCCAAAGGCGGGTTTGGTCTCTTTTTGGCTTTTGCCTAGCTTTGTTGGTTCATCGGGAAAGCGGGTTTGAACTTTCGGCATCCGTATATCGAATCGAGTCCGTAAGTTTGCAGTAGCGTGCCAAATGCCTATGTGGTGCTATGTGTGTGTTTTGCGTGTCGTTCGGACGGCCGAAGGCGGGTTTTGGTCTCTTTTTGGCTTTTTGCCTAGTTGTTGGTTCATCGGAAGCGGGGTGATAACTTTCGGCATCCAAGTATATCGGAATCGAGTCCGTAAAGTTGCAGCGTGCCAAATGCCTATGTGGTGCTATGTGTGTGTTTGTGTGTCGTTTTCGGACGGAAAGGCGGGTTTTGGTCTCTTTTTGGCTTTTTGCCTAGCTTTGTTGGTTCATCGAAGTAAGCAGGTGATAACTTCGGCATCCGTGTATATCGGAATCGAGTCCGTAAGTTGCAACTTAGCGTGCCAAATGCCTATGTGGCCTATGTGGTGCTATGTGTGTGTGTTTGTCGTGATTCGGACGGCGAGGCGGTTTTGGTCTCTTTTTTGGCTTTTTGCCTAGCTTGTTGGTTCATCAGGCAAGCAGGTTTGATAACTTTCGGCATCAAGTATATCGGAATCGAGTCCGTAAGTTAACAGCGTGTGCGAATGCCTATGTGGTGCTATGTGTGTGTTTGCGTGTCATTCGGACGGCCAAAGGCGGGTTTTGGTCTCTTTTTGGCTTTTTGCCTAGCTGTTGGTTCATCGGGCAAGCGGGTGATAACTTTCGGCATCCAAGTATGCTCGGAATCGAGAGTCCGTAAATGCCTATGTAAATGCCTATGTGGTGCTGTGTGTGTGTGTCGTGATTCGGACGGACGAAAGCGGGTTTTAGTCTCTTTTTGGCTTTTTGCCTAGCTTTGTTGGTTCATCGGGCAAAGCAGGTGATAACTTCGGCATCCGTATATCGGAATCGAGTCCGTAAGTTACTGCAGCGTGCCAAATGCCTATGTGGTGCTATGTGTGTGTTTTGCGTGTCGTTCGGACGGCCAAAGGCGGGTTTTGGTCTCTTTTTGGCTTTTTGCCTAGCTTGTTGGTTCATCGGGAAAGCAGGTGATAACTTCGGCATTCGTATATCGGAATCGAGTCCGTAAGTTACAGCGTGTGCCAAATGCCTATGTGGTGCTATGTGTGTGTTTGTGTGTCGTTCGGACGGCCAGAGGCGGGTTTTGGTCTCTTTTTGGCTTTTTGCCTAGCTTGTTGGTTCATCGACAAGCAGGTGATAACTTCGGCATCCAAGTATATCGGAATCGAGTCCGTAAGTTTAGCAGCGTGCCAAATGCCTATGTGGTATTATGTGTGTGTTTTGCGTGTCGTTCGGACGATAGAGGTGGGTTTTGGTCTCTTTTTGGCTTTTTGCCTAATTGTTGGTTCATCGGACAAGCAGGTGATAACTTCGGCATCCGTATATCGAAATCGAGTCCGTAAGTTGCTAGCGCGTGCAAATGCCTATGTGGTGCTATGTGTGTGTTTGCGTGTCGTTCGGACGGCCAAAGGCGGGTTTTGGTCTCTTTTTGGCTTTTTGCCCTAGCTGTTGGTTCATCAGGCAAGCAGGTGATAACTTCGGCATCCGTATATCGGAATCGAGTCCGTAAGTTTAGCAGCGTGCCAAATGCCTATGTGGTATTATGTGTGTGTTTGCGTGTCGTTCGGACGGCCAAAGGCGGGTTTTGGTCTCTTTTTGGCTTTTTGCCTAATTGTTGGTTCATCGGGCAAGCAGGTGATAACTTCGGCATCCGTATATCGAATCGAGTCCGTAAGTTACTGTGCGCGTGCAAATGCCTATGTGGTGCTATGTGTGTGTTTGTGTGTCGTTCGGATGGCAAAGGCGGGTTTTGGTCTCTTTTTGGCTTTTTGCCTAGCTGTTGGTTCATCGAAAGCAAGCAGGTGATAACTTCGGCATCCGTATATCGAGAATCGAGTCCCGTAAGTTTATGCAGCGTGCCAAATGCCTATGTGGTGCTATGTGTGTGTTTGCGTGTCGTTCGGACGGCCAAGGCGGGTTTTAGTCTCTTTTTGGCTTTTACCTAGCTTGTTGGTTCATCGGGTAAATGGGGTGATAACTTTCGGCATCTGTATATCGGAATCGAGTCCGTAAGTTGCTGTAGCGTGCCAAATGCCTATGTGGTGCTATGTGTGTGTTTGCGTGTCGTTCGGACGGCCAAAGCGGGTTTTGGTCTCTTTTGGCTTTTTGCCTAGCTTGTTGGTTCATCGGGCAAGCAGGTGATAACTTCGGCATCAAGTATATCGGAATCGAGTCCGTAAGTTACAACAGCGTGCGAATGCCTATGTGGTGCTCTATGTGTGTGTTTGCGTGTCGTTCGGATGGCCAAAGGCGGGTTTTAGTCTCTTTTTGGCTTTTTGCCTAAGCTGTTGGTTCATCAGATGAAGCAGGTGATAACTTCGGCATCCGTATATCGGAATCGAGTCCGTAAGTTTAGCAGCGTGTGCCAAATGCCTATGTGGTGCTATGTGTGTGTTTGCGTGTCGTTCGGACAATAAGAGGCGGGTTTTGGTCTCTTTTGACTTTTTGCCTGCCTAATTGTTGGTTCATCAGGCAAGCGGGTGATAACTTCGGCATCCGTATATCGGAATCGAGTCCGTAAGTTTGCGCGTGCCAAATGCCTATGTGGTATTATGTGTGTGTTTGCGTGTCGTTCGGATGGTAGAGGCGGGTTTTGGTCTCTTTTTGGCTTTTTGCCTAATTGTTGGTTCATCGGGCCAAGCAGTTTGATAACTTCGGCATCCGTATATCGGAATCGAGTCCGTAAGTTACAGCAGCGTGCCAAATGCCTATGTGGTGCTATGTGTGTGTTTTGCGTGTCGTCGAGAGCAATAGAAGGGGTTTTGGTCTCTTTTAGCTTTTGCCTAGCTATTTGTTGGTTCATCGGGCAAGCAGGTGATAACTTCGGCATCCGTATATCGGAATTGAGTCCGTAAGTTACAGCAGCGTGCCAAATGCCTATGTGGTGCTATGTGTGTGTTTGCGTGTCGTTCGGACGGCCAAGGCGGGTTTTGGTCTCTTTTTGGCTTTTTGCCTAATTGTTTGGTTCATCGGGACAAGCAGGTGATAACTCGGCATCCGTATATCGGAATCGAGTCCGTAAGTTGCAGCAGTGTGCCAAATGCCTATGTGGTGCTATGTGTGTGTTTGTGTGTCGTTCGGACAAAGAGGCGGGTTTTGGTCTCTTTTTGACTTTTTGCCTAGCTTGTTGGTTCATCGGTGAAGCGAGGTGATAACTTTCGGCATCCGTATATCGAATCGAGTCCGTAAGTTGCAGCGTGCCAAATGCCTATGTGGTGCTATGTGTGTGTTTTGCGTGTCGTTCGGACGACCAAGGCGGGTTTTAGTCTCTCTTTTGGCTTTTTGCCTAGCTTTGTTGGTTCATCGGGTGCAAATGGGGTGATAACTTTCGGCATCGTATATCGGAATCGAGTCCGTAAGTTACAGCAGCGTGCCAAATGCCTATGTGGTGCTATGTGTGTGTTTGCGTGTCGTTCGGACGTGAAGCGGGTTTTGGTCTCTTTTTGGCTTTTTGCCTAGCTGTTGGTTCATCGGGCAAAGCAGGTGCGATAACTTTCGGCATCCGTATATCGGAATCGAGTCCGTAAGTTACTGCAGCGCGTGCCAAATGCCTATGTGGTGCTATGTGTGTGTTTTGCGTGTCGTTCGGACGGCCAGAGAAGGAGTTTTGGTCTCTTTTTGGCTTTTTGCCTAGCTGTTGGTTCATCGGGCAAGCAGGGTGATAACTTCGGCATCCGTATATATCGGAATCGAGTCCGTAAGTTACAGCAGCGTGCCAAATGCCTATGTGGTGCTATGTGTGTGTTTGTGTGTCGTTCGGACGACCGAGGCGGGTTTTGGTCTCTTTTTGGCTTTTTACCTAACTGTTGGTTCATCGGGCAAACGGGCTGATAACTCGGCATCCGTATATCAGAATCGAGTCCCGTAAGTTACAACGCGTGCCAAATGCCTATGTGGTGCTATGTGTGTGTTTGCGTGTCGTTCGGACGACCGAGGCGGGTTTTGGTCTCTTTTGGCTTTTTACCTAGTTTGTTGGTTCATCGGGTAAAGCGGGGTGATAACTTTCGGCATCCGTATATCGGAATCGAGTCCGTAAGTTACAGCAGCGTGCCAAATGCCTATGTGTGTGCTATGTGTGTGTTTATGTGTCGTTCGGACGGCCAAAGCGGGTTTTGGTCTCTTTTTTGGCTTTTTGCCTAACTGTTGGTTCATCGGGCAAACAGGCTGATAACTCGGCATCCGTATATCGGAATCGAGTCCCGTAAGTTGTAACGCGTGCCAAATGCCTATGTGGTGCTATGTGTGTGTTTGCGTGTCGTTCGGATGGTAAAGCGGGTTTTGGTCTCTTTTTGGCTTTTGCCTAGCTTTGTTGGTTCATCGAGAAAAGGGGTGATAACTTCGGCATCCGTATATCGGAATTGAGTCCGTAAGTTGCAAGCGTGCCAAATGCCTATGTGGTGCTATGTGTGTGTTTGCGTGTCGTTCGGACGGCCAAAGGCGGGTTTTGGTCTCTTTTTGGCTTTTGCCTTATTGTTGGTTCATCGGGCAAGCGAGGTGATAACTTCGGCATTCGTATATCGGAATCGAGTCCGTAAGTTACAGCAGCGTGCAAATGCCTATGTGGTGCTATGTGTGTGTTTGCGTGTCGTTCGGACGGCCAAGGCGGGTTTTGGTCTCTTTTTGGCTTTTTTGCCTAGCTTTGTTGGTTCATCGGGCAAATGGTGATAACTTCGGCATCCGTATATCGGAATCGAGTCCGTAAGTTACTAGCAGCGTGCCAAATGCCTATGTGGTGCTATGTGTGTGTTTGCGTGTCGTTCGGATGGCCAGAAGGTGGGTTTTGGTCTCTTTTTGGCTTTTTGCCTAATTTGTTGGTTCATCGAGACAAGCAGGTGATAACTTTCGGCATTCGTATATCGAAATTGAGTCCGTAAGTTACAGCGCGTGCCAAATGCCTATGTGGTGCTATGTGTGTGTTTGTGTGTCGTTCGGATGATAGAGGCGGGTTTTGGTCTCTTTTTGGCTTTTTGCCCTAATTGTTGGTTCATCGGGCGAAGCGGGTGATAACTTCGGCATCAAATATCGAATCGAGTCCTCTAAGTTTGCAAGCGTGCCAAATGCCTATGTGGTGCTATGTGTGTGTTTGCGTGTCGTTCGGACGGCAAAGGTGGGTTTTGGTCTCTTTTTGGCTTTTTACCTGGCTTGTTGGTTCATCGGGTAAAGCAGGTGATAACTTCGGCATCGTATATCGGAATCGAGTCCGTAAGTTACAGCAGCGTGCCAAATGCCTATGTGGTGCTATGTGTGTGTTTGCGTGTCGTTCGGACGGTAGAGGCGGGTTTTGGTCTCTTTTTGGCTTTTTGCCTAGCTTTGTTGGTTCATCGGGAAAGCAGGGTGATAACTTCGGCATCCGTATATCGGAATCGAGTCCCGTAGTAAGTTGCAGCGTGCCAAATGCCTATGTGGTGCTATATGTGTGTTTGCGTGTCGTTCGTTCGGACGGACAAAGGGGTTTTGGTCTCTTTTTGGCTTTTGCCTAGCTGTTGGTTCATCGGGCAAGCAGGTGATAACTTTCGGCATCCGTATGCTCGAATCGAGTCCGTAAGTTACCTGCGCGTGCCAAATGCCTATGTGGTGCTATGTGTGTGTTTGCGTGTCGTTCGGACGATCAAGGCGAGTTTTGGTCTCTTTTTGGCTTTTTGCCCTAGCTTTGTTGGTTCATCAGGCAAGCGTGCGATAACTTCGGCATCCGTATATCGGAATCGAGTCCGTAAGTTGCAGCAGCGTGCCAAATGCCTATGTGGTGCTATGTGTGTGTTTGCGTGTCGTTCGGACGGCCCAAAGCGGGTTTTGGTCTCTTTTTGGCTTTTTGCCTAATTGTTGGTTCATCGAATTAAGCAGGTGATAACTTCGGCATCCGTATATCAAAATCGAGTCCGTAAGTTCTGTAAGCGTGCCAAATGCCTATGTGGTGCTATGTGTGTGTTTGCGTGTCATTCGGAAGAAGCAAGGAGAGTTTTGGTCTCTTTTTGGCTTTTGCCCTAGCTTTGTTGGTTCATCGGGAAAGCGGGTTGATAACTTCGGCATCAAGTATATCAAAATCGAGTCCGTAAGTTACAACAGCGTGCCAAATGCCTATGTGGTTCTATGTGTGTGTGTTTGCGTGTCATTCGGACCAAGAGGCGGGTTTTGGTCTCTTTTTGGCTTTTGCCTATTTGTTGGTTCATCGGTCCGTAAGTTAACTTCAGCAGCGTAGTTCAAATGAGTCCTATGTGGTGCTATATATGTGTGTGTTTATGTGTGTGTTTCGAGCGACCAAAGCGGGTTTTAGTCTCTTTTTGGCTTTTTGCCTAGCTTGTTGGTTCATCAGGCAAATGAGGTGATAACTTCGGCATCCGTATATCGGAATCGAGTCCGTAAGTTACTGTAGCGTGCCAAATGCCTTATGTGGTGCTATGTGTGTGTTTGAATGTCGTTCGGACGGTAGAAAGCGGAGTTTTGGTCTCTTTTTGGCTTTTTGGCTATTGTTGGTTCATCGAGACAAGCAGGTGATAACTTCGGCATTCATATATCGGAATCGAGTCCGTAAGTTGCAGCGTGTGCCAAATGCTATGTGGTGCTATGTGTGTGTTTGTGTGTCGTTCGGACGGCCGAGGCGGGTTTTGGTCTCTTTTTAGCTTTTTGCCTAGCTTTGTTGGTTTATCGAAGCAGGTGATAAGCAGTGATAACTTCGACATCTATGTGGTATATCGGAATCGAGTCCGTAAGTGTTGGTTCAGCGTGCAAATGCCTATGTGGTATTATGTGTGTGTTTGTGCAAATGTCGTTCGGACGACCAAAGGTGGGGGTTTGGTCTCTTTTTGGTTTTTTGCCTAATTGTTGGTTCATCAAAGCCTACAAGCTATGTGTGGTGATCGTTTCGGACATCCGTATATCGAAATTGAGTTCCGTAAAGTTATGTATAGCGTGCCAAATGCCTATGCCAAATGCCTATGTATGTGTGTGTCTTATTATAAATAAAATTGAATTTTTCTTTATTCATTATTCTAAATTAATAAGGGTTAATTTGATATAATTCTTTGGTTATGGGTGAAATGTGCAAAGTTTACAAAATAAGCAAGTGGTTATAAAATATTCATTATTATTAGGGAATATTCGTTTGGTGGTGGAATATTCTTTTTTTGTCGGGAATCTAAAATGCGACAGTGCGATCATTAGTGGGCCCCATAACGGAAAAGCGGTTGGATGAAAGAAAGCGACAAAGATTGAGTTTTATAAATAACGGCGTAAATTATTACAATTAACCTTTGTTGGGTTACACGGTGGTTAAAATCTGATGTCTGGCGCGTTGGTTGCGGTAGCTTTGCGGTATTGCTGATATTGTTGAATTATTGATCCTTACGTGAAGGCCTTTACTCGATAATTATTACGATAATTCTTATTCATTATTTTATCTTATTGATTGATAATTCTTTGCATTGATATTTATATTATTATTGTTTTGATAATTGTCATTACAGTATTTTCCATTATCAAATCAATAATTCATATTATTTGAATAATATTATCGAGATAACATTATTGGCAATGTCTAGAAAGTTACATCTAAGGAGAGGTTTGGTCACCTAATTGCGGCATGATAAGGAGAAATCCTTATTGGAAAGCCCCCTCTTTCTGAGGAGCGGCACGGTTGTCGATCTTGTGATTACGTAATATTATTTTTGAATAATTAATTATTGATTATTATGATAAAGAAAATATTTATTTTATGTGGATATAGATGGAGAAAATTTTTAATGTGACAATTGTTGAAAATTAATATTTTATCTTTTACGATAAAATAATACATTTAAATATATTATTTTAATAATATATTACTTGGTGATATTTTATAATGATTGTGGGATATATGAGTATATGAGGAGGTAGAGTATTTTGTGGCATTAAATGTTTAACATATATTTTTGTGTGTCGGTGGACACAATTCTTAATAGAAAATTGATTATAGGCGTAAAATAAATGGTTTATGGATTTGGTCAATTTACATTTGGAATTTGGAAAAATTTTCATACGCAAAGTTGTAGAGAATGGAATTTCCCATGGAAAGTCATGAGTTTGAATTTTTACGATAAGCGGGCTATTTTCTATGAATTATTGAAATTCTGGAAAATAAAATAATTTTTTATTAATTATGGTGGGACCCACTTTTTGGTGGGTGTTGAATGCACATGTAAATTCTGCTGAAATTTTCAGCATTGAAATTTTTTGAAAGCATGCGTAGAAATTGGTTTATAAATAATAATAATTTATTATTTTAGTCTCCTTTGGCGTTAGCATTTTTCTATAAATAGAGGCTAAGTTAGAATTGAAAATCACACGAAACTAAGTTTTCTCTCTTTCTCTCTCTATATTATCGGCGTATTCTTGTGAGTATACTTTGAGTGTTCTTTATCTGGTCGGTGCGAGTTTACATCGACCTTATCTAGAAATTGATCGAAATACGATTTATTTTGAGGTAAAGGGTATTATTTTCTTCTTAAATGATATTTTTTCTTGATATCATTATCTTAGAAGTATTGGTGAACTTTTTATCAAATTTGGAACTTGTTGTGTCGGGGTTCTTATTCACGTATCGGCCTTTATTCACGTATCGACACTTTATTCACGAATCTGGCCTTTATTCATAGAAAAATAAAATTTTTCTTTTTGTCCAAAATATCTAATACGGATACTAGCTTTGATTGTATCCATGTTTTGATCATTCTTGAATTTTACACCAATATGATTATTTTGAAGTATTTTTGGACATGGGTAAAACAAAATACGAATCCTTAATCCTTAATCCTTGTCATTTTGTTTCCTTTGGATTCGTTTCTTTAAAAATGTTTTTCATCATCCTCGGTCTAAATGGTGATATAAATGAATATCTTTGCTTTTGTAGTGCAAAGATGAGCGATTAATGATGAATATCTTTGCTTTTGTGTAGTGCAAAGATGAGCAGTGTTGAGATGAACATGACCCATTTGGTGATCAAATGAATATCTTTGGCACTGTAGTGCAAAGATGATTAAAGATGTATATTGATTGTTATTACGAGGGATAAACTATTGATGATGGACTTTTAAACCTTAGAAGGCGGTAGAATTCTTTCTCTACGTGACTCTTACAATGGATTCTTTATTTCCATTGCATTTGTTGATCTAAAACTTGTTGTCTATTGTATTCTATTAGATTTTTCCTGTTGAAGACTAACGATAATTTGTTGTATATTATCTTAGTCATAATATTCTTTCTTGGGCTAGTTGAGCTCACCCCTTTTCCTTTTTGTTCCATTTTTTTCTTCTCGGGAGGTGAGAACATAGCGAGGATCGAGTCGGGGTATGGAGTGATGGTTCTAGGAAGATGTTTTTATTTGTCCTCACTATTTACGTAAAATAGTGTATGAATAATTAATGAGGACTTATTTGGGTGTGTATATTATCTAGAAGACAATATTTGTATTCAAACTCACAGTTGTATTGTGCGTATTACCTACGACATCTGTATTATCAAAGTTGTAGTTTGCTTTCTATACCATGTATTTTGGCGACTTCGAGAATGGGTGTTGTATACCTATTTGGGGGCGTCACGAGTTAATATCGAGCTTAGGGATATGATCTCTGGCGGAGATCGGGGAATAGAACTAGGAGGGAGGCAGAGTAAATCCTTAGCTAGTGTGTCTACTAAGCTTATTTGTTGGTCGGTCGTAATATAGGATATTATGTGATATGTTAATTTGTTTAATTAACCCTTGTTTTATGGCGGTATTTAAGAATGGGCTGCTGAGAAGCGTTAACAATGGAGTTTATGAGGCCAGTGGAGGCAGCGGTACTCACAGCGAGGAGAAGCGTGCAGCAGTGGCAATGTTCCTCTGTGAACAAGCATGCTTGAGCAAATGATGAGCAGCGGGATGTTTAGAAGCTTTTTGCAGTTCATGCAAAATCGAAGACGAGGAGACTTCGTGTACAAAATACGGGTGGAAATGATGGCAATGCGGTGCATCATGACCAAGCGGTTTAAGGAGTTGGGACCACGATTTCCATGGAAAGCGGATCCGATCAAAAAGAAGCGTGGGTCAAGCAAATTACCAAGATATTCGATGTCTTGGGGTGCGGCGGAGAACGAAGGTTCCATTCGCCACCTTTATGTTTCGTGGTGAAGCGATTCTTTGGTGGGAATCGTAGGCGTACTGACCGGATGCACTTAACATGTCTTGGGAAAGATTTGAAGCTGTTCAATGACAAGTACTTTCGAAAGTATTTCGTCATATGAAGGAGGTAGAGTTTATTAGACTCGAGCGAGAACAACATGGCGGTGTCTCGATGCGAGGCAAAGTTCGCGAGTTATCGAGTTTGCACCTCATTTGGTGGAGAATGAGGAGCGAATGGCAGCGTATGTTTACGAGAGGTCTAAAACCGGAGATTCGTCGATACCTTATCTCTCATAAATTTTCTACGTATTGGATGTTGTCAGCGAGGGCTCGAGTTATTAGAGCGAGATAGTGAGTATACTCAGCAGAGGGGACCCACAATCGGGGTAGTCATCGAGCGATGATAACGGTGAGGAGGAAAGAATACGGACAAAAGCGGTAACCACTCGGTGGTGTGTCGTGGACATGATAATAGGAGAGGTGACTCAAGTGGAAATTTGAAAGAAGATTCAACAATGGCGGGAAGATATCAGCGGCGGCACCGGCACCAACAACAAATGCTGGGGAGGAGAAGCGACCGCCTTGGTTAGATGTTACAAATGCGGGAAGGAGGGACATATCATTATTTGTCCACAACAATCAAGGTATGTTACAATTTGTGGAAAGGAAGGCCACATCGCTCGAGATTGTACTATCAGCGAAACCAAGTTAAGCGAGGAGTGGTGATTCAAGTACATCCGGATAAGTCGAAATCGGCGGTTCTGGAAGGAGTTTGTCGTGGTTGGACAAAGCGTGAGGAACGAGCGAGGTGATCGCGGGTAAGCTAATCTTGAATTCTTGCGAAGTTTATACCTTACTAGAATACGGTTCTACCCATTCTTTTCTCTCTCTGCTTGTGCTCAGCGTTTAAACTTGACTCAGGAGAAATTAGATTTTGATTTATCTGTTGAAACTCAGTTGGGTGAAAACCGTTACATCTGGTTTATAAATCTTGCATGATCCAAGTTGGCACTATCACATTACTGTTGATCTTATCTCTTTAAAGATACTTGCTTTTGATGTGATTTTAGGAATTGATTGGTTAACCACTCATCATTGCAAAATTGATTGTTTTTCGTAAGGTTGTTAGTTTTCATATTCTAACCAACTTTGTCATGCAATTCAAACCACTAAACCACTAAAATCGATCCTTTGTCATATCAAGCCACAAAGCTATTCGTTTATTGAAAAGCGGATGTCAAGCTTTCTTAGCCCATGTTATGGATTTGAATAAAACAAGTGATTTGAATAATATTTACGTGGTTAAAGAATTCCACGATGTATTTCTGAAGAGCTTTCGGTCTACCCCGAGCGTGATGTTGAATTCTTTATTGACCTTGAGCAAGGGTACAAAGCCCATTTCTAAAACCCCATATCGAATGGCTCTATTGAACTTGAGGAGTTAAAAGTCCAACTTGAGAGTTATTATTAGACGCCGGTTTCATTCGTCTAATCGTCTCCTTGGGGTGCTCTGTTTTATTCGTAAAGAAGAAAAGGCGGGAGTATGCGACTTTTGTATTGACTATCGAGAATTGAACCATGTCACCATCAAGAATAGGTATCCGCTACCTCGCATTGATGACTGTTGACCCGATTACAAGGAGCGCAATTCTTTTCAAAGATCGATCTTAGATTACGGATATCATCGGTGAAGATTAAAAGCGAGGATATTCAAAGGCGGCATTCGAGGACTCGTCACGGGCATTATGAATTCTTGGTCATGTCTTTTGGATTGACTAATGCTCTGCTTTGCTTTCATGGATATGATGAACCGTGTATTTAAGGAATATTTGGATCGGTTCGTTGTTGTCTTTATTGATGACATCCTCATCTATTCAAAAAGTGTGAAGATCATGAGCACCATTTTGAAATTTGGTACTACAAAGACCGTGAACACAAGCTTTATGCCAAAATTTGAAAAAATCGAGTTACGGCGAGGAAGTAGCATTCCTTGGGCGCGTGGTGTCAAAACAAAAAGAGTATCTGTTGACGGCGAAGATTGAAGCAATACAAAGTTTAGAACAGCAGAAGTCGGTGGCCAAAAGTCTGTGACTTTTACGGGCTTATTTGGTTATTATCGGAGATTTGTGGAAGGATTTTCTCGAATCGCTACTCAGATTAACTTTCGGTGACTCGGAAGGATGCAAAATTCTTATGGGGCGAGGAATGCGAGAAGAGCTTCCAAGAGCTCGAGAGGAGACTCATTTTTATTTTGTTACGACAATACCATCTGGTTCGGATGGATTTGTTATCTCTCTGATGCTTACGGCAAGGGGTTAGGATGTGTTCTCATGCAACATGGGAAAGTCATAGCCTATGCCTCACGACAACTCAAAGAATATGAGAGGAATTATCCTACTCATGATCTAGAGTTAGCGGCGATCGTATTCAGCGTTGAAGATATGGAACACTACTTGTATGGAGAGAAAGTGGAGATTTATACGGACCATAAAAGCCTCAAATATTTCTTCACCCAAAAAGAACTCAACATGCGGCAGCGGCGTTGGTGGGGTATTAAAGATTACGATCACACTATTGATATCATCACGGAAAAGCGAGCGTAGTGGTGGCGCATTAAGTAGAAGATCATATGCAATCTGAGTGCGATATTGTCAGTATAAAGGCCCATTTTGTATGACTTGCAAAGGATGGAGGTAGAATTAAAGACTCGAGGGACCCACATAATGATGGCGAATATACAAGTAGAGGCAGGCTTTAATCGATAAAGTTAAAAATTTGCTCAAGCTACGGACACAGGGGTGATCGTATGAAGAAGAAAGTGCAAGAAGGAGCTATTAGGAAGCAAGAATTGATGAGGAAGGAATACTTGAGTCAATTCTAGACTTTGCGTTCTAACGATTACGACACTGAAGCATAAAATCATGATGGAGGCACTGACACCCGTTTGCAATCCATCTGGAAGTACCAAAATGTATCATGATATTGACATACATTTTGGTGGAACAATATGAAGAGAGAGATTGCGGAGTTTATCTCAAGATGTTTAACTTTGTCGGCGTGTAAAGGCGGAGCATCAAGTGCCAAAAGGTCCATTGCAACCACTTGAGATTAGGAATGGAAATGGGAACACATTACTATGGATTTTATTCTGGTCTTCCCAAAGTTTCTCAAAGGCGTAGATGCGATTTGGGTTATTGTTGATAGATTAACCAAGTCGCCCATTTCTTACCGTCTGTGAGACTTATTCCTTGAGCGTCTTGCTCGTATATGCGTGAATGAGATTATGCGATTGCATGGCATGCGGTATCCATAGTTTTGGATCGTGACGAGATTCACTTCAAGATTTTGGGTTAGCTTGCTGAGAAGCTATGAGCGCAGTTCTGATTGATTGACATACCATCCTCAAGCAGACGGACAATCGAGAGGACTATTCAAACCCTTGAAGATCTATTAAGACTCTGTGTCCTAGATTTCAAAGGAAGTTGGGATAAGTACCTACCTTTGGTGGAATTCTCCTCTGACAACGGTTATCAAGCAAGTATAGGCATGGCTCCATTTGAGGCGTTGTATGGGCCGAAAATGTCGTTCTCGATATCTTTGGGGCGAGGTGGGAGAAGCAACATTGTTGGGACGAGAATTGAAATACGCGCATGACTACGAGAAAAGATCAAATGATTCGACAAGCGTATTCAAACTTCACAAGATCGACAAAGAGTTATCTTGATCTTCATAGAAAGGGCGTGGAGTTTAATATTGGAGATCATGTATATTACGTATTGCTCCATGGAAGGAGTTACAAGATTTGGGAAAAGAGGAAAGCTCGATCAAGGTTTGTTGGTCCATTTGAGATTCTTGGCCAAGAATAGGAAGCGTAGCCTATAGACTCGCGTTACCTCAAGTATGTCTCGTGTTTCTGATGTATTCCACATATCTATGCCCGTAAATATGTGAAAGACCCGAACCACATTATTGCATTAGAACCAGACGAGATAGCGTGAAGATTTAACCTACGAGGAGATACTGTTGAGATTTTGGATAGGAAAAGAGCATGTCTTACATACGAAGGTTATACCACAAGTTAAGGTTTTGTGGAGAAACCATGCGATTGAGGAAATGACATGGGAGTTGGAATCGGAGATGAAAGCGAGGTACCCTCACCTTTTCGATATACCCAGTCGTATGTCAATTTCGAGGGGCGAAATTTCATAAGGAGGGAGGTTGTAAGACCCCAACTTATTATAAATAAAATTGAATTTTTCTTTATTCATTATTCTAAATTAATAAGGGTTAATTTGATATAATTCTTTGGTTATGGGTGAAATGTGCAAAGTTTACAAAATAAGCAAGTGGTTATAAAATATTCATTATTGTCGGGGAATATTAGTTTGGTCGTGGAATATTCTTTTTTGTAAAGGGAATCTCAAATGCTGTGCCTTGATCATTAGTGGGCCCCATGTGAAAAGCGGTTGGATGAAAAGAAAGCGACAAAGATTGAGTTTTATAAATATGGCGTAAATTATTACAGAATTAACCTTTGTTGGGTTACACGGTGGTTAAAATCTGATGTCTGGCGTGGTTGGTTGCGATGCTTTGCGGTATTGCGATATTATTGAATTATTGATCTTACGTACGAAGGCACTACTCAATAATTATTATGATAATTCTTGTTCATTATTTTATCTTATTGATTGATAATTCTTTGCGTTGATATTTATATTATTATTGTTTTGATAATTGTCATTACGATATTTTCCATTATCAAATCAATAATTCATATTATTTGAATAATATTATCGAGATAACATTATTGGCAATGTCTAGAAAGTTACATCTAAGGAGAGGTTTGGTCACTAATTGCGGCGCCCGATGAGGAGAAATCCTTATTGGAGCCCCCCTGCTCTGAGGAGCGGCTTTTGGTTGTCGATCTTGTGATTACGTAATATTATTTTGAATAATTAATTATTGATTATTATGATAAAGAAAATATTTATTTTATGTGGATATAGATGGAGAAAATTTTTAATGTGACAATTGTTGAAAATTAATATTTTATCTTTTACGATAAAATAATACATTTAAATATATTATTTTAATAATATATTATGGTGATATTTTATAATGATTGTGGGATATATGAGTATATGAGGAGGTAGAGTATTTTGTGGCATTAAATGTTTTTAACATATGTTTTGTGTGTCGGTGGACACAATTCTTAATAGAAAATTGATTATATATTGTAAAATCGTCCAGTTTATGGATTTCGGTCAATTTACATTTGGAATTTGGAAAAATTTTCTTCTACGCAAAGTTGTAGAGAATGGAATTTCCCATGGAAAGTCGTGAGTTTGAATTTTTACGATAAGCGGGCTATTTTCTATGAATTATTGAAATTCTGGAAAATAAAATAATTTTTTTATTAATTATGGTGGGACCCACTTTTTGGTGGGTGTTGAATGCACATGAAATTTGCTTTGAAATTTTCAGCATTGAAATTTGAAAGCATGCGTAGAAATTGGTTTATAAATAATATTAATTTATTAATTTAGTCTCCTTTGGCGTTCTAGCATTTTTCTATAAATAGAGGCTAAGTTAGAATTGAAAATCACACGAAACTAAGTTTTCTCTCTTTCTCTCTCTCTATATTATCGGCGTATTCTTGTGAGTATACTTTGAGTGTTGCTTTATCTGGTGCGAGTTTACATCGACCTTTATCTAGAAATTCGATCGGAAATACGGTTATTTTGAGGTAAAGGGTATTATTTTCTTCTTAAATGATATTTTTTCTTGATATCATTATCTTAGAAGTATTGGTGAACTTTTTATCAAATTTGGAACTTGTTGTGTCGGGGTTACTTATTATTCACGTATCACGGCCTTTATTCACGTATCGACACTTATTCACGAATCGACCTTTATTCATAGAAAAATAAAAATTTTTCTTTTTGTCCAAAATATCTAATACGGATACTAGCTTTGATTGTATCCATGTTTTGATCATTCTTGAATTTTACACCAATATGATTATTTTGAAGTATTTTTGGACATGGGTAAAACAAATCGAATCCTTAATCCTTAATCCTTGTCATTTTGTTTCCTTTGGATTCGTTTCTTTAAAAATATTTTTCATCATCCTCGGTCCTAAATGGTGATATAAATGAATATCTTTGGCTTTTGTAGTGCAAAGATGAGCGATTAAGCGATGAATATCTTTTTGCTTTTGTAGTGCAAAGATGAGCAGTGTTGAGATGAACATGACCATTTGGTGATACAAATGAATATCTTTGGCTGTAGTGCAAAGATGATTAAAGATGTATATTGATTGTTATTACGAGGATAAACTATTGATGATGGACTTTTAAACCTTAGAAGGCGGTAGAATTCTTTCTCTCGTGACTCTTTAATGGATTCTTTATTTCCATTGCATTTGTTGATCTAAAACTTGTTGTCTATTGTATTCTATTAGATTTTTCCTGTTGAAGACTAACGATAATTTGTTGTATATTATCTTAGTCATAATATTCTTTCTTGGGCTAGTTGAGCTCACCCTTTTCCTTTTTGTTCCATTTTTCTTCTCGGGAGGTGAGAACATAGCGAGGATCGAGTCGGGGTATGGAGTGATGGTTCTAGGAAGATGTTTTATTTATCCTCACTATTTACGTAAAATAGTGTATGAATAATTAATGAGGACTTATTTGGGTGTGTATATTATCTAGAAGACAATATTTGTATTCAAACTCACGAGTTGTATTGTGCGTATTCTACGACATACTGTATTATCAAAGTTGTATTTTTGCTTTCTATACCATGTATTTTGGCGACTCGAGAATGGGTGTTGTATACCTATTTTTTATGTAACGTGCCAAATGCCTATGTGGTGCTATGTGTGTGTTTGCGTGTCGTTCGGACGACTGAGGTGGGTTTTGGTCTCTTTTTTGGCTTTTTACCTAACTGTTGGTTCATCGGGTAAATGGGCTGATAACTCGGCATCTGTATATCGGAATCGAGTCCCGTAAGTGGCAACGCGTGCCAAATGCCTATGTGGTGCTATATGTGTGTTTGCGTGTCGTTCGGACGACCGAGGGTTTTGGTCTCTTTTCTGCTTTTTACCTAACTATTGGTTCATCGGGTCCCATACGTTGCAACGCGTGCCAAATGCCTATGTGGTGCTATGTGTGTGTTTCCATGTCGTTCGGACGATTGAGGCGAGTTTTGGTCTCTTTTTGGCTTTTTGCCTAACTGTTGGTTCATCGGGCAAACGGTCTGATAACTCGGCATCCGTATATCGGAATCGAGTCCCGTAAGTGGAAACGCGTGCCAAATGCCTATGTGGTGCTATGTGTGTGTTTGCGTGTCGTTCGGACGACCGAGGCGAATTTTGGTCTCTTTTTCGACTTTTTGCCTAACTGTTGGTTCATTTGGAAAACGGGCAGATAACTCGGCATCCGTATATCAGAATCGAGTCCCGTAAGTTGCAACGCGTTCCAAATGCCTATGTGGCGCTTTGTGTGTGTTTGTGTGTCGTTCGGACGACCGAGGCGGCTTTAGGTCTCTTTTTTGGCTTTTTACCTAACTGTTGGTTCATCGGGTCCCATACGTTGCAACGCGTGCCAAATGCCTAATTGGTGCTATGTGTGTGTTTGCGTGTTGTTCGGACGACCGAGGCGGGTTTTGGTCTCTTTTTCGGCTTTTTTCCTAACTGTTGGTTCATCGGGGAAATGGGCTGATAACTCGGCATCCGTATATCGGAATCGAGTCCCGTAAGTTGCAACGCGTTCCAAATGCCTATGTGGTGCTATATGTGTGTTTTCGTGTCGTTCGGACGACTGAGGTGGGTATTGGTCTCTGTTTCTGCTTTTTGCCTAACTGTTGGTTCATCGGGTCCCATACGTTGCAACGCGTGCCAAATTCCTATGTGGTGCTATGTGTGTGTTCGCATGTCGTTCGGACGACCGAGGCTGGTTTTGGTCTTTTTTTCGGCTTTTTGCCTAACTGTTGGTTCATTTGGAAAACGGGCAGATAACTCGGCATCCGTATATCAGAATCGAGTCCTGTAAGTTGCAACGCGTTCCAAATGCCTATGTGGCGCTTTGTGTGTGTTTGTGTGTCGTTCGGACGACCAAGGCGCTTTAGGTCTCTTTTTGGCTTTTTACCTAGCTGTTGGTTCATCGGGTCCCATACGTTTGCAACGCGTGCCAAATGCCTAATTGGTGCTATGTGTGTGTGTTTGCGTGTTGTTCGGACGGTAAGGCGGGTTTTGGTCTCTTTTTGGCTTTTTGCCTAAGCTGTTGGTTCATCAGGCAAGCGGTGATAACTTTCGGCATCCGTATATCGGAATCGAGTCCCGTAAGTTGCAACGCGTTCCAAATGCCTATGTGGTGCTATGTGTGTGTTTTCGTGTCGTTCGGACGGTAGAAGTGAGTATTGGTCTCTTTTTCTGCTTTTTGCCTAACTGTTGGTTCATCGGGTCCCGTAAGTTGCAACGCGTGCCAAATGCCTATGTGGTGCTATGTGTGTGTTTGCGTGTCGTTAGGACGACCGAGGCGAGTTTTGGTTTCTTTTTCGGCTTTTTGCCTAACTATTGGTTCATCGGGCAAACGGGTTGATAACTCGGCATCCGTATATCGGAATCGAGTCCCGTAAGTTGCAACGCGTGCCAAATGCCTATATGGTGCTATTTGTGTGTTTGCGTGTCGTTCGGATGGCCAAAGCGGTTTTTAGTATTTTTTTGACTTTTTGCCTAACTGTTAGTTCATCGGAAAAGCAGGTGATAACTTTCGGCACCCGTATATAAGAATCGATTCCCATAAGTTGCAACACGTGCCGAATGCCTATGTGGTGCTGTGTATGTGTTTACGTGTCATTCGAACGATCGAGGCGGGTTTTGGTCTCTTTTTCGACTTTTTGCCTAACTGTTGGTTCATCGGGCAAACGGGCTGATAACTCGGCATCCGTATATCGAAATCGAGTCCCATATGTTGCAACGCGTGCCAAATGCCTATATGGTGCTATGTGTGTGTTTGCGTGTCATTCGGATGACCGAGGTGGGTTTTGGTCTCTTTTTCGGCTTTTTGCCTAACTATTGGTTCATCGTGCAAACGGGCTGATAACTCGGTATCCGTATATCAGAATCGAGTCCCGTAAGTTGTAACTCGTGCCAAATGCCTATGTGGTGCTATGTGTGTGTTTGCGTGTCGTTCGGACGATCGAGGCGGGTTTTGGTATCTTTTTCGCTTTTTGCCTAAGCTGTTGGTTCATCGAGCAAACAGATTGATAACTTCGACATCCAGATATCTGAATTGAGTCCGTAGAGGTTGCAACGCGTCGTAATGCCTATGTGGTGCTATGTGTGTGTTTGCGTGTCGTTCGGACGGCGAGGCGGATTTGGTCTATTTTTTTGCTTTTTGCCTAACTGTTAGTTTATCGGGTTCCGTAAGTTACAACGCGTGCCAAATGCCTATGTGGTGCTATGTGTGTGTTTGCGTGTCGTTTAGACGACCGAGGCGGGTTTTGGTATCTCTTTCGGCTTTTGGCCTAACTGTTGGTTCATCGTGCAAACGGGCTGATAACTCGGTATCCGTATATCGGAATCAAGTCCCGTAAGTTGCAACGCGTGCCAAATGCCTATGTGGTGCTATGTGTGTGTTTGTGTGTCGTTCGGATGACCGAGGCGGGTTTTGGTCTATTTTTTGGCTTTTTGCCTAACTGTTAGTTCATCGGGTCTTGTAAGTTGCAACGCGTGCCAAATGCCTATATGGTGTTATGTGTGTGTTTGCGTGTCGTTCGGACGACCGAGGCGGGTTTTGGACTCTTTTTCGGCTTTTTGCCTAACTATTGGTTCATCGGGAAAACGGGCTGATAACTCGGCATCCGTATATTGGAATAGAGTCCCGTAAGTTGTAACGCGTGCCAAATTCCTATGTGGTGCTATGTATATGTTTGCATGTCATTCGAACGACCGAGGCGGGTTTTGGTCTATTTTTTGGCTTTTTGCCTAAATGTTAGTTCATCGGGTCCCGTAAGTTGCAACGCGTGCCAAATGCCTTTGTGGTGCTATGTGTGTGTTTGAATGTCGTTCGGACGACCGAGGCGGGTTTTGGTCTCTTTTTTGGCTTTTTGGCTAACTGTTGGTTCATCGGGCAAACGGGCTGATAACTCGGCATTCATATATCGGAATCGAGTCCCGTAAGTTGCAACGTGTGCCAAATGCCTATGTGGTGCTATGTGTGTGTTTGTGTATCGTTCGAACGACCGAGGCGGGTTTTGGTCTCTTTTTTAGCTTTTTGCCTAACTGTTGGTTTATCGGGCAAACGGGCTGATAACTCGGCATCCGTATATCGGAATCGAGTCCCGTAAGTTACAACGCGTGCCAAATGCCTATGTGGTATTATGTGTGTGTTTGGCTATCGTTCGGACGACCGAGGTGGGTTTTGGTCTCTTTTTTGGCTTTTTGCCTAATTGCTGGTTCATCGGGCAAACAGGCTGATAACTCGGCATCCGTATATCGAAATTGAGTCCCGTAAGTTGCAACGCGTGCCAAATGCCTATGTGGTGCTATGTATGTGTTTGCGTGTCGTTCGAACGACCGAGGCGGGTTTTGGTCTCTTTTTTAGCTTTTTGCCTAACTGTTGGTTTATCGGGCAAACGGGCTGATAACTCGGCATCCGTATATCGGTATCGAGTCCCGTATGTTACAACGCGTGCCAAATGCCTATGTGGTATTATGTGTGTGTTTGCCTGTCGTTCGGACGACCGAGGTGGGTTTTGGTCTCTTTTTTGGCTTTTTGCCTAATTGTTGGTTCATCGGGCAAACGGGCTGATAACTCGGCATCCGTATATCGAAATTGAGTCCCGTAAGTTGCAACGCGTGCCAAATGCCTATGTGGTACTATGTGTGTGTTTGTGTGTCGTTCGGATGAACGAGGCGGGTTTTGGTCTCTTTTTCGGCTTTTTGCCTAACTGTTGGTTCATCAGGCAAACGGGCTGATAACTCGGCATCCAAATATCAGAATCGAGTCCTCTAAGTTGCAACGCGTGCCAAATGCCTATGTGGTGCTATGTGTGTGTTTGCGTGTCGTTCGGACGACTGAGGCGGGTTTTGGTCTCTTTTTTGGCTTTTTACCTAACTGTTGGTTCATCGGGTAAATGGGCTGATAACTCGGCATCTGTATATCGGAATCGAGTCCCGTAAGTTGCAACGCGTGCCAAATGCCTATGTTGTGCTATGTGTGTGTTTGTGTGTTGTTCGGACGACCGAGGCGGGTTTTGGTCTCTCTTTTGGCTTTCTGCCTAACTGTTGGTTCATCGGGGAAACGGGTTGATAACTCGGCATCCGTATATCGGAATCAAGTCCCGTAAGTTGCAACGTTTGCCAAATGCCTATGTGGTGCTATGTGTGTGTTTGTGTGTCGTTCGGATGACCGAGGCGGGTTTTGGTCTCTTTTTTGGTTTTTTACCTAACTGTTGGTTAATCGGGCAAATGGGCTGATAACTAGGCATCCGTATATCGGAATTGAGTCCCGTAAGTTGCAACGCGTGCCAAATGCCTTTGTGGTGCTATGTGTGTGTTTGAATGTCGTTCGGACGACCGAGGCGGGTTTTGGTCTCTTTTTCGGCTTTTTGCCTAACTGTTGGTTCATCGGGCAAACGGGCTGATAACTCGGCATTCATATATCGGAATCGAGTCCCGTAAGTTGCAACGCGTGCCAAATGCCTATGTGGTGCTATGTGTGTGTTTGCGTATCGTTCGAACGACCGAGGCGGGTTTTGGTCTCTTTTTTAGCTTATTGCCTAACTGTTGGTTTATCGGGCAAACGGGCTGATAACTCGGCATCCGTATATCGGAATCGAGTCCCGTAAGTTACAACGCGTGCCAAATGCCTATGTGGTATTATGTGTGTGTTTGCCGTCGTTCGGACGACCGAGGTGGGTTTTGGTCTCTTTTTTGGCTTTTTGCCTAATTATTGGTTCATCGGGCAAACGGGCTGATAACTCGGCATTCGTATATCGAAATTGAGTCCCGTAAGTTGCAACGCGTGCCAAATGCCTATGTGGTACGATGTGTGTGTTTGTGTGTCGTTCGGATGACCGAGGCGGGTTTTGGTCTCTTTTTCGGCTTTTTGCCTAACTGTTGGTTCATCAGGCAAACGGGCTGATAACTCGGCATCCAAATATCAGAATCGAGTCCTCTAAGTTGTAACGCGTGCCAAATGCCTATGTGGTGCTATGTGTGTGTTTGCGTGTCGTTCGGACGACTGAGGTGGGTTTTGGTCTCTTTTTTGGCTTTTTACCTAACTGTTGGTTCATCGGGTAAATGGGGTCGATAACTTCAAGCATCTGTATATCGGAATCGAGTCCCGTAAGTGGCAACGCGTGCCAAATGCCTATGTGGTGCTATATAAGTGTTTTGCGTGTCGTTCGGACGACCGAGGGTTTTGGTCTCTTTTTCGGCTTTTACCTAACTATTGGTTCATCGGGTCCCATACGTTGCAACGCGTGCCAAATGCCTATGTGGTGCTATGTGTGTGTTTCCGTGTCGTTCGGACGATCGAGGCGGGTTTTGGTCTCTTTTTGGCTTTTTGCCTAACTGTTGGTTCATCAGGCAAACGGTCTGATAACTCGGCATCCGTATATCGGAATCGAGTCCCGTAAGTGGCAACGCGTGCCAAATGCCTATGTGGTGCTATGTGTGTGTTTGCGTGTCGTTCGGACGACCGAGGCGGGTTTTGGTCTCTTTTTCGGCTTTTTGCCTAACTGTTGGTTCATCGGGTCCCATACGTTGCAATGCGTGCCAAATGCCTATGTGGTGCTATGTGTGTGTTTGCGTGTCGTTTGGACGACCGAGGCGGTTTTCGGTCTCTTTTTGCTTTTAGCCTAATCTGTTGGTTCATCGGGCAAGCGATTCGATAACTCTCGGCATCCGTATATCGTAATCGAGTCCCGTAAAGTCTGTAACGCGTTCAAATGCCTATGTGGCGCTTTGTGTGTGTGTTTGTGTGTCGTTCGGACGAAAGTGACTTTAGGTCTCTTTTTGGCTTTTTACCTAACTGTTGGTTCATCTGGTCCCATACGTTGCAATGCGTGCCAAATGCCTAATTGGTGCTATGTGTGTGTTTGCGTGTTGTTTGGACGACCGAGGCGGGTTTTGGTCTCTTTTTCGGCTTATTGCCTAACTGTTGGTTCATCGGGCAAACGGGCTGATAACTCGGCATCCGTATATCGGAATCGAGTCCCGTAAGTTGCAACATGTTCCAAATGCCTATGTGGTGCTATGTGTGTGTTTGCGTGTCGTTCGGACGACCGAGGCGGGTATTGGTCTCTTTTTCTGCTTTTTGCCTAACTGTTGGTTCATCGGGTCCCGTAAGTTGCAACGCGTGCCAAATGCCTATGTGGTGCTATGTGTGTGTTTGCGTGTCGTTAGGACGACCGAGGCGAGTTTTGGTTTCTTTTTTGGCTTTTTGCCTAACTATTGGTTCATCGGGCAAACGGGGTGATAACTCGGCATCCGTATATCGGAATCGAGTCCCGTAAGTTGCAACGCGTGCCAAATGCCTATATGGTGCTATTTGTGTGTTTGCGTGTCGTTCGGATGACCGAGGCAGTTTTTGGTATTTTTTTCGGCTTTTTGCCTAACTGTTAGTTCATCGGGAAAACGGGCTGATAACTCGGCATCCGTATATCGGAATCGAGTCCCATAAGTTGCAACGCGTGCCAAATGCCTATGTGGTGCTATGTGTGTGTTTACGTGTCATTCGAACGATCGAGGCGGGTTTTGGTCTCTTTTTCGACTTTTTGCCTAACTGTTGGTTCATCGGGCAAACGGGCTGATAACTCGGCATCCGTATATCGAAATCGAGTCCCATATGTTGCAACGCGTGCCAAATGCCTATATGGTGCTATGTGTGTGTTTGCGTGTCATTCGGATGACCGAGGTGGGTTTTGGTCTCTTTTTCGGCTTTTTGCCTAACTATTGGTTCATCGTGCAAACGGGCTGATAACTCGGTATCCGTATATCAGAATCGAGTCCCGTAAGTTGTAACGCGTGCCAAATGCCTATGTGGTGCTATGTGTGTGTTTGCGCGTCGTTCGGACGATCGAGGCGGGTTTTGGTATCTTTTTTGGCTTTTTGCCTAACTGTTGGTTCATCGAGCAAACAGACTGATAACTCGGCATCCGTATATCAGAATTGAGTCCCATAAGTTGAAACGCGTGCCAAATGCCTATGTGGTACTATGTGTGTGTTTGCGTGTCGTTCGGACGACCGAGGCGGATTTTGGTCTATTTTTTTGCTTTTTGCCTAACTGTTAGTTCATCGGGTTCCGTAAGTTGCAACGCGTGCCAAATGCCTATGTGGTGCTATGTGTGTGTTTGCGTGTCGTTTAGACGACCGAGGCGGGTTTTGGTCTCTCTTTCGGCTTTTTGCCTAACTGTTGGTTCATCGGGCAAACGGGCTGATAACTCGGTATCCGTATATCGGAATCGAGTCCCGTAAGTTGCAACGCGTGCCAAATGCCTATGTGGTGCTATGTGTGTGTTTGTGTGTCGTTCGGATGACCGAGGCGGGTTTTGGTCTATTTTTTGGCTTTTTGCCTAACTGTTAGTTCATCGGGTCTTGTAAGTTGCAACACGTGCCAAATACCTATATGGTGTTATGTGTGTGTTTGCGTGTCGTTCGGACGACCGAGGCGGGTTTTGGACTCTTTTTCGGCTTTTTGCCTAACTATTGGTTCATCGGGAAAACGGGCTGATAACTCGGCATCCGTATATTGGAATAGAGTCCCGTAAGTTGTAACGCGTGCCAAATGCCTATGTGGTGCTATGTGTGTGTTTGCATGTCGTTCGGACGACCGAGGCGGGTTTTGGTCTATTTTTTGGCTTTTTGCCTAAATGTTAGTTCATCGGGTCCTGTAAGTTGCAACGCGTGCCAAATGCCTATGTTGTGCTATGTGTGTGTTTGCTCAATATGTTCCATAAAAGAGAATTATATTGATTCTTACTTTTAGTATAATACTACATTGTTTACATTACTCAACCTTAGGCGATTACATTACCATCCCGCAATTACTTTCCAAAATTGGGATTTACAAAGACTACCCTTGATATACAAAAAGAGGGTTTTACGTCACTACTAGATACAAAATATGTACATATCTAGTCTACTCTAGCTATTGCTAGATTACATCTATTGAATGGCATTCTCGAAATCTTTTTCGCTTGTGGCTGGCTATGGCGTCTCGACTAATAATATGTCAAGTCGCGCCTACTTCCACTTTGGATATCCACCACTTGTTCTTTGGAAGTCTACGTGAGAACTCCTATGTATATAGGACATCCTCTCCGACTTCTCATTGTTTAGTCTTTAGCTCTGCTTGAGCTCAAAGACTTCACCCTTGACTCTCCGGACCTTGTCCTTAGCCATAACACGATCATCGTGTTCCTCTTCCCACATACCCTCTGTTTAACCTTGTCCTCACAGGATGACTTGGAGTTCCTCTTTCAACCCCTTCACCTCTTGTGATGAGAGTGGACGTTTCATCCAAAAGCCGACATAAAGCAAGGCCTTCATTGATTCCGTGTAGACCCTTCCTCTATAGGTGGAACTCGATCAAAGGACATTACGTCCACCTCTTCCTCCATCATACCATCAAATATGGACATGTAGTCCAAATTGTCCGAAAGTCTCCAGACTCGATTGTCACCACCTCGGGCTCTATCGCTACGAGATTAGGTAGTATCTCTACCCGATTAACCGAGTCCTCGCTCACAACATGTATGTCTCTATACATATCATTTTCTCCTGACATCTACAATAAAACAATATAGTTTGATTAGTACATGTCAGTAAACTAATAAAAATACATACATAATAAGGTTATCTTTCATCTTTTTCTTCTTTATTAAGGTTATGACTTAAGGTTCAAATCCCCGTCTTAAGTTTTATAACCTAGAGCTTTGATACTAAACACATGGCGCCCCAAATCCGGGTATCTTCCAACCCGAAAGATGGTGCTATACTGTACAACATTCACACATTCATTCAATTGAAAAGTCTCAAAGAACGAACATAACTTTTATATATTTAAAAGTAATATTTATATTTCCCAGGTTCTATACTCGTTACAAAGGTTCTTTGTCATAATATTCATTACATTACAACAATAGACCTATACTATTACAAGACAGCTTAATAATCTGCCTTAGCTTTTCCCTTATCCTTAATTGATCCTTTGGGACGTTCAGTCTTAGCTGCATACATATAGTTCAAGCAAGAGTGAGCATAACTAGCTCAGCAAGTATAACAATTTCAATAACAACATGCTTGATACATATGAATCGTATATCTTCGATAACTGAACAATAGTTATGAAGTACTATTGATAATTCAAAATAGCACTTCATCTTTCTTTCAAAATGTTTCACAATGAATAATATTCAGTAAAACATTCACTCCGGTCAAAGACCTCGAGTATTCATTCTTTCTTTAAAAGGACAACTGGAACTAAGTCCAAGTAAGCCGGTATTACTTACGAGCACTTCTAGGTGATCACTTATTGTACTCTATGTTGATCAACACTACATCCATTAAACGTATTTACGTTTAATCATTTGGCAACCTCACGTGCCTGTCGTTTTACCTACAAATACATTTGTTTAACATTTCAGTCTTCTTTTGAAAACCATAACCAATAGCTGATAAAAGATCATAACATTTGATAACAGATGAATAGATTATCAACAATCCACTCAATATATCAAGTCTAACCAAAGAACTGGCTTTACTTCATTGCACTTTAATCCATGCGTACGAATACATGAACGTCGAAAACTTGTTCAGATTGAACTGAGACAAGAGTTAGAATACTTGCCTTTAGCGTCTGCTACTGAGTATTTTACTTTATGTTCAAGTCTTTCAAGTCTCTACAATACATGATCACATAATGCCTTACATTAGGTTACATATAATCAAGTATGTATCCGACTATATCTTACCCTTCATCTCAATCTAATTTGCATATTAGACTTAATTATTATTCATTCCTATTTCATTCACATTTATTTATATTCCACAAGGTTGTTTCAACCTTTACTCACGTTCTTAAGGTTTTATAAAGCTTAACAATGTTATCTTATATTCTTTCATGTATGCTTACATTCAATGTTTAATTATAAACCTTTCCCTCTATTTGTAACTCATCTTCACATGTCCATTTGCTCGAGCCTCAGCCATGTGCACGGGCTTTCCCTATATAGCTCACGCATTGCGGTGCGAGTTAGAAGTGCATGAGCTCGGGACCTCGCACTACTTCTGGTAGCGGTCAGAATGGCCTAGGGTTGGCAGGCCATGGCCAACTCAACTCATGCCTGAAAATTTTTTAAATTCTTAAAATTTTGTGAACTTCCCGGACGCATAACTTCTTCATTATAAGTCCGAATTGGCTCGTTCAAAAGCCTACGGTTCACAAATTATGTAATCTACGCGTTCATGCAAGAATTTTATTTATTCGACTTCGTTTGCTAAAAATTCACCTATTGGTTCATTTTTAACGTAAACGATAAACGTTCGTGAACGTTCAACGCTCGTTTCTTCGTTCTAAGTCGGAATTCGTCCATTTTCGAGTCCGCAACTCTTAAATGACAAATAGGACTTGTCTCCATTGGAAAACAATGTTTCCAAACTCAAACTCAAAATTTGACTTCCATTCTGGGAAATTTACCAATTCGACGATCAACGTCTAATCGTACGATTTCCGGCAAATCTTCCTTCTTATGATTTGTTCAATATTACAAATGAATTTCATTCATAATGTGAACATCTTAACATGCTAATTCCAACAACTTATAGTTCAAGTTGGATTTTTCCTTATTTCTTTCATGAGCTTATAACTTGTCAATTTATAAACTACTTATAAACTTATCATTCAAGACCTTATGATCATCAAAGTTTCTCCATCATCATCCATATATGTTATTAACATATAGCTTTGCTCATGTAGAATAGATACATATAATCATAAAAATTCTTTTACTTCCATATTACTTTCATTAATAAACTCATTTCAAGTTCTTAATGCTTTCACATAAGTTTACTACTTATATTAACTTAAATGACTTATTACCAACTTATGTGGCTTAAGTTCATTGCTTATACACTCTTCTTACTTTTTACCATTCATGTTCCTTAATCCAATCTTTTCTTATCAACCTATCATGCTAGAGATAGAAGATAATTGGAGAAGGATTCTTACATTTGAAGTTCTTGGTAAAGTAGCTTCTTCTTTCTTCTTCTTTTGTAAGTGGCTTATTTCAACTTAATCACCCTAACACTTAAGCACTTTGAGAGAGAGTGTTTAGATTATTTGACAACTAGCAAATAACTTGCCAACCTTCACTATTTATAGAAGTTGCAAGGTTTAGGGCAATTTAGTCAATTCCATCATCCCACCTCTTTTTGCACCTCCTTACTATTCATTACTTGAATGGCACAAAATCTATCCTTTGCTTGGCCATCAATCCTTTAACTTGGTCGTTACTCCTTAGACTTGCTAACCACATTAACTTGGTCATTACTCATTTAACTTGATAACCACACATTAACCACATTAATATGGTTTTGCTCCATGGATCACACAACTCTTGGGCTTTTAGCTTGGGCTTAGTTATCTTAACCTTTGAGCTTTGCATTAACAAACAATACTTTGTTTATTAACTCAATAGTTGGACCTTACACTTAATTGAATTGGGCTTGCACAAGATCTTAATCAATCTTCACAAATCCATTCATATTACACAATACATATACATATAATTCATGTATCACTCTTGTATTCTAACTCATATAGAATCTTTATACGATAATTCATTCTTCATACAAACGCAGTATAATACTTCATATTATACTGTTTTTCTTTCCTAAATATAATGCTCACGTATCATATGATTAATACTTTCTTATTAATACTTCGCTTTCCTTAATATTCTTGAATTAAGTCCGCAAGCGAAATTTTACGTTTTCCATAACTAGATTATTATTTCATAATCCGTCTTACTTTGATATTCTATCATTACGTATTTCTCGGAAGTTCAAAAATAATTCCCGAGCAAATACTGATGAATAGTGTTTTTTAGAAAATTTCTCGAAAAACTTTTATTTTCGTCTTAGAAATTCAAACACTTTAAATCCTTCACGTATCTCAAATACTACGACATTTCAACATCAATAGGTTATAGAACGAAAACCATCATGATATCACACAAAATATAATTTTATTTTTATTTAATTTAATAAAATCATTTTTACATAAGATCCGAATTTCTCGGTCATTACACCAAATGCCTATGTGGTGCTATATGTGTGTTTGCGTGTCGTTCGGACGATCGAGATGGGTTTTGGTCTCTTTTTTGGATTTTTGCCTAACTGTTGGTTCATCGGGCAAACGGGCTCATAACTCGGCATCCGTATATCAAAATTGAGTCCCATAAGTTGCAACGCGTGCCAAATGCCTATATGGTGCTATGTGTGTGTTTTTGCGTGTCGTTCGGACGGACCGAGGCGGGTTTTGGTCTCTTTTTGGCTTTTTGCCTAACTATTGGTTCATCGCTGCAAGCGGAGTGATAACTTCGGCATCCGTAGTATATCGAATCGAGTCCCGTAAGTTGTAACGCGTGCCAAATGCCTATGTGGTGCTATGTGTGTGTTTGCGTGTCGTTCGGACGATCGAGGCGGGTTTTGGTATATTTTTCGGCTTTTTGCCTAACTGTTGGTTCATCGAGCAAACAGGCTGATAACTCGGCATCCGTATATCTGAATTGAGTCTCGTAAGTTGCAATGCGTGCCGAATGCCTATGTGGTGCTATGTGTGTGTTTGCGTGTCATTCGGACGACCGAGGAGGGTTTTGGTCTCTTTTTCGGCTTTTTGCCTAACTGTTGGTTCATCGGGCAAACGGGCGGATAACTCGGCATCCGTTTATCGGAATCGAGTCCCGTAAGTTACAACGCGTGACAAATGCCTATGTGGTGCTATGTGTGTTTGCGTGTCATTGGACGATCGAGGGTGGGTTTGGTCTCTTTTTGGCTTTTTTTTGTTGGTTTGTTGGGCAAGCAGGTGATAACTTCGGGTCCCGTCGGAGTCGAGTCCGTAAGTTGCAAGGTGTGCCAAATGCCTATGTGGTGCTATGTGTGTGTTTGCGTGTCGTTCGGACGGACGGAGGCGGGTTTTGGTCTCTTTTTGACTTTTTGCCTAGCTTTGTTGGTTCATCGGGCAAGCGCAGGTGATAACTTCGGCATCCGTATATCGGAATCGAGTCCCGTAAGTTTGCAGCGCGTGCCAAATGCCTATATGGTGCTATGTGTGTGTTTTGCGTGTCATTCGGACGACCAAAGGCGGGTTTTGGTCTCTTTTTTGGCTTTTTGCCTAGCTTGTTGGTTCATCGGGCAAGCAGGCGATAACTTCGGCATCCGTATATCAGAATCGAGTCCCATAAATTGCAACGCGTGCCAAATGCCTATGTGGTGCTATGTGTGTGTTTGCCTGTCATTTGGACGACTCAGGCGGGTTTTTGTCTATTTTTTGGCTTTTTGCCTTATTGTTAGTTCATCGGGCAAGCAGGTGATAACTTTCGGCATCCGTATATTAGAATCGAGTCCGTAAGTTACAACGCGTGCCAAATGCCTATGTGGTGCTATGTGTGTGTTTGCGTGTCGTTCGGACGGCCGAGGCGGGTTTGGTCTCTTTTTGGCTTTTTGCCTATTTGTTGGTTCATCGGGCAAAGCGGGTGATAACTTCGGCATCAAGTATATCGAATCGAGTCCGTAAGTTACAACAGCGTGCCAAATGCCTATGCGATTGCTATGTGTGTGTTTGATCGCAACTTTATATAAATAATATAATTACAAATTTCATAAATTAAATAAAGAAATACACATAATAATTTTTTTACATCGAATATGTGGTGGGAAGATGTTGGACAAGACAACCGCACATACATGGAGTGCCTCTCTCGTCTTACACCCATGAGGTCATCGTCGGCGACTATAGGATCTATGGAGCCGTGGACAACCTCTGAGCATTTGGTAGATCCATTTCGCGTGATGGTGCGCTTTTTTGCACAACATGCTTGCTATGGACCCCTCGATAATCGTCGAAAAGAAATAAATCGTCGATAATGAAGGGCGGTGCCCGATCCACTCGCACCACTACCTCCAGTGGGTGGGCGTGCCGCCGAGATCTCGCGGCGAGGGACTAGGGTGTAAGGTGGGACATGGGAATGCCCACAACTCTACCCTTCTTTGGTCCCCATGTAGCACTGACCCGGTCCTCAATCTCTAAATCATCCATTGCGTGTGTGAATCATCATTGCGAGTGTCACCTCTCTAGGTTGCTCAAGGCCACGACAAGGTCCTCGAATTGTCATTTGAAAAATAAGAAATTAATAGATGATCGCAAAATATAAAACAAAAAATACAAAAGAATGTCGAATTTTAAATACATACTAAATAAGAGAATTAAATAACTTACGACAATGCGTTACGCCTCGGGTGATATATAACCACCTTCACCTTTCTTACGGTGGGCGTGCCACCAAAACTCAAGCGGGAGGTGCATGCTTTAGACTCACCTCGAGTCTCTCCGGTAGAGATCGTGGGGTGAGACCCGTGCGGTCTGGGAGGCGACTTCTTTTGTCGGCGGGTTGTGTCTGTTGTCTTGACATCTTCTTGAAGGCCTCACCTAGTCCCAAATGCCACACATCTGGTCCCACACCCATGAGAGAGATGAAATCTGGCGGACATCCTTAAGTGTCATCCATCGACCATCTTCGTTTGGGCCTTCTTCTTCGATCGTGGACCCACTTGTGCCAATTCATCTCCAAGTATTTATGTAGAAACGGTCATGCCATGGGCTTCTGCCGAATCCTCAAAGCGGTAATATCTACGCACATTACACATTAAAAAACTTAGTAGGCAACATAAATCAAACTAACATATGAATGCATATAAAACTAACCTATATATGAATGAATGAATGACATCTTACCCTGAACTCAGTAATAATCAGCTGGCGTGTGCGGTCATCCACATCCGCCCACCTCATCCACGGGCTTGAGAATCGATTGCGGACGATCCCAAGCAACGTGGTCCTCGGCGTCGCGTCAAGGATACTACAATTAAAATTAATACATTTGCAAATTAGAAAGAATATATAAGAACTAAATATGCGTGTCAATACTATATAGGACTATGAAATTACCTATTAGTCCCACCACGACAAATAATCGGCGCTGAGGGGATTCCCTAGCAGGCCACGTCTTAGTAGTCCCGCGGAGGCCTCGACGATCACCTATGTAGTGAAATACACATTATTTATATAAGCGAATATAATGTCAATACTATATAAAATAAAAAATAATAAGATGTATCCCAACAAAACATGTAATTATACACGGCGACCCGGCACTCTCATCATCCCCCTCGCGCCCCCACGACCGGTCGCCGCCCACCACGATCGCCAGTGTGTGTGGTGTGCGTGCCGTATATATATCTTGTTAAATCATCAAAAAAACATTATTACACATTCGTAGGCACAATATTTTTTAAGCGAGTAACAAAGAGGGATAACATCTGAGATACAACTAAAAGAATACAACATAAATAGTCATTTTAAAAGGATACAACATAAATAGTAACAAGTCGACAAACTATTACATTTGAATACAACTAAAAGGACACAAAAGTACATACTCTAATCATTTATATCGTCAAAGCCATCAATATCGAATCGTCATCTTGAGTAATAAATCTTCAATATCATTTTCATCACCATCTTCATCATCCTCAGCGATTTCTTCAATTATATCTACCTCCTCAAGAACATCGAATTCACTTTTCGGTGATGACGACTTCATCCTCTTCTTCACTAGACTCACTAACAATTGTCACATCGGCCGGGTGTGACACTAGTAACTTCGACTTGTAAAGGTTCATCATCGGGCGGGCGAGGCTGTGCCTTGAAAACCACGGGCTTTGGTGGTTATTACTGACATACCATGGGCTTGCGGGGAGTTTTAACACTCGTAGCGTAGTATACTTGTGTTGCTTGACTTGCTAAAATAAAAGGTTCGTTTGAGTTTAGTTTTGACTTAACATTAACAGTCACCGATCTGAATTTTTATCTACTCTAACTCCATTCTCAACATCAAACCAATGACAATTGAAGCAAACTAACTCTTTATGACCCCAATATTTGAGAGCGACAACTTCTAGCAATCGTCCATACCGGTCATCCCAAAGATTATCGTAGCGACTACCTTTAACCACAACACGAGAATCGGAAAGCGACTTCCCCAATATCGCAACACTTAAATCTGTATGCAGATTGACAATGCGGCATGTATAAGTATCTATAGATCTTTCGGAAAAATCATTTATAGCTTTTAATAGAATGTCGACTAACTCATCTGTGAGGACCTAATGTACATGAAACTGACATATTATAAAGTTAATTACGCCATAAGATTATATCACGATGGTAGATTCATTGAATTACAAATCGGTTAAACTTACATGATCTTTAAACCATTGCACAAATTCTCTATTCCTCAAATTTTGCAAATCCCCATCCGATATAATCGGATTCGCTTCACGTATCTCGACATCATATTTCTTTGCAATCTGAGTTATATATACTTAATGTGTATGGAAGGAACTTATAAGTAGTGATAACACGAAATAACATTTGAAAAGTTATGGCTACTTACTTAATGTATGGAGCTACTTCATTTATGTTGACAAGTGCATACAATGTGGCAGCTGCATACTCACTATCGGTCAAGAATCGCCTTTTTTTCCGCCAAATGGTTGTACAGGATGACTAAAGGCCGTTAATTCCCCAGTTTTCCTCGTGCAGAGATAGACCTCGTTTAAGCGTAAGCGATTGTGCCTCGTCTGAACATTTGGCTCAAAGTACAACGAGCAAAAATTAACAAGTTCCTCCATAACATAACTCTCAGCAATTGACCCCTCTACACGGGCTCTATTCTTCACCTTTTGTTTTAGACGTCGCATATACCTATGTGTTATATATGCATATATAAATTAGTAAACAAGAATGCACATTTTTATCAAAATTAAAAACATTAATGTCATTACCTCTCGAATGGATACATCCATCTATATTGCATGGGACCGCCAAACTTAGCCCGTGCTGACAAGTGAATAGGCAAATGCTCCATTGATCAAAAAAAATGATGGAGGAAGATCATTTCTAACTTGCACATTATTTCCACTATCTGCATTTCCATTTTATCTATATCTTTGAGTTGTAGCTCCATTAAGCATAGATCTACGAAGAAATTAGAAAGCGCTCATCATCGATTGCTTGACCACACGTTTGGTAACAAGTCGATAAATGCCACGGGGATCAACTTACGCATGAATACATGACAATCATGACTTTTGAGACCCCGAAACTTCAACTCTTGACTTTACAACACCTTGCTATATTGAAGAATATCCATCACAGGAGCTTGGTCCTTGATCAATTGCATATCAATAGCAACTATTCCTGGTCAAAGTATAATCGACTTTAGGCGTTATCGTCTTGCTACCCTACCCTCGATCTGACCACAGATGTTCCCTAATGTTCATTTCTACCAAATCAAGCCTCGACTTGTTGTTGTCCTTTGTTCTACCACTTGCATCTAGAATTTGTATAAAAAACATTATCAAATCGTTTTTCTCGGTATGCATCGGATCTAAACAATAGCGGATGCATAGTGTAGCCCAATAAGGAAGGTCAAAGAACATGGATCTGTGTGTCGGTTGTGAACCTTGCCGTAACCATAAGCTCGCTCTAATATGTGATTCTTCCACGGAGGTGGAAATTTCAAGTGAGTAATCCAACTCTTCGGCCTTTCTTGTCCCGGAAAAGGCGTCCGGTGCTTGGCGTTTCTCTATTTTTTTGATTGAATTGTCTACTCATCCAAATCGATAACGATGTTCAATCGGCAAAAAGCTATCTGGATGTTGCAAAGAAACTCATTTCCCCCCATGTTTGAGTAGCGTAGCTTTAAGCGACCCCATGCACACGGGACATGACAAGGCCCCCGTGAGTCGACCATCCATTAATCATTCTAGCAGCAAGGAAGTCATTTATGGTCCCAGTAAAGCTGCCCTCATGTCAAAGTTACATTTAAGAGATACATCATAAGTTTGAACCCCTTTATCCCACAACATCTTCAACTCATCAACTAGCAATTTGAGGTATACATTGATGTCTTTACTCGGACTCTTATCACGGAATCGGTAAAGGCATGAACATGTAGGGATCTTTCATGCACATCGAAGGCGGGAGGTTATACACAACAATAATCCGGCCAAGTTGAGTAGGGCTTGGTGTAAGGCCCATTAAGCGGATTAAACCCATCCGTAGCAAGTCAAGCCTAACATTGCGAACATCTTGACAAGCGAGGGTGATTTTTATCAAAATTTTCCACTCAAGCCCATCTCTAAGGTGCGTCGGTTGACCATCAACTATGTCCGTGTAGAGTGCCATCTCATATACTTTCGGCGGTATGTGTTGACATGAACAAAAGCTTTGAAGCCTCGGTCTGATGGGAAAGTAATGTAAGATCTTTCTCGACACGTCTTTTCCCTTTTTTTCTTGCTTTATTCACGATATCTACTTGTACCACAAATATCACATGACCTCTTATCTTTATTGACATCAAGTAATACAACATCTGGTCATTCTCACAAGCATCAATCTTCTCATACCCTAGATTAAGCCTTTTGACCATTTTCTTTACACATCGTAGTACGACTCGGTAACTTATTGCTATAGGTAAGCACTCCTTCACAATGTTTAGCAGTTCATTAAAACCTCTCTCGCTTCTGATCATGCTCGTTCTTGAAGTGTAAAAACTTAGTCACGGCGAGATAAGGCGATTGTGCTTTTTTCGTGCCCATCATACAATGGCGTCATTGCTTCATACAATAACTCATAGAAACCCTTAGCCCCGTCATTCGGCTCTTGCTCGGCCTTCTTATCATCCTATACATATTCCTTTGGAAGTATGAACCAATGACCCGACTATCATGTTAGTACATTCAAAGGTTTCGTCACCTCTAGATTCGGTTACGATTCATGTTCATCAACGGGTTTCCCCATGATAGATCCATGTCGTATAACCTGCTTGAACCCATACGCATAAATAAATCGCACATGACATCACTCCTTTCCTTCCACACTTCATTCACACACCTCTTCTGAGGACATACGATCTCATCATGTTGACTTTCTCAAGCGCAAAATTGAAAGCTATTCAACCCCACTACGGTACTCGAGCTAAGCCCACTCTTATCGGTGGCTACCCTACGTTCCATCAACCGATTAACAGACATCTTGGACAAGCTATTTGCTATATATATGGAAAGTTAGACAAACACAATCAAGTCTCCAAGTTAATGTATATGCAAGCTTATGAGTTTTCTAACTTCATCTCCCCACTCTAGCGAATTGGGCTTCTATCCCATTCCGGATGTGTCGCCTCTTGATGCCAACAACTTGAACACATCTTTAAATTTTTTAGAAATTTTGGTGACACCTCCCCATGGTCTTCAAGTACACGAAATAGACTAACATATCGTAGTCTAAATATGCACTTAGAAGAACATTAAGAGATATATCTTGACCGAAAATTCAAAAAATATAAAAAGCGTGCTCAAGTCGTCGTTAAAACCAAACCTAAGTGAGATCGAAACATCTGAGAACGATCCCAAAGCGGGGACTATTTGAGATTCACTCCTACTAAGTGAATCTCAAAGCGGTTTCTAAGCTTCTAAACTATATGAAAATATGCACATGTCAAAGTAAGGATTATTTTTGTATAACAAAAAGAATACTAGATTTTTATCAGGAAAATATGCACATGTCACTTTGTACTACTAAACTATATGAAAATATGCACATGTCACTTTGTACAAAAGCATTAACAAAAGCAATAACAAAATATCCACACAAACCTAAAATGGAAAAAAAAATGTTACAAAGATTGCACATCAGTACACTAATTATTATATTTGTAATCTTTAGTAATCAAGTGTTTCCTTTCACACAACCATTTCAATTTCTGATGATAAATATAATTTTACATTATATCAACATCATCATGATTCATTGAGATATTGAAATTCATGAACAAATTAGCAAAATGCATTTTGTATAAATATTTTTGGTTTGATACAACATCATGCGTGATTAATGAGATATTGAAATTCATGAACAAATTAGCAAAATGCATTGTATAAATGTTTTTTTTATTTTTTTATTTTGATAAAACCTACACATTCTTGATAGTTGGTCATATTAAACACAACAATGAGGAGAGCACTCATAAAGATTTTAATTAAAATAGAATATTATCCCTAAATTCAATTTTAATAGGATTTTCATCTAATATATAAACCAAATTACAAAAATCGGATCATAAAATCATTGAATTTAATGTGTTAAACAATTTGACAAACATGAATAAGGAGAAAAAGTTTAGTACATGGATATTACCTACAAGGTATTATTATTTTTGGCCATTAATAAACATTTTTAACATATAAAAATAAACTATGGGAAGCGATATGAAGGGGAATCAAATCGACATTTAAAGAAACAATTGAACACACATTACACATGCTATCAACAAAATTCTAAAACCAAAAATGGACATTGCCCATGAAAATCTTGGCTAAGCGGATACTCTTGTATAATAGATTGGTATATAAATACTCTTGTATATATACAAATTAAGATTTTTGAGTGGAGTTTAAACAATAAATAAGCTAGATTTGAAAGTCAATTTGGGGATACAACAATGAACAACCTAATAAATCCAACATTTGAAGATATTTATATATAAAATAAATAAGAAATTTTGCGTATAATAATTTTTTTTTTATTTAATGGCGAGACTAAGTGTCAAGTAAAGTGAGCGATAAATGCGAATACATTTATTATTGAAAAATTAGAAATAATTTTGGAATTATTAATTACCACAAAATATATATAATAATAAATTTTGTAGTAAAATGTTTTTATTAATTATTTTCCATGAAAACATGATTGGAAATAATATATGATGTGATAATTAGATTTATATAATAAATATTTTATTATATGAATTATTTGAGAATATTTAAGTTAATTATTTTAACTTGATTATTGATGATGTGTGTACGAAGAATAAGTCGGACATGAGATCGAACCACTGGATTGGGATTGTGATCAAGAGATGAGAATAATAATATTATATTATTTTATAATGATTTTCTGATTACCATAATTATATGTCTTTGGGTATGTGAGACGAGATAATATTGAGCAATGACGGTCGATTAGGTCATAGCATATTACCGTCTTTGTGAAACCCTAATTATTAAACTTCGGTTATGGGATATTTACGAGTAGTATTTGTGTATATGAAATTCTTTGTGAATAAGAATATCGGTAATTAGAAGAAACCCTAATTCTTGTTATGCGTCGATAATTAGGACAAACCCTAATTATTATAACCCTAATAGGTTGAAATTAGAAAGCGAAAGTAACTTATTTGTGTTAGTAACATACGAGATAATTAAAGAACCACTAATGGTCGATTAGAAACCCCTAATTGATGGCGTTGAGAAACCCTAATTTTAATTCTAGGGTTTAATTTCGATGTTATTGTATAAGTGTTTTAATTTACCAAAGGATAGAAGTTAATTGGTAAATTATAAGAATTAAATCTAGTGATTAAATATTACATTTAATTGCCTTGTACAAGATTGCCCATACACTCTTAAACAAAGCCTGACCATCACCCGTAACAAATCGAAGCAAGAATCAAAAATTTTTGGCAAAAAAGGGTATAAGAACACTAAACCTAGAAATCCTTTGATTCGATGTTATTTGATGCAATTGATTGTTTAAAGTTGTGTAATAGAATGTTAATTGATGATATGGGTTGATAAATCAAAGACCCATAACATCAAAGTGCTGCAATTTGAAGATTTAAGCAAGTTGGAAAAAAGCAAGATTACATTTTTTTTTCACCAAATGTCGGAGGCCATAACTCTTTGCTCGATCATGAGTTTTGTTCTCAAAAAGTTGTTATGTGTAGCTTTGATATGTGGTCTTTAATCGCAAAAAGAATCAAGTCCATATCATGTATAGATTAGAAGTTATAGATGGTCAAACATGGTTGTAGATCATGATAAACTATTTTTTTAGGCGATCGTAATGGGGCATTCTCGTCCACTTTTTGTGCTTTAAAAGGTCTGGGCTTTTGATATGTTGTAGTGCACTGAGTTAGGAAGCCATAGGCTTTGGAATGACCTCATTCCGACCTCGGATGAGGAATTACGGTGATTGGAAGGAAATGTGTCAAATTTCTCAAAAGCTGAAAGTCAGCGGCGGGATGTGCTATTCGGGACCTTTGTTTCGATCAGTTAATGTTTCCAAAACCTTCTGGGCTTTTGGTATGTTATAGTACACCGAATAAGCTTTCCATAGACTCAAAGCGGACTAAATCCGATATCGGAGAGAGAGTTATGACATTTCAAAGTAGTAGTGTCAAAACTTCCCAACAAGTGCGGTGCAGTCCATTTGAACGGAATTTACTGGGCTGATGTGTTCGGAATTTGGAAATGGTCAAAGAATAAAAGTTGTAGCCCCAGAAGTTAGCTTGGCGTGGGCTCAAGAATCGCTCAAAAATGTTTTAAAATGAAAGAGTTATATTTGTTTTTAGCGAAAGAGGTAAAGCTGAAGCGAGATTGAAAAGCTATTATGAGCGTCCACTTTTGGCCTTTGTTTGGGCTACCTAATGAACCCGAATTGGGTAATTAGTATTTTTAAAAATAGTCTTACATACCATGTATAACATATCCAAAAATCAGATTAATCGGAGTTATGAGCAATGCGTTAGAAAATGCATAAAGTGAGCTATTGAAAAATTAGTATAAACCAAGTCCCACATCGACTAAATTGAGAACTTCACCATTTTCTAAACCTATAAATAGAAGGGCTTGGCCTTTGTTTCATTCACCAACAATAAGGCCTCAATTTTTTGAGAAAGGCTTTGTTGTGGGAGAACTTTTTATAAAGATCTCCTTAGTTAAATTTTGGCGTGGAAGTGCGTATTAGATCTGTGGAATTAAGTATTTAGGGTATGTTTCTTATTTAATTTTTGTAATGTTATTATTTTTAATTGTTAGTTAAAGTTTGAATTTTTGAAGTTTAGTTAGTGTTGTTAATAAACTAGTTAGTTTACTATGTTTATTTTGGCTTGGAATTGATTATGTAAATGAGTTATTTGTGATGACTTTTAATATTTTGTGATGAATTTCATTAATTAATAATTATTAATGATATTAAAGTTATTTAATGATTATATTAAATAATTTAGTTTAAAAATGATTTTAATATTATAAAAATCATTTTAAATGAAAATAAGGTATTTAAAAATATTTTAAGTTATAAAATATAACTTTTAATATTTAAATGATAATTTCATTAATAATTAAATATTAATGATATTAAGATAATATTAATGATATTTAGTTTATTTAATGATTAATATTAAATAAATAGTTTAAAAATGGTTTTACTTATTTAAAAACCATTTAAAGAGGATATTAAGGATTTAAAAATATTTTAAGTTATAATTAATGACTTTTAATATTTGGATAAATAGTACATTAATATTTAAATATTAATGGTAATTATTTAGGTAATATAAATGTTTTAAAAATAGTTTGAGTTATTATAAATAACTTTTATATTTTAGTGATGGTTTCATTAATAGTTTAGTATTAATTAAACTATTAATGATAATGGAATTGTTTAATGTTTAAATCATTTAATTATGATTAGATATTTGAAAGTTATATAAGCCAAACTAGTGACTTGAGAACCAGATTATGAAGTTACGAATTTGAAGAAGAACACCTATAGTAATGATTATATCACTATAGGCCCTTTAGTAATGATTTGAATTATTTTAAATTTTTCAATTTACGGAAATTGCGAAAATGATTAAAAATAAGATATACGATATTCTGAGATGTTGAGGTATAGAATAAGAGTCTTAGACTCGGTATTTACCGATAAAAGTTGTCGATCTGGCAAACAAATGTAGGACCTTAAAAAAGAAAAAAAGACTCTTGTAAGAGCATGGATGAGATATTTGAAAAAATGTATAAAAATATTTCAAGTATAGAATAGGAACTAAAAGTATGATCCTTTGTGATTATGTGATTGGACTATGTCTTTGTTGTAATAGGCGGTACTATGTGTTAAGATATATTGTTCTAATCGAGCGAATGATCGATTATTGATAGGTTGTGATAAAGAGATAAAACCTAAGTTGAGATTTGTAATCGTGAATCGGTGAGTATCCTACCTTTGCTTTCCTTTATCTGATGGACATGAGTAAGAAGTTTGAATTATTCTATCCTATGCAGATTATGTACTCTTTGATTATCGACATGTTAGCTCGGATATATATTACATTCATTGATTTCTATAAATGGTTATACAAGTGTCCCCACTTGGATAATCATGGCATTTATTCACATGTTGATACACCTTTGTCGATTACAGTATATATATGTTGAATTACATATTATTGTTGAGCAAGATTAAAAAAACCGGGTTTGGAACCGGGCATGTATGAACATCCCTATATGGGAAGATTTTTTTGCATAATGGCGGATAGAGTGAAGCGATGAATTTCGTTCAAGTTATGTAGTATTGATCAATCTGAGTCAATGAGTGGTGATCACCCCTCGTGCTAAGTAAGTTATAATGGTTTGAGGATAGAATTCCGCTAAACCTTTTGAAAATGAAAAGAATGTTCATAGTATGTTTCTTAAACCCTATTCGAGGGTAGAGCGAGCCAAATTTAAAGAATTTGAAAGAGAGTTGTTATGTGAATTTTTTATCGGTCTGATTACTTCACAACTTTCAATTCGTTGTAGAAGTGTTATGTAAAGAGAATACTTATATTCTTCGACTTATATATAATTGCTATTACTTCTTTGGGCACTTAAATGCTCATCCTTGCTTAAATTAAATGTTTTCGAGTTATGTATGAGCAACTTTGAAGGCTCGAGAGACACGAACAAAGGAAAAGGAAAATTTGATCGAATAAGTGTGTATTATGAGTTAATGGTTATAGTTGTATTGGTATCTATTCAAGTATTGTAAGGAATGTATTTGAAGGTCACGTGCACAGGGAAGTAAACTTTGATGTATGTAAATTAAGTTGAATGTATTATTATTTAGTATTATTGAACTTAAAGAAATGGTATCGTGGAGAGCAGAGTTAGGGTTTCAAGTACTGGATTTGGGGTAAATCACGAGGTTGGTATCAAAGGCATTGGTTATGAAGCTTAGGTAGGAATATACGAGACTAATAACGCAATGATTAGGATAAGTATTAACTCATATAGAGTTAGTTGGTCGATAAGATTCAAAGATGAATCTCGGCGAGTGTAAAGACATAGAGTTCCCTAACTACGATTATAAAGTTAAGCAGTAGTGGGGAATAGATTGAGTCTAAAAGGCTGAAAGTGCGATTATGAGAGATCGTAAAATAAAGCGATCAAGATATAGAACTAAATCGTAATATATACGATGAGATCACCCGTGATCGATAAGGCTATAATGACGGAAGGAATCAATCGATGATTGGAAAGTTTCTGACAAGATTCTTTGTGTATGAATTGTACTATCAATTTAGTGCAGATCGAAGAGAATTATAAATCTGAATTAAATTCGTATGGAGAATGGGGTTAGTGTTAGATGGGGATTCAATTGAGGACTCTCATGTCGGTAATTTGAGTTGTATGATTCTTCGTATGGGATTTGAATTGTACTTGGTGTAAAAACCACTTAGTTTACAGCGCGATAATCATTGAAATATACGTATCGCGCGCTATTTGTTATATGCACATTAAGAGGATGACTCCATTCTCGGGTGTATAGCAGTAGATAGGTCATAGATAGAGAATATAAGATTAAGTTCGAGTTCTTAAAACTCATACCTATGAGACATTCTTGACTCATAATTATATGAAATGTTTATGAACCCCTCGGTGAATGGGCTTGAAAGGTGCGACTAGGATAAGTTCTTAAACTCATATGATTGTGGCAATTTATGAACTCATAAGTGTGGTTTGATGAAGCTGGGTATAGTTTTGTGTGAATGGAGTGTTATGGATTACGAGGAGCAGATAGATTGTTAAGTAAATGATTTTTAGTGAAGGTGTTAGGTTTTCCTAAACTCTAGCTATGCTAAACTTCAAAATTTTTGACATCAAGCTAAATCGCACTATGTGCTTTTGAAAACAAAAATGTAGACTCGTAATCATTTTGAAGCGGTTTAAAAATACGGTCTATGCTACTTATTTTGGCTGAAGCATAAATGATTTGAAATATCAAAATTTGTTTTTAATTATCACTCATGTACCATATAACTTTGTGCGAGAGATGATAAAAATGTGATGGAGTTATAAATCTGGGAATACTTAGTGTGAATTTGACACTGAAGTCATTTGTTCCACTATTGTATGATGTGTTATGACAAAAGTCATACAATGGCGGCATCCTCAGCGGATTATTGTCTGATGCGGCATCATGGCGTCATTCTCGAAAATGTTTTCAAAAAGTTTAATTTGCAGCGGGGTTTGGCTACATCTAAATAATTGATTGAATTGAATTATTGATATGAGTCTATGCTATTTGAATCGGCTAGACTAATGTTTATGAAAACTCTAAGTGTTCATTGAAAGAAATTTCCCGAACCAAATTGTTTGAGTGCGGAATCCTATAATAAAAATGAGGTGAACAATGTTGTTTGGATAAATGATCCAATCTAATGGCGTAAATATTAGCTAGGTATGATTAATCGTTATGCATGGCGTAGGGGTACAATAGGCTAATCACCTAAAGTACTATTAATGGTAGTTTACCTTCTTTGTGATTGTAAACATACGGGTAATGTTTTGTTTTTCTTGGTATGAATCTACCGTTAAAACTATGTGTTCATAGTCTATATGACCCCTCGGCACAATTTGAAAACTTTTACTCTTGTGAGAGGTGTATTGGGTAGCATGTGATGATATGTGTGAATGTTGTAAGCCACGAGATAGAGTTAAATAGAGTTATGAGGAGGTTGGAGCGAGAGGAGATATTGAGATAAGGCGGTTGAAGGTTGAAATAGAAGCCAAAGACACGGATATATACCTTGGACCGGGCTTTAGTCATCACCTTCATGCGATTCGATCTGAGTGGATGGGGCGCCTTTCGGCGAGAGAGATAGGCGTTGATGAGAATTGAATAAATTTATCGTCAATCAAAATAAGAGAGACAGCGTATATAGAACTCTTGATTCTTTGTGTATATATACTATATATTAATCGGGGTAACTTATGTATGTAGATATACGGTGAGAAAGATATGTGGAATAAGAAGGATCATATTCACACCAGAGAGCTAATATCGAGAATGAGCGAGATGAAATAGAAGCTCACTAGGAACCCCAAATCGGACGAGGTGGCTATCGTGGAAAAAGCGTAGCATCGGATCGAAATGTTGGATTTGTGAGATAGTGATTGAGGACACTAAAGTTGAAGGCTGCTCAAGCATCAGCGGAGGTGCGAGATTTGGAGAACAAGGTTTCTTCATTGGAAAGGTTGTGGGAGATAGAAAAGTTGATCGTCGGCGTTAATGGAAACAATGGAAGAAGCGGGATAAGCTCAAAATCCAAATTGACGGATGGAGCCTCAAGCGACACATCAAGTGAAGGACACACCTCTCCTCGTTGCCCGCTATAAGAAAGGTGGATGTTTTAATTGTGGGATGGAAGGACATCGGCGAATGAATGTCAGAGAAAAAAAAACAGTAAATAAGTAGTATGGGTTATGTATGTAATATGTGTGATAAGTAATGAACTATTTTTAACTTTTATGTTGGTTAAGATTTTAAATCCAGACTTTTCGTAGTCACAAAGGGATATATTTGTTGATTAAAGCGAGGATGTCTTTGTGTAAATATTCGATAAATGAATATGAATCTAAGTTTGAGAAATGAAAGCGAGTTTAATACATTAATCTTATGCAATAAGGTTTAAAATGTAAAGGTATAATTTATGGTTTTATTTAACGAGATAATGCATGAGCGTCGAACTTCGAAACCAAAGGATAGAAGAATCTACTAATCTTTGAGGAGCAGCGGCCCGGAAGCGATGCAAAACTTTGCAAACATGGTAGCTCGAGCTATGCGGTGAGGAACACGATTCTGCGGGAAACCGGCCGGACAATCGCTTGGCAAAATTCAAAGACTTCAAAATAGTAGGACCACGAATTGAGGAGGATCGGTGACCTATAGAAGCCCGGACTTGGGTGAGCAGAGATAGAGAAAGGCGTTTCGTAATCGCTAAAGTAGATGAGGCAAAAAAGGCCGCTTTTGCCACTTATATGATGAAAGGGAAGCTAACTTTTGGTGGGAGGCAAATAAGACTCGAGGGGGAGAAGAAGAAATTACTTGGGATAGGTTTAAGGATTTATTTTTGAAAACTATCTCTCTGTTAGTATCACGATCTAGAATGGAGGTGAGATTCACGGAGTTAAAGCGAGGATAACATATTTATTGCGGAGTATCCATAAAATTTAATGAGTTAGCTAGGGTTTGCTCCACATCAAGTGGATCTGAGGCTAGGAAGGCGAGGAGATTTGGTGGGCTTAAAACCACAGCTCTGATAAGGTGTCGATCTTGCAAATCAATACTTTTTGCGACACTCATGGAGAAGGCTATCATTCTTTGAGCAGGGAAGTGAGGCCATGAGCCTCTACCATAAGAGAAGAAGAACAAAAGCAAGTCGGGAGGAGCAGTAAAGATAGAAAGTAGTAGTGGGAATAGGGGTGAGAAAAGAATGAGGAATTTTACGAGAAAATGCAAGTAAAAGCGAGGAAGGTATAAAAAAAAGCGGGTAGTGCGGTGCAAGAAGCTGGGAAGAATCACTCTGGCGAGTGTCACGAAGGGCAAGTTTTGTATCTACTACAGTGCGGGCAGAGAGGTCATATCTCTCCCAGCTGCCCCAACTCAAGGATGATCGGTGGATGCTTCGTATGTGGATCGGTGAGCATAAGGTGAGAAGCATCCACGAGAGGGAATGGGGCGGGGAGCGTAACCACGGGGAGAAGCGGTGGGGCGTTAGCAATTCGAGGACCAAACTCAACGGTAACCAATGAAAGCAACTCAGGGTTTACAACATGCCGGTCCGAGGATACGGTGGCGGCATTTGGAAGCAGAACTCAGTCTTATTTGAATAACTTATATATCTTATATTTAGCTTAATCGGATGAGACAAGTGTTATGATGAATAATTAAAGATCGATTCGATCAAGTATGATCGAGATCTCGTCTGATGATTATATGCTATGTACCCATACGCATATGAGTTTTTAAAGCGGTGATTAGGGGGCGGAATCCTTATAAGGGAGGTGAATGTAATAACAGAGATTTTCTATATAAAATAAATAAGAAATTTTGCGTATAATTTTTTTTTTTTTATTTAATAGCGAGACTAAGTGTCAAGTAAAGTGAGCGATAAATGCGAATACATTTATTACTTGAAAAATTAGAAATAATTTTGGAATTATTAATTACCACAAATTATATGGTAATAAATTTTACATGGTAGAAATGTTTTTTATTAATTATTTTCCATGAAAACATGATTGGAAATAATATATGATGTGATAATTAGATTTATATAATAAATATTTTATTATATGAATTGTTGAGAATATTTAAGTTAATTATTTTAACTTGATTATTGATGATATGTAATACGAAGAATAAGTCGGACATGAGATCGAACCCTGGATTGGGATTGTGATCAAGAGATGAGAATAATAATATTATATTATATTGATTTTCTGATTACCATAATTATGTCTTTGGGTATGTCTTGAGACGAGATAATATTGAGATGATGGCGGTCGATTAGGTCATAGCATATTAAGTCTTTGTGAAACCCTAATTATTAAACTTCGGTTATGGGATATTTACGAGTAGTATTTGTGTATATGAAATTCTTGTGAATAAGAATATCGGTAATTAGAAGAAACCCTAATTCTTTGTTATGCGTCGATAATTAGGACAAACCCTAATTATTATAACCTAATAGGTTGAAATTAGAAAGTAAAGTGCTTATTTGTGTTAGTAACATACGAGATAATTAAAGAACCACTAATGGTCGATTAGAAACCCTAATTGATGGCGTTGAGAAACCCTAATTTTAATTCTAGGGTTTAATTTCGATGTTATTGTATAAGTGTTTTAATTTACAAAGGATAGAAGTTAATTGGTAAATTATAAAATTAAATCTAGTGATTAAATATTACATTTAATTGCCTTGTACAAGATTGCCCATACACTCTTAAACAAAGCCTGACCATCACCCATAACAAATCGAAGCAAGAATCAAAATTTTTGGCAAAAGGGTATAAGAACACTAAACCTAGAAATCCTTTGATTCGATGTTATTTGATGCAATTGATTGTTTAAAGTTGTGTAATAGAATGTTAATTGATGATATGGGTTGATAAATCAAAGACCCATAACATCAAAGTGTGCAATTTGAAGATTTAAGCAAGTTGGAAAAAGCAAGATTACATTATTTTTTCACCAAATGTCGGAGGCCATAACTCTTTGCTCGATCATGAGTTTTGTTCTTCAAAAGTTGTTATATGTAGCTTTGATATGTGGTCTTTAATCGCAAAAAGAATCAAGTCCATATCATGTATAGATTAGAAGTTATAGATGGTCAAACATGGTTGTGAGATCATGATAAACTATTTTTAGGCGATGTCTGTAATGGGGGCATTCTCGTCCACTTTTTGTGCTTTAAAAGGTCTGGGCTTTTGATATGTTGTAGTGCACTTTGAGTTAGGAAGCCATAGGCTTTGGAATGACCTCATTCCGACCTCGGATGAGGAATTACGGTGATTGGAAGGAAATGTGTCAAATTTCTCAAAAGCTGAAAAAGTCAGCGGCGGGATGTGCTATTCGGGACTTTGTTTCGATCAGTTAATGTTTCCAAAACCTTCTGGGCTTTTGGTATGTTATAGTACACGAATAAGCTTTCCATAGACTCAAAGCGGACTAAATCCGATATCGGAGGAGAGAGTTATGACATTTCAAAGTAGTAGTGTCAAAACTTCCCAACAAGTGCGGTGCAGTCCATTTGAACGGAATTTACTGGGCTGATGTGTTCGGAATTTGGAAATGGTCAAAGAATAAAAGTTGTAGCCCCAGAAGTTAGCTTGGCGTGGGCTCAAGAATCGCTCAAAAATGTTTTAAAATGAAAGAGTTATATTTGTTTTTTAGCGAAGAGGTAAAGCTGAAGCGAGATTGAAAAGCTATTATGAGCGTCCACTTTTGGCCTTGCTTTGTTTGGGCTACCTAATGAACCCGAATTGGGTAATTCGTATTTTTAAAAATAGTCTTACATACCATGTATAACATATCCAAAAATCAGATTAATCGGAGTTATGAGCAATGCGTTAGAAAATGCATAAAGTGAGCTATTGAAAAATTAGTATAAACCAAGTCCACATCGACTAAATTGAGAACTTCACCATTTTCTAAACCTATAAATAGAAGGGCTTGGCCTTTGTTTCATTCACCAACAATAAGGCCTCAATTTTTGAGAAAGGCTTTGTTGTGGGAGAACTTTTATAAAGATCTCCTTAGTTAAATTTTGGCGTGGAAGTGCGTATTAGGTCTGTGGAATTAGTATTTAGGGTATGTTTCTTATTTAATTTTTGTAATGTTATTATTTTTAATTGTTAGTTAAAGTTTGAATTTTTGAAGTTTAGTTAGTGTTGTTAATAAACTAGTTAGTTTACTATGTTTATTTTGGCTTGGAATTGATTATGTAAATGAGTTATTTGTGATGACTTTTAATATTTTGTGATGAATTTCATTAATTAATAATTATTAATGATATTAAAGTTATTTAATGATTATATTAAATAATTTAGTTTAAAAATGATTTTAATATTATAAAAATCATTTTAAATGAAAATAAAAGGTATTTAAAAATATTTTAAGTTATAAAATATAACTTTTAATATTTAAATGATAATTTCATTAATAATTAAATATTAATGATATTAAGATAATATTAATGATATTTAGTTTATTTAATGATTAATATTAAATAAATAGTTTAAAAATGGTTTTACTTATTTAAAAACCATTTAAAGAGGATATTAAGGATTTAAAAATATTTTAAGTTATAATTAATGACTTTTAATATTTGGATAAATAGTACATTAATATTTAAATATTAATGGTAATTATTTAGGTAATATAAATGTTTTAAAAATAGTTTGAGTTATTATAAATAACTTTTATATTTTAGCGATGGTTTCATTAATAGTTTAGTATTAATTAAACTATTAATGATAATGGAATTGTTTAATGTTTAAATCATTTAATTATGATTAGATATTTGAAAGTTATTATAGTAAGCAAACCAAACTAGTGACTTGAGAGCCGATTATGAAGTTACGAATTTGAAAGAAGAACACTATATAATATGATTATATCACTATAGGCCCTTTAGTAATGATTTGAATTATTTTAAATTTTTCAATTTACGGAAATTGCGAAAATGATTAAAAATAAGATATCGATATTCTGAGATGTTGAGGTATAGAATAAGAGTCTTAGAGACTCGATTATTTACCCGATAAAAAATTTGTCGATCTGGCAAACAAATGTCGGACCTTATAAAAAAAAAAAAAAAGACTCTTTGTAAGAGCATGGATGAGATATTTGAAAAATGTATAAAAATATTTCAAGTATAGAATAGGAACTAAAAAAAGTATGATCCTTTGTGATTATGTGATTGGACTATGTCTTTGTTGTAATAGGCGATACTACTATGTGTTAAGATATATTATTTCTAATCGAGCGAATGATCGATTATTGATAGGTTGTGATAAAGAGATAAAACCTAAGTTGAGATTTGTAATCGGTGAATCGGTGAGTATCCTACCTTTGCACTTCCTTTATCTGATGGACATGAGTAAGAAGTTTGAATTATTCTATCACATGCTGATTATGTACTCTTTGATTATCGACATGTTAGCTCGGATATATATTACATTCATTGATTTCTATAAATGGTTATACAAGTGTCCCCACTTGGATAATCATAGCATTTATTCACATGTTGATACACCTTTGTCGATTGCCGTATATATATGTTGAATTACATATTATTGTTGAGCAAGATTAAAAACCTTGGGTTTGGAACCGGGCATGTATGAACATCCCTATATGGGAAGATTTTTTTTTAAGGCGGATAGAGTGAAAGCGATGAATTTTCGTTCAAGTTATGTAGTATTGATCAATCTGAGAAGGTCAATGAGGTGATGATCACCCTCCGTGCGTAAGTAAGTTATGACGGTTTGAGGATAGAATTCCGCTAAACCTTTTGAAAATGAAAAGAATGTTCATAGTATGTTTCTTAAACCCTATTGAGAGGTAGAGCGAGCCAAATTTAAAGAATTTGAAGAGAGTTGTTATGTGAATTTTTTATCGGTCTGATTACTTCACAACTTTCAATTCGTTGTAGAAGTGTTATGTAAAGAGAATACTTATATTCTTTCGACTTATATATAATAATTATTATTACTTTTGGGCACTTAAATGCTCATCCTTGCTTAAATTAAATGTTTTTCGATTATGTATGAGCAACTTTGAAGGCTCGAGCACGAACAAAGGAAAAGGAAAATTTGATCGAATAAGTGTGTATTATGAGTTAATGGTTATAGTTGTATTGGTATCTATTCAAGTATTGTAAGGAATGTATTTGAAGGTCACGTGCACAGGGAAGTAAACTTTGATGTATGTAAATTAAGTTGAATGTATTATTATTTAGTATTATTGACTTAAAGAAATGGTATCGTGGAGAAGCAGGAGTTAGGGTTTCAAGTACTGGACTCTACTTGACTCTTCTAATGGATTGCTTGTTCATTATGCAGTTAAACTTATTATTTATTAGTTTAACATTGTTGAAGGCTAACGATAATTTATTTTGCATTATCTTAGTTATAATATTTCTTCTTGGACTAGTTGAGCTCACCCTTTTGCTTTCATTGTTCTCTTCAGGAAATGAGAACATAGCCGGGACTAGTCGGGGAACGGAGTGATGGTTCGAGATGGTGGCTATAGTAGTCCTCACTATTCTATGAAATAGTGTGTTAATAAATGTAATAAGGACTCCATTTGAGTTTGGATATTGTCTAGAAGATAATATTTGTGTCAAAACTCTCAGCTATGTTTTGTCGTATTTTACACGACAGTTGTATAATTAAATTTATATTTAAATTATGTACCATGTATTTGGCGACTCAGAATGGGTGATGTATTCCTATTTTGGGGGTGTCACAAAAGCAGCCTCCCATCGCTGAGATAATCTATGTAAGGTGTAAGCCAACTATTCGCCCTCTCGACTACCAAGACCTCAGTCTTTTGGATGCTTAGAGCATTAAGATACTCCAAGTACACCGAACCCCCAAACAAGCTCACCCCTGTCGTGGCCAATTTAGACAAGTCATAAACCACAATTTTGTTGGACTGATCCACCCCTAAAATGAGTGATAATTAAAATAGTTGAGCCGATCCTTTACTTTAGTCAGATACTTGGTCATCCTTGCCTCCCGAGCCTCATACTCCCCTGCAATATGCTTGACCACTAGCTGCGAATCGCTGAATATAATCAGCTATCGAACATCCAATATTCTGGCCAATCGCAATCTGGCCAAAATAGGCTTATACTTTGCTTCATTGTTAGTGGCTGTGAACCAAAAATGGATGGCTTACAAAACCTCAAACCCTTTGGGGCTTGTTAATATCACCCCAACCCCACTGACATTTGAGGTTAAAGATCCATTCACATATAGGGTCCACGAGGATTGTATCGATTGAGCATTCATGACTAAGCTCAGTTCTGCACCCGACTGATCCTAAGAATCTAGTTTAAAAAATCAACATTCCACCATAAAATTAGTCAATGCCTGACCCTTTATAGTTGTCCGTGGAAGATATTCTAGAGAAAATTTACTTAATTCCATCGCCCTGTAATAAGCCGACCCGAAGCATCCGACTTATGTAACACCTTCTTAAGTGGTTGATCCATGTACACCACCACTATTCGACCTAAAATTAGTAATGTAGTTTATGGCTGGCTATGATCAAGGCACAATTGAACTTTTCCAAGTTTAGGTACCGAGTCTCAGCATCCCGAAGAGAATGGCTAATATAATAAATGAAAAACTACTTCTCACCCGACTCCCTTACTAAAACAACTCTAACCGCCAATGAGCTTGCCGCCAAATAGAGATACAATGGTTCTTAAGAGATTAACTTCATCAACATTAGCACCAAAGATAGATACTTCTTGATCCCATGAAATGCATCTTTGCACTCCGAAGTTTACCAAAAGGTTTTTTCATTATTAGGCCCCTTCGACGTATCAAAGAACGAGAACACCTGGTGCGTCACGAGACATCATCTTCATATACATTCTATAAATTTACGCGGAATATATAAACATACATTGTATATTTCAAATGATTCTACAACATTTTCCAAGGTCTACAACCTTAAATCATTATATACCTTAATAATTTGAAAGGTTTAAATAATTATTTTTCATAAATGTAATAGTTAAAAGTTCTTATAAAACTGTTCTCCAACTTTATCTTTGATTTTATCATTCTTCGAACACTCGGGCTTAACTGAAATATTATCATGATATAGCAAGGGTGAGCAATTACTTTGCTCAGCAAGTCTAAATACAACAAAGATATATCATGATTGAAAAAGAATAGGCTTTCAAATTTTCAACAATATATAATATTTGTGAAAGAACGATAATCAATTTCAATAAATAAATAACTGAATCATTAACACTAAGTGACTAACAATGACCATGAACATATACTTTGGTAATCAAGGAGATCGGCCTTTTATACCTGATAAACATATCAAACTTGCACTATTTGCGAATAACAATAATCATAGATGTGGAATAATTATCAATAATTAATCCAAAATCATGCTTGAAACATAATAACTCGAGTTTGAGTTTAGAAACTTACCTGCTCTGACGATTACCGCTAAGCAATCTAATTAAATCTCTGATGATGACCTATCATTAATAAGATTAATCTTTCAATCAGCATATCATTCCATACCTCATAATAGTATTACTTTATAAATAAATCATCCAATATTTAGCCACATAATTAAATATTAGATAACACCTTAAATCATTAGTATTATTATTGTCCTTTGATAATATTTCAATCACTTTATTATCATCTTAAAACTTTTGTTTAATATTATTAATCACTTAATAATATTTTATTCACTTACTAATAATCACTTCATAATATCTTAACTGTTTCCAAATATTATTGACCTTGTAATAATATTTTAATCACTTACTAACATCTTAATCATTTCCAAATATTATTAATCCTTTAATAATATTTTAACCACTTACTAATATTGTTAATTATTTAATAATATTTAACTCATTATCTAATATTATTAATCACTTAATAATATTTACATCCTTAATATTATTAATCACTTAATAATATTTTATTCACTTCTTAATATTATTAATCATTAAAAATATCTTGTTTCACCTTATAATATTATTAATCATTTAATAATATTCAAATCATATTTTAATATTATTAATTATTTAATAATATTTTAATCACCTTCTAATATTATTAATCACTTAATAATATTTTAATCATTCACAAATATTATTAATCCTTTAATAATATTTTGATCACTTACTAATATTATTAATAATTAAATATATAATATTTTAATTATTTACTAATATTATTAATCATTTAATAATATTTTAATCATTTACTAATATTATTAATCATTAAAGCTTGCCTTCACATATGGTTGTTAACGTTAATTAAATTAACTACCATCTTACCTCTCTTTTAATTGACACTTAACGTTTATCATTCGATGAAGTCATTATAGTTCATTAGACTTCTTATCTCATCATCATTTGTGAATAAAGTTCATTAGTCTTCACTACATAAACCTTCATGTCATGTTCTATAATTCTCTATCTCTTACCCACAGTTAGTCTTTTAAAAGGTGGTTAAGGTTTACTAGATCATTATGTTATCCACATAACATTTCTTAAGTTGATTACATAACCTTAACATTCAACTACATGATTAAGATTTAATATTATATCATATTACATGCCCAAAGCCTCATCATATTCGTTAGAATATATTGAATTAACATCCCCCAAGCTGTACATTTAAAAGCTCATCACTTGGCTTAAACTACAACTGGCGCGACATCGCCACTTTTGGCATTCAACACGGTGCGACATCTCCCCAACTAGGCTTTAGAACGATGTGACAGCGCCACTGTGCATATTTAGTTTATGCAGTTCATGAAGAACTCAGCTATGAACCCAAAAATTTTCAATTTCTATATTAAAACACCAAATTAACCATTTAAGAAGCCTTAAACTTAGAAAATACAACATCACACATAAACAAAACCATTCTAACATCTCTAAAACTTTTAACAAACCAAATTAAAGGTTTAAATTCCATGTTTATACTTTATTCTCATATTTCAACATCTTTAGCAAATTCAACTCTCACGAATTCGTTTCTCAACCAAATTGACTCATTCAACTTGCATGATTTTCGTTTCTCAATGTATTATTGTTTTCTTGTTTGGGTGTTAATCAAAACAACACACACGCAAGTGCACGTGGTCAACAAGTAATATAGAGCGAGTAGAGTATCGTTCCTGTAACGCCCCAAAATCCACTCTATTCTCACACCCGAATTCCGTGTATCACAGTCCATCTGTAAGACCCCAATTTTTATGAATAAAGAATAATTTTCTCTAAATATCATTTTGAATATTAAGGTGTGAATTTGTTATAATGTTATAGTTGTGGGTAATATTTACAAATTTTGTAAAGTAAGCAAGTTGTTATAAAATATTCGTTTGGTCGGGGAATATTCGTTTTACAGGAATATTCGTTTGTTAGGGAATATTCGTTTTAAGGGGAATATTAGCGACGACGACACAATCATTGGTGGACCCCTAGCAAAATGTAATTCATCATTTGAGTTTAAGCGACTAAAAATATCTTTTATAAAAATAACGACGAAAGTTTTACTGAATTAACTGTTGAAATACCCGGTGATAAAAGTACAAGAATACACGTGTTGCATAGTAGACATGGTATTGTGCAAGTATCTTTGATTATTGATGCTTACGTGAGAAGTCACTCGGTTTTATTTCAATTATTGCCACAAAGAATTCTTTGCGTGGTATCTCACATTATTGATTCAATTATTGTCACTGTATCATCTGCACAATATTTTATATTATTAAATCAACAATTGAGTCGACAAAGTTATTCATATTATTTTTGCATTATTGACAATGTCTAGAAAGTTCTATCGAGGAAAGGGGTTTGGTCACCTAATTACGCACTAATAAGGAGAAATCCTTATCGAAAAGCCCCTTTTTTCCTGTGAATGATCTGATTATTAATATTTCAAGTTATATATGATGATTAATTGTTGTTCAAAAATGTAATTAGTGAAGCCAAGTGAATTAAGATAAATATAGGGTATTTTTTATGAAGTATTTGTTATAAATTTGGCTTATTATATGAACCCTCACTTACCCATTTTTCAAAACTATCGATAGAAGTTATCTCAGCTTTTGTTTATATATATATATATATATATATATATCAAAGAGTCACGAGGGGGGAATCACGGGTGAGTGGCGATGATATATATATATATATATATATATATATATATTATAATAAATTTTGTTTTTTTTTATGAAAAATAGAATATATTATATTTTATTATGTATAGTGTTTATATAGTGTCTGCGCATAGTATTTGCATAGCAAAATCGAGAAAATTTCATACCAACTATTATCGTAATGTCCCGTGATTTTCTAAATTCAAATACTATCCTGCTATTCTCCTATAAATAGTATGCTTAGTTTAGAAATGAAAATCACACCAGAATCAAAGAATTCTTCTTCTATAATATTGAGCATATTTCTTTTGAGTTTAAAGAAGCTTTGAGCGTATAAAATAGTATACGTTTTCTTCAAGAATATCCCCTGTAATAATCCAAGATTCTATTAGTTGTAATTTAAAATATTTATTAAATGAAATAAATATTTTATTGATGTGGTTATTATTAGTAAATATTTATGAATTAAATTTATTAGATAATATTCTAAATTAAATTAATTTATAATTTAGAGAGTTGTAATATAACATGAGAGGTTATATTGTAATTTTAATTTAATAATTTAAAGTGGTATGTTAAATTATTAAATAAAATTATAATTTTGTTATATTTGTTTGAGTGGAATATTTATTTAAAATATAGTATGTGTAATTAATTTATTTGATTAATATTGGATATGTAAATCTAAATAAATAATATGTGATTATAAATTATAAACCTGAATTGTTTATTAAAATAAATTAAAGTAATTTTTAAATTGATTTACCTAAACAAGGCTTAAAATATTAAGTCTTTATTTTAAAGACTTTTTGCCAAACAAAGCTTTATGGCTTTTGAATTTTTAATTTTTGAATTTTTAAATAATATAAATAAAACAAATAAAATTAATTAATTAATAAATAAAATGTATTTATAGTCTATACGTTTAATTAGTTTGTAAATGATATACTTAGTATCGAGTTATGGTATATCACTTTATTTTGATTTACGATCTTTGGGTTATTAGCTTGGTTATTTGCTAAATTGAGAATTTCAGAGAGAAGCTAAGAGAGAATTGAGAGAGAGTGAGGAAAGCAAGTGATTTCAAAGTGATTATCGGTTGATTAGCAAGGATTGTTTACTTACAAGAAGGTATTTCGCTATAATTTTTTATATCTTGTGCATATATGTATATATATATATATATATATATATATATATATATATATATATATATATATATATATATATAGGTTTTACGACATAAATTCTATGTTACGTGAATTTTTAATTTTTTGAATTGTTGCTTTTACAAAATTGAATTATTGCAATTGTAAGTAATTGTAATGCTAGAGTTTATGTTTAGATAGGGAATTGTATGCTAATTTCATTTAAAAGTAGGAAAAATAATTACAGTGTATATATTTTACATATAGCTTGTGAAAGTACCAATTATGATGGTCAATTTGTATGTTAATCTGTAAATTGAATTTTGATTATGCTAGTCCATTAAGAAACGAAGAGAACTTAGTTTGAATGAAGTAATTTGAACAAGAATTGTGATCACAGTGATGATTTCTATGTAGAATATCAAAAAATGGAGTTTTGTGTAAAAACATGAAATTTAAGGAATTAAACTTGTTTAAATTGTTGTTTACTTGTTTTAAATTGATGAATATGTGAGGAAACATGTTGTGATAGTTCTATACCAATTGTATGTGTTAATTTCATTGTTTTGTGGGTGAAATTTGTGTTAGTTGGGCCAAAATGACTATTGTTCCACTGCGATTCTGCATTACGTCATGCAGACCAGAAAGAATTGCTTATTTGGTGTCAAGGCGAGAAATGATGCGATTCTTGTGCGGTCTGAGCTTATGTATGGCCCAACTGTTCCATACACTGATCTGAGGCAGAGGTTTCTACTACTGCTGCAGACCTTGAATACCGTTGTAATTTAGTTCAATGATGTGTTAATGTGTCAAACATGTAATGTGGAGGTTTAAATAGCATAGTGTCATGTGGTTAGTAATTCTAAAGTTATAAGAAGTTGGTAAACTATGAAAATGACATGTTGTGATTTATTGAACACGAGGATTAGTAAATAAGTGTTGTGAAGGTTAACACTTGGAATTTCTGATATTTATATAGTAGCATAAGACTTGTACTAAATTAACAAGTTTAGCTAGAAATGGGTGTTATTTTGGAAGTGGATATTAACATGTCTAATAGATATTGTGATTCCACTAAAATGTGTAGGTGAACATGAGTTGTAATTTATAGCTTACGCGCGAGGCAAGTTTCTAAACCTTATCCTTTTACATTGAGAAAGTTTCTTACTCTAAACTTTAATTAAGCAAATTCTTGTATTCCTAATCATTATTTGAGCAAGCTATAACTTTAACTTTATTCGAACAAGTTTTGAATTCGAATAGTTATTGATGAATTTTAACTTGTTTATTATTAGACAAGTTTCTTTAATGTCATTCTTGTATTGTAAATGCAATTTCTTGAATTCCAATTCCTAATGTCGAATTGTCTTATTTCAATTACTTGACACAAGTTATTCTCATAATGAGCAAGTTTTACTTTCAGCTTGCTATTACTTAATATATATTCAATAATTTATAGCCCTAGCTTAATATTATTCAAGTAAGGTTTATTGTTATTCAATACTTATGCTTTGTAGTTGTTTCTAAGCATGAGTTCAATATATAATTAGTTCGCTTACGATTATTCATTGTTCCATATTATGTTGTTAGTTGATAAGTTGGTTTTATACCTACTTATTCAGTATCTGTTACTTGAATTAGTTGCTTATACTCATGTTTATGAGTTACTTTTCATACATTTTGTGTTTATTTTGTAGATCTTATGCTTGGGAACGATGTGAGTGACTATTAGTATGAAAAAACAAGGAAAAGCAATCCGGATATCATTTGGGCTATCATGTTCATTTCATGTTATTGGCTTAGAACTTAGACTATGTTGTAGAGCTTCTTCTAAGCTTTCCAAAACATCTTGAATCATTCCAATCGGAGTTCGGATGCAAGAGTTATGACCTTTGTACCAACGAATGTTGAACGTCACTATTTTGGATGGCCATTTGCATAGTTGTCACTTACAATCCAATTTCAGCCTTCATCCGTGCATTATGTCTCAATACTCAAAGAATGAAAGTTGTAGAGCTCGTCAAGAGTTTCGATTTGATAGGTGGAAGGCCCCGTAACTCTTCCCGGATCAAAAGTTATGGCCTTTTACCAGAGGACAACTGCAGTTGAGAAATGGACATGCAAGGCACGGTTTTATAGTGTATTTTAGCGCGGCACATGAAAGTCCTGGAGCAAAAAATGCGATTTAACACTTGGAAGCGGCGCATTTAACTTCAAAGCCAATTCCAGTAGCGGGCCGCATACCACTTTGGAAGTTGACTAAAGATGACTTTTTCACTAGATAGTGCGAAGGGAACGTAATGGAGATGGGGGGTTCAATTAGGGCTTACATATTAGACATATTTTCATCATATAAAGAGACACCACCCCTTGGGGGATGAAGAAGCTACTATTATTTTCTTTCTTTAACTTTGAATAAGTAGATTAGAGTAGTGATTTCTAGAGTTGATTAGATTGAAGACTTGAAGCGTTTGTAAGGCATTAGAGATTCAATATTGGAGAAGGAGAACAAGTTTGCACTTCAATTCTCTACTCTTATTTTCTCTTTGATTCCTAATTATATCTTATGATGTTTATTCAATATGGGGATGGTAGATTTGATTCAGTTATGATTTAAACTCTATTATGAGATTGCAATGGATTTTATGGATTAGTTTATTCTGATATATTTCATTGTTAACCTTATTTATTGTTATGGGATTGTCTATTAAGATTCATGCTTATTTGCTTAGTTGATTGGCCACCAATTACTGTGATAATCCATATGGACTTGAGAGACAAAGTATAGGTTTGGATATGATCTTAATAGCTTTTGATTGTATATTTTATATAGTGATAGGATGTATGATTTGTGCTTAGGATAGACATATATCGAAGCATCGCTCGTAGTCAATTGAGAATTTGAGCTTAAACCCTAATTATTTGTAAATCACATAGACATATAGTGGTTTAGGTAATGTGGGTGTTCATGTGTATTCTATCAATTGTGGATTATACTTGGTATGGGTATGGTACATTGGGAGATGGCTATACTTTACTTTCGTGTTTTTGGCTAACAACCCGGTACAATTAGTTTGGCTTAACATGAAATGTGTGGATTTGAATGAGTCAATAGATGAAATTGTGATCTCAAGTCTTCATTATCTAGTCTCACTCTAGGAATAGTTAGGTTTATTTAATTTCATAATTAAAATATAATATATAATAGCATTCGTTTAAATAAGACTGAAATGGTTATGGGTTAGTGCTTGGTAAACTTTATTAATTAATTCTTCGTGGGAACGATACTTTACTTACTCTTTATTACTTGTTGACCGTGTATACTTGCACGCATATATTGATCGGTAAAATGACCAACAAGTTTTTTGGCGCCAGATTCTTTGGGGAAAGGCGTAAAAACTTTTATTATTATCATCAGTTTTAAGCTATATTGTATGACTTAGACAAATCTAATCGTTTCTCATTTCTATTTTTGTTTTTGTTTTGGTTTCAGGTACTTGTATAATTTTTATGCACACGCGATCATCCAATTCCGAATTGATACTGGCACAGGATAATATTAACGGGAGAGGTTGGAAAGCGAGAGTGCAGAGAAATTTACAAGCAGAGTTAGAGGGTACTACATCTAATATTGCAGAGGGACAAAACGAAGAGCAAAGAGAGGAGCACATGGCTCTGAGAGACTATTCCATGCTGAACATTAATGGACTTCAGTCGAGCATAGTCAGACCAGCGATAGTAGCTAATACATTCAAGATAAAACCGGGCACTATTCAGATGGTACAATTGATGCAGATTTGGGGTCTTGTCACTGAGATGATCCGAATGAACACCTGTTGTGCTTTATTGAGATTTGTGATACATTCATATACAACGGGGTGACGGAGGATGCTATCAGACTTAGACCGTTTCCGTTCTCATTGAGGGATAAAGCAAGAAGTTGGCGTCATTCTTTGCCTTCAAGATCAATTACTACATGGGAGGACCTAGCACAGAAGTTCTTAGCCAAGTTTTTCCCTATGGCTAAGACTGCGAAAATGAGGATAACTATCTCTCAATTTGAGCAACAACAGGGTGAATCCTTATACGAAGCATGGGAGAGATATAAAGAGATGTTAAGGAAGTGTCCGCACCATGGTATGCCAGATTAGATGGTGATCAACACATTTTACAATTGGATTGGGATGGCAGTCGAGACCTATTGTAGATGCAGCTGTAGGAGGGGCGTTATGGGCAAAGAGCTATGACAAGGCCTATAACCTTATTGAAACAATGGCAGCAAATGATTTTCAGAACCCTACAGCTAAGATGCCACAACCCAAGGTTGCAGGTTTGTTGGAAGTGGATGCTATTACTCAGTTGTCGGCACAGATGGCAGCTATGGCGAAGAAAATATATTCATTGGTAGAGAGCAAAGAGAAAGTAGTTGCCTTCGTATGTGAGATTTGTGCAGGGTCACACTCGACAGATCAATGTGCTATCATTTCGAGTCGAGACAAGATGTGAGCAATTACAGGAAAGACCAAGGATAGTTTCAGAACACATACAACTCCAACAACCATAATCATCCTAACTTCAGTTGGTCAAATAATCAAGGAAATCAACAAAATTAGTTTCAGCCGAATCATCAATTTCAGTCACAGCCAGCGCAGCAATAGTTTACACCAAGACCACCTTTTCCACCGGGATTTTCTCAACAACAACAACATCACACTTCAGCCGCACCTCGGCAAGAAAAGAAATCAAAAATGGAGGAGATGATGATGAAGTACATGGCAAACACAGAGGTACTGATCAAAAGCCAAGCAGTGGCTATTAAAAATCTGGAAACTCAAATGGGGAAAATGGCGAGCATGCTTAACAACAAGCCCTAGGGTTCATTGCCAAGTAATACAGAGGCAAATCCACGAAGAGAAGGGAAGGAACGATTGTCAAAGTTATAACACTCTGTGTCCAGGAAGCGGTATACGAGAAAATTCACCAGCGCTGAAGACGGCGTCTGGTTTACTAAGGGATGACGCCATGACCATGGATGTAGAGAAATTGGTGAAAGGTAAAGAAAATCATGAGGGTTCTGAGTTGTAGCAAGTAGAGAAGGATAAAGCAGGTTCAGATGAGAAGCCCATGAATACAGTACCACTAGTTCACCCTCTAGTTTCATATCCACAGAGATTGAATAAGCACAGGGAGGACAAGCAGTTCAGTAAGTTTTTGGAGGTATTTAAAAAGCTGCAGATTAACATACCCTTCGCTGAGGCATTGGAACAGATGCTGAGTTATGCAAAGTTCATGAAGGGTATATTGTTAAGGAAGAGGAGATTAGAAGAGTTTGAGATAGTAGCCTTGACAGAGGAATGCGGTCACGGTGCAACAAGAATTACCTCCAAAGTTTGAAGGATCCGGCGGTTTCACAATTCCATGCACGATCGGAAGATGAAGTGAATGCGGTGCGATTGCTTGGTAAGAAATTACCTCCAAAGTCAAGGATCCAAAGGCGGTTTCATAATTCCATGCACGATCGGGAAGATGAGCTTCAGTAAGTGTCTATGGGATCTTGGGGAAAGTATCAATTTGATGCCCTTGTCAGTATTCAATCAGTTGGGATTGCCGACTCCAAGGTCGACAAATATTTCATCTTTTTGAAGATGTATTGGTAAAAGTGGACAAATTCATCTTTTTGGCTGACTTCATCATTTTGGATTACGAGGAAGATAAGAGTATACCAATCATACTGGGGAGGCCATTCCTAGCTACAGGAAGGACCTTAATTGACATCCAGAAAGGGGAACTTACTATGCGTGTTCATGATCAGGAGGTTACCTTCAACGTCTTCAAGGCAATGAAGTTCCCAACAGATGAAGAGGAATGTTTCAGAGTTGATTTGGTGGACCGTGTATTAAATGATGAAGTTGAGAGTTTGGTGGATTATGAACCATTGAGGAGTGTCATTGCTAAAAATTCAGAATTGGAGGATGAGGAATTCGACGAACTTGTGCAATATCTGGATACCACTCCATAATTCTGAAAATTTAGAACACCTGTTGAGCCATTGACGAAAGCTGCAGGGGTGAAACGCCTACTCCAACTCAATGAGTTGGATTAATTCTGATTACAGGCATATGAAAATTCAAAGCTGTACGAGGAGAAGGTGAAGAAATGGCATGATCGCAAGATCATAGAGAGAACATTTGAACCGGGACAAAGGGTTTTGCTTTTTAACTCCAGACTTAAACTTTTTCCCGGGAAGCTGAAATCAAGATGGTCAGGGTCATTTACAGTGAAGACGGTCTTCCCACATGGTGCTATAGAAGTATATGATAAATTCCCGGACAAGCCTTTTAAAGTGAATGGACATCGATTGAAGCATTACTTTGGGGGCGAGGTGGACAGACAAAAAGTCACCTCAATTCTTTCTTCAACATGAGATTCAGAGATAGTCAAGCTAATTGACTATAACTTAGCGCTTGATGGGAGGCAACCCATTATTTCTATCTCTACTTTTTACTTATTCAGTTTAGGTTGCTTTTGTTAGTTCATTTGCATTTTTTTTATTATGAAAGTAGATTAGCTTTGCATGAATATCGTAGTGGATGAATTTGGATATGAGTATGTCTGTTCATAGCATCAAAATTATGGTATTAAGTTAGACATTCATGCTTACTCAATAATTAATGCCTTGACAGTGTTTATTGATGTCTATGTAGGTACCTTGAACTGAATTCATCACTGATTTGAAGCACTGGAAATGAAAGTTGGCATGTAGGAAGCAGCAGGCATGTGTAGCTCCATGATTACAAAGATAAATCCGCATGCGGCCGCTATTGCCTACTAGACCAAAAAAGTCCACTTTCATGGCCAAATACCACATGTACATTGAAAACTCGTCATGGCTGCGACGTTTAACCGGAAGTGGAATTTTTTTTTAAGTTTTTAAAGACGTGTTCTTCCACTTGGCTGATATCAGTTGAAGCCCTATCACTTGTTCTCCCACAAATGCACGTCTCCTCATCTCTAATCAGTTACAAACTAAGCTATACATCTCTCCTCCACTACGTGATTGTTGCTTCAGATCTTAGCCCACGATTGATTGCTAGCTACACTATAAAACCTAGAGTTTCAGATTGGTCATACAAATCAGTTTGGGGGTTATTCACTTTATCAACTATCACTCATTATCAGGCAAGTCATCTTCATTTTCTCTATCAATTGCAAATGGGTCCTAAAAGAGCTCGCTCCATGTCTTCGTCATCATCGTCTTCCTCTAGCAGTCAAGGGGAGGATGTTGTGGATCATACAAAGTTTCTCAGTCTAGATGCACAAATAGAGTATTACAGAATTGTGGCTAAAACATTTATGAAGGAAAGGGGATTGGGCTTGAGAAGCAGGATGGTCAATTGTGGGAATATGATCCAGAAAGGGATGGTTTGGATTGGCTGCATCTCCTATAGTCGGCGCTTCTATGGGTGTTGTTCGAGAATTTTATGCGAATGCAAAAGATACTATGAGTGGGTTATCCGTGGTTCGAGGAGTTCAAGTGGATTTCCGACCTCCCGCGATCAGAGCAATTTTCGGGATACATAACACGCCACCGACTGGGTATGATAATTGGGTTGCAGGAGCATTTTGGAAACTGATTTAGAAATTGTCATTGCTGAATTGTGCGTTCCAAGAATGAAATGGACTTGTAAGGCTGGAATGAATCAGCTTCGAATATTCCTAGCCTCAGCCTTGAATCGGTATGCTAAAGCGTGGAATCTTTTATATGTGCAAAGCTTGTTCCGTCGACTCACCAGCATGAAATCACAACTGAGAGGGCTATCATTCTGTGGGGCATAGTCACAGGCAAGTACATTGATGTGGGCCACCTCATTCATCAAAATATATTACGCTATATACGTGGGAGCACGACGGGGAGTATTCCATATGCGTCCATTGTAGCTAGCCTATGTGCCCATCAAGGAGTCTGGTGGGGCGATGAACAACTACATAACCCTAGCAAGATATCACTCACGCAACCATTGCAAAATTCAAGGATTGGGAAGGAGGTGCACTGCACCCGCGAGGAAAAGGCTTTATCATCCAACCCACATTCTCAGAGCCTCCACCATAGCCCACACAGGAGACTGAAGCGGGAATGTCGGCTTAAGCAACTGCTGCCACTGGGGATCGACAGCTCCAAAGGTTGGAGCGAAAGGTCGACGCAATGTACGACAACTTCGCAAAGATTTGCTTACTGGTCCGACGAGGTCATTGGGCGAGGCATTTTTGCAATGCAAGGGACCATGCTTGAGTGGCCACAGGTCGAGACGACCGTGCCATATCCACCACCGGATTCACCACCCGAAGAGGGTGGTGCAGCTGATGATTAGGGGAGTTTTCTCGAACCCTTTACCTTCATTCATTGAGATAATGAATATTTTAAGTTTGGGGGTATTGGGTCGTAGGGTAGTTGCATATAGTAGTTGCATGCGTAGTGTAAATTGTGCATGTTTTATGTGTTAGAGAATAATTGCATATTATTTTTCTGTTTTCAATCATTATTATTATGTGTGTTACTATATGTTTAGTTGCATGTCTATATGTTTAGTTGCATGTCTCACAATTCTAGCTTTATGGAAATTATGTCTAGCCGATGATGAACTTGAATTTTGAAGGATTGTTGAGTATTTTGGATAACATGAGCTTAGATATAATGTTTTACACGATGTAATTCATGATGCTGTTTAGAAGCTTTCGGTTTGCATTGCCGTGTTCACAATTGCTTGTAGGCATAAGAATGATGTGTTGCATTGCTTAATAGAAAATGTGGTTTTAAAAAGAGAAAGATGTGGAAAATGGACTATGACTGTACAAAACATTGATAATCAAATTTGGGAAAACTTGGGTATGCTATAAAAAAAAAGAAAAAAAGAGAACAACGTGGCTAGTCTTATTTCGGGGCCTTTGTTACTTGAGTAAGTACGCCCGTAGGGGTGTCTTAACACCTAGCGCCCTAAGGTCTTTTATGGTCTGGGAGTCGTTGGTTGAAAGCTCGCTAAGGGGTAGCATTGTTAGCCTAATGGAATGAGGCATTGCACAGTCATGTGAAAAAAAAAAGAGAAAAAGAAAAGAAAAGAAAAGAAAAATAGCAATAAACACCGCGGGAAAGAACGAAAATTGCCCTCGTGAGTAGAAATAAAGAAATTAAGCCCATTGTTGAACCTTAGGTTGTTTTGATATGTTGGAACAGTCTTTGTTGCATAAGTATACATGAGTCTTGATTTAGACTGTAATTTTCTGTTTTTAGCAGTTTAGCATGTGTATTCTTTGCTTAAATCAAGTTTTGGTGAACACAACACACACACACACACACAACATCTTTATAGCATATATGAATTATTTGAGTGTATGATATTATGCCTACAATTTGGTTTGAATTTGTATTCTTGAATCTGGATAATTCACTAAGGCATTTTGGATTGAAATTCTGTTATAGCTGGAACAATGTGAGACTAGGTTGCATCATGATTTAGCTGCATAGCATGTAGTTGTATTTTCAGTGTTTATATAGTATGCATTGCTTGAAGGCAAGCAATAGTTCAAGTTTGGGGGTATTTGATAAGTGGGTTTTATGCCTACTTATTGGATATAAATTCACGAAAACTATGCTCATCTCAAGTACACTTTAGTGTGTTTTTAGTTACATTTTGTTTTGTTTTGAATTGCATGTACTAAGAACTCCTTTGATGTGAAAGTGCAGGAAATGGCATAGCCTGGAGATGGTAGATGGCATGAGGCTAATGGAAGCATGACACAAGGAACAATTGGAGATATGCATCTGAGCATGGATGAAGGAAGAGGGATTAGCAGTTGGACACAGAAGCAATAGCAGTGAGCATAGATAGAAAAAAATGGAAGCGGTCACATAGGCATACATTACAGAGTTAGAACTCGCGTGCCCGCGCGATCACCCAGACTTAGCAGATTTTAAACACACGCGCCCGCGCGATGATTACAAAGGGACCTTGCACGCTCACGCGCGACATCTACAGCTGCTAATTAATTTTATTTTAATTTTTAAATTGTAAGAGTTTGAGTTGGTAAAAACTATTATGGTTGGTACCAGACGCGACTATCTTCAGTTTTTACATTTTTTCATAATAGAGAACTAGGGTTTTATGCTTTGAGCGATTTCCAATGTGAAGCGAAGCATAGACTTATTATTTTTTACTTCTTCTTTGGATTTCAATCATTGTGGATGAACTACTTTTATGTTGCTGGATATTAGTGAGGATTTGAATGTTACGTTTGGATTATAATCAACAATTGGGTTTGATCGATTCTATCTTTTCTCTTTCAATTGTTTATTTATTTTCCATGTATTGCTTTGATCCCATAATGGCTTTCGGTTCAACGATGAACTAAACTCCATTATGAGATTCTAACAGAGTTTATTATGTAGTCTAATTGGTTGCTTGATTGCTGGACTATTTGTGTATCGTGAGGAATTTCTATTATGATTGATTTAAATGCATGAATGATTGATCACCATTCATTTTATGTGCTTGTATGGAGTTGAAAAATAACACGCGAGTAAGGTTGTAATCATGATAACATGCGTATATGGGGCTGTTTTGCTTAGCTTTGTATTTCGTGAATCAGATAAAAATATACCATTTCACCATATGATTTATATAAGGGCTTGTGCTTAAATTCAATATGGCTGCAATTTCACATAGAAATATAGTGAGGTTGGTTTTATTGATGATTACATGATGTCTATTGTATGTGGATGTTATGTAAGTAGGTCATGATACATTGAAAAATGGTTATGTTTACATTCGTGCTCTTGGCTAATTTCCTGTGTTACATGAATAATCTTGCATGACGGTTGTAATTAAATGAACTATTAAATGATGTTAGGATCCCATTATTTTCAAATTTGATTTATTAAGTTAATACTCTTCTTCTAGTTATTATTTGAGTTTAGAGTAATTCACCATCATAAGCATTCGTTTAAGCATATAAAAAAATAGTGATTTAGTTGATGCATAATAATTTAAGTTAGAAACCTTTCTCCGTGGATCAATACTCGACTTACTTTGTATTGTTTGTTGACACATGTATGCTTGCATGAGTTAGAGCTCTTTTGATAGAACTAAAAAAGAGGCAACAAGTTTTTGGCGCCGTTGCCGGGGAATTATTTTAATAATTTTTGCCAACATTAATTTCAATCAAATTAGTCTCAATTTAAATATTTTATTTTATTTTAATTATCTTCCTATATTTTTCTCTTTTCAGGTACCATGGATGACTTTGCTTATCAATGGCCTTATGCAAATAGCACTCAACCAAGGGACACAAGAACTGAAGGACTCAATATAATTTCTACATTGTCAGCACAAATTGCAACACTTTCGGAGAAGTTGGATGTTGTTCCAGCCCAACGCACTCGAGAGATAACAGTTACATGTGAATATTGTGGTGGCGAGCATCCAAGTTATCAGTGCAACATCAGTTTTGGATAAGTACAGTATGGGGGTGATTACTCCAACAACTATGCTAATCCCAATTATCATCAAGGTTGGGGGTATCACCCAGATTATGAATGGAGTTATAACTATCTTGACCAATACTGCATCCCAAGTCCAACACATCTGTGACGCCCCCAAATCCGGGTTCTCTAACCTCATTTAAAATTGCTCACGATCCTATCATCATCATAAGCATTCTATAACTATTTCAAATAATAAACATACATTGTTCATTATACAAAAGTCTCAAAACATGGTCCCAAGGTCTCTCTAACCTTAACTTTAAATACACCATTTATAATACAAATAGTTTACTCAAGAAATTCCATTAGATAATAACTAATTTAACATTCATTCTAAAATTACTCCTGGATCTTGCCCTTGCCTTGTCCTTCGCATTAGATCCTTGGCTTAATCGAAAATAGAGGTCATGATATAGCAAGAGTAAGCAACTAATTTGCTTCACAAGTTTATAAAGACAAAGGATATATATCATGACTTAGAAAGAAATATTGCCTTCAATGTTCAACAATAATATAAGATTGTGAAGGAACATGAATTAATAATCAACAATTGAATATTCGATAATTGAATAACATGAACCGAGTGGTTTGAATAACCATGAACATTTGTCAAGGTGCTCGATGATTTAAATGGACCTTTTAATAAGTTTTGGTATTCAAGGGGATCGACCTTTCATACCCCGTGATTTATGCATAAACACTTAATAATCCGACATTGATATCATGCCTTAATCAAATTTGTTCATTTCTCGATTCAAGAGTTCTTACCATATCAATTAATAAGAAGCAGCTTATTTAAAATCCATTTGATTTAACAAATTTAGACATGCTTGATCTAGCCGATACAATTAGCATAGATCTATCCCATAAAACAGTTCATAAATGAAGAACTTTAATTTAATTCACAAAGTCAATGGCAAGAGAAGCGAATTCAATTGCACAAAGTGCTTAATTTCAATAATCGATAAAGACGTGAATAATCATCAATAATTATTCACTAATATGCTTTTGAAAATAATAACTCAAGTTGAGTTAGGAAACTTGCCTCGATCGTGAGTTACTGACTACGAAATAAATTTCTATCCACTATGTAGTTAAATTATCTTCCTTTGAGAGACCTATAATTAGCCTTTCAATTAGTCATTGCATAACATCGATTATGTAATCACATAGATATCATACATTACAATAAGTTCTTATAAACATTATCATGTCTAGATAGCGTTATTAACGACTACCTTTAATTCACATAATATTATTAACTTAGATAATATTAATTCACCTTCTAGTATTATTGGTTCACTAATAATACTTTAAATCATTTACCAATATTTTATTCACTTACTAATATTATTAATCATTTAATAATATTTTATCCCTTACTAATATTATTAATCATTTAATAATATTTTATTCACTTACTAATATTATTAATCATTTAATAATATTTTATTTAATCTCGAATATTATTATTTAATAATAGTACTCTAATCTAATATTTTTATTTACATAACAACATCATATTATAATATTATTAGTATTATAATAATATTCCAATGATTTATTAAATTAATAAACAATTTATTCTAATTGTTCATCCTTTAATAACCTCTTATTTAATATCCATAAAAGGTCATAAGTAATATTTATTATTATAAATTACCAAAATGCCCTAAGATAGTCATGATATAATATATTATGAGCATTCAAGCATAAAAATCATATTTTTCTCATTAAAGACATCATTTAACTATTTATTTCCTTTTATTTACAACCTAATCATTTTTAGGAAAAATAGCAAACTGATTCCAAAATTTCTCAGCTTCTGGATTTTAACAGAATATGAACCAACAATGATCCTCTAATTTTTCTAGAATTTTAGAAAATGATTTACTATTTTTAAAGTGCTCAAAACACTCAGATCTTGCTCTATTTTTAAAAAATTGAGTTTTGCTCAGAAAAATCTGATATTTTCAGGGTATGCTCTCTTAACGTATATGAAGCTACTGTAAACATTTTGGAATTTTCCAGTGTATACACAGTGAGATATTCGTAGGATAATATTTATGGAGTCCTTTACGGAAATAGTCATTACGCACAATATATAACTCGAAACGTGTCCGTTCTTTTTCCTACGCGTAGATAACTTCATAAGGTACCTCTGTAATATTTTTCCAGATTTTTACAAGACAAGGAACTAGCCGAAACAGCCTCATCAAAAACAAGTCAGTAGCTGATTTTGGATTTCAAGGCTTTAGCATATAAAGTGGACTGTTTTTGTAAAAAAAATCTCAAAGGTTTCAAAACATGCTAGATTTGTGATCTACCACTTGGGTTTACTAGATAACTAATGTATCTAGCACCCCCCTTCGACGGATCATAATTCCAAGTTGTAGAACTTGAGTTACACAAGATTTAGTGGAAGAAAAACAAGAGTTTTCACCCTTGGAGAACATATGCTCATTTTCTTCCTCTAAGTCTTTGATCTAACACTCAAGATACTTAGTTCCATGCATGATGGTATGTATAACTAGTGTATCTTGAGTAGTTGTACATAACCCCATCAAAACTCAAGCTATCAAAACAAGGTAAGAGAAGAAGATGAAGGTACATTATACCTTGACTTAGTGGCTACCTTCCTTGATTTTCCAAAGTAACTAATAAACTTAGGGGGCATAAACCACTAGAACTCCTATAATTCTTCTTCCTATGGCTGAAATTCTCTCTTTCTTTTCTCTCTTGGCTAGCTTGGGAGCAAGAGGTAGAAGAAGAAGATGAAGAAGATGGAGAGAAAATGAGATGTTGGAAGAATGAATTGTGTTTACAAAATGAAATGGCCAATTCATTAATAATTCTCCCACAATTATTTTGTTGCCCATTAGGTAAAAACTTTGTATTATTACTTACCTTAGGTTAAACATGATTAAATGTGCATAATGGAGTGGCAACCAATGGGAGCCTTACCACATTGTCCTTATGTTTATTCATGTCTACTAATGGACAAGCTAGATTAATTATTCCACTTAGGATCCTCATAATATCCACCATTTAGCTTTTATTTTAAATGCCCAATTTTGATTAATCAAATGTCTAGAATACCCCAATCAAGTGGGCTAAGTATTGGATTACAATTTATTTTCCATGGGCTTCTCTTTTTAATTGATTTGGGCTAGATAAAACATAGTCCAACAATTTTAATAATGTTACCCAATTTGATAATTTAAGGCTTTCATCTCCAATCATATGAAGTTTAATTACTTATACATATGATTTTATCTCATAACCTAATTAGATTTACAAGAATTAGGTTTAAAATTATTAGTCACTTGAAATACTAAGTTTACCCACTTAAGTTAGTATACGTATAAAATACTAACTTTTTCGTGTTACCATAACCCTTAGGTTATTTAATATCCTTACCTAATGTATAATTAGGTCACAAGGCTTTCATTTTAATGAAATCCATAAATGTATGTATCCATATATAATACAAAGTTTTAAAAAAATGTACATACATACATGGTGACTTAAGATTCACAGTTATTACATCCTCCCCCTTATAAGAATTTCGGTCCCGGAATTACATATAAGGTTACTCAAAAAGGTGTGGGTAATTTTCTCTTATCCTTTCTTCAAGTTCCCACGTAGCTTCTTGAGATTGTGGTTCCTCCAAAGAACTTTTCTGTAATGTATAACCTTATTTCGCAATTTCATTCCTTTCTATCTAAAACTTCGATTGGAATTTCCTTGTCACGATAAATCTTTTTCGAATTTAATTGGATCGCACGATATCACATGCTTTGTAATCGAAGCTTATATGGTCGTAGTCGACACATGAAACACATTATGAATATGTTCCAGTCAGGGAGGTAGAGCTACCTCATCGCCACTTCGCCTATCTTCTTCAAGATCTCAAAAGGTCCAATAAATCTGGGACTCGACTTACCTTTCTTTCCAAACCTTATCTTTCCTTTCCAAGGAGATACTTTCAAAATGCATGGCTTCCACCTCAAAATCTCGCTTATGGCGATGTAAGTCAGCATACTTCTTACGGCGATCTTGAGTTGCTACCACGGCTCTAATCACCTTAATGGTCTCTACTATTCTGCCTTTTTGATTCTCGTCCCAACAGTTGACGTTCACCCACTTCATCCCAAAGATACGGGCGTTCTACATTTCTTCCCATACTGATTGCTTCAGACGCGGCGGCATTCCGATGTCTTTGGCGTGGTAGCTATTGTTGTATGCGAACTCTACCAATGGAAGATGATCCTCCCAACTACCCTTGAAGTCCATCACACAAGCTCCGAGCATGTCTTCAAGTGTTTGAATCTTTCTCTCACTTTGCCCATCTGATTCATGGATGATACGCGGTGCTCATCCGTAGTGCGTCCCCCATTCTTTCTTGAAGACTCTTCCGGAAGTTTGATGTGAAACGCGGATCCCTATCCGAGCATAATAGATCTTGGTACGCCATGTCTCGATATAATTTCTTTGATGTATAGTTTGGCTAATTTGGTCCGGACTATACCCGATCTTAATCGGCAAAAAGTGAGCCGACTTCGTAAGACGATCTACGATCACCCATATGGCATCGTGTGTCCCTTTTGCGTTCTTTGGAAGTCCCACCACAAAATCCATCGTGATGTGCTCCCATTTCCACTCTGGAATCTCTAAAGGTCAGTAATAGTCCACTTCGGCCGTTGATGTTTCGCCTTGACTCTCCGACAAGTTAGACATTTCTTGACACATTCTCGCAACATCTCTCTTCATGTTTGGCCACCAAAAGTGTTGACGTAAGTCTTGATACATTTTTGTGCTTCACAGGTGTATCGAGTACCTCGTGATATGTGCTGCTTCTTGCAGAATCTCTTCTCTTAGTTACGGTATTAATTGGTACCCAAATTCGTCCTTCAAATCTTAGCGATCCGTTGCCATCAATCTTGTATTTCAATTCATCCCTTCACTTAATCGCTTCTTGATGATGCCGCATGATCTTAAATCCTTCTCTTGAGCCTCTTTAACCTTATCTAATAAAGTAGGGCTCACGCCACGATAAATAATTTCTCATTGACCTCCGCTTGGTACTTAACCTCTAAGTCAAGTCGTTCAAATCCTTCACCAATTCCTCTTGAATGGTTAACTTCAATAACTTCTCTCCGCTTTTTACGCTGGGGCATCACCACTACATTTGCTTTGCTCGGATGGTGCAGAATCTCACAATCATAATCCTTGATCAATTCTAGCCATCGGTTGCCTCATATTTAGCTCCTTCGGGTGAAGATATACTTTAGACTCTTATGATCCGTAGATATATCTCACACTTCTCTCCATACAAATAGTGCCTCCAAATTTTCAAAGCAAAAACTATCGCCGCTAACTCCGTGTCATGAGTCGGATAACCCTTCTCATAGTCCTTTAGGTCGACGTGAAGCGCACGTAATGACCTTGCCATGTCGCATCAAGACACGTACCAAGACCCTTGTGTGACGATCACTATACACTACAAATCCTCCCATGTTGTCCAGTAAAGCTAACACGAGGTGCTTGATCGAGCCTCTTCTTCAATTCCATGAAACTCTTTCACATTTTTTCCGTCCAAACGAACTTCACCGTCTTTCTAGTAAGGTTGGTCAATGGCGATGCTACCTTTGAAAAATCTTGGATGAATCTTCGATAGTATCCTCGCTAATCCCAAGAAACTCCCTAATTTACTTGTCGATTGTCTTCTACTGTTCCGATTGATAACCGCTTCTACTTTTCTTTGGATCTACAGAAACACCATCTTTATCGATAACGTGACCTAAAACCGCACTCTCCGAAGAACCAAAATTCACACTTGGAGAACTTTGCATACAACTTCTCCCTCCTTAACGTCTCCAACACTTTCCTTAGATGTTCAAATGTGATCTTCCTCTCGTCTCTCGAATATACCGTAATGTCGTCGATGAACACGACAACAAACTTATCCAAACATCGCTTAAACACTGCTCATCAAATCCATGAATCTTTCTTTGGTGCATTAGTTAACCCAAAAGACATTACCGAAACTCAAAGTGTCCATACCGAGTTCAATGCCGTCTTTGGAACATCCTCATGTCACCACCTTCAGTTGGTGATAACCAATCCTCAAGTCAATTTTGAAAAGTATTTTGCCCCTTCAACTGATCAAACAAATCGTCGATCTGGGAAACGGGTATTTATTCTTAATGGTGACCTTGTTTAACTCTTGGTAGTCGATATAAAGTCTTAATGACCCATCCTTTTTCTTTACGAATAAGAATGGTGCTCCCCATGGTGATACGCTTGGTCGAATGTATCCCTTATCTAACAACTCTTGTAGTTGAACCATCAGTTCCTTCATTTCTCACAGAGCCATACGACACTGGCGCTTTGGATACCGGTGATGTCCTGGTGCCAAATCGATAACAAACTCTATCTCTATCCGGTGGCAATCCGGAATTTCATCTGGGAAAACGTCAACGAATTCCCTTACAATAGGTATTTGACCCACTTCACCCTCGATTTCGTGGGTATCCACAACGTGAGCTAAATAACCTATACAACCCTTCCTAAGCAACTTCCTTGCTTGCATCATCGTTAGACAACAAGATTGTCTTGGCGATTTCTCGCCATAAAATACCACCTTTGACTTATTAGGAGTCTTTGGGGTGTACGCACTTTTTCTTACAAGTCAATGACCGCTCCATGACTTGATAACCAATCCATCCCAAGGATTACATCAAACTCTCCAAGACAAATCGGTATCAAATCCACGTTCAAACTTAAAACCTCTTACATTAGCACAACAGTTCCTATAGATGTAGTCTCTACAGGATAATTTCTTTGTTTGCTACTTCTACATTCATTGGGTGTTCTAAAAGTTAATGAGGTAAACTTAATCTTTGAGCAAATTCATCGGACAAAAAGAACATGAAGCTCCCGAATCGAATAACACATAGGCATTTATATCATTGATCGGAATTATACCGACACCACCTCCCCGGATGCCACAAACATCTTGCACCGTCATATTGAATGTCCGTCTTTGTTGGCTTGTTTGGTCAATTTGGTCCTCCTTTGGTTGTCTTTGTGTTATTGCCCTCGCCGCCATTTTCGCCATCCATGCTTTTCTTCTTGGGCAATCCTTGATCCGATGTCCCACTTCACCACAATTAAAGCAACCTCCTTTCTTCACCTTAGTACAATTGGGTGAGGTATGCCCTTCTTGCCCACATGTATAACATATCATATTTCCTTTCCAAAGACTTCCCAAGTGACCCTTTCCACAGATTCCCACACACCGACTTCTTTTGTTGCACGCTTCCTTGCACGCATCTCTAGATTACTACCCCCATCGCTTCCATTTCCGCTTCTTATTGTTACTACCGCCATCGTTGACATTTTGATTCCCACCTTCGATTTCTTCTTATTCTTCTCCCGATTGTATCTTGAGATCGCTTCGCTTCCTCCTTACCGCTATAAGAGCTTTTTCCAACAGAGTTGAGAATGATGCGATTTGTAAAACCGCTTACCTTACTATAAATCCACGGCTTTAGTCCATTTTCAAACCTTCTCGTTTTTCCTCGCCTCTGTGTCCACACGATGTGGAGCGCGACCGCCAATTCATTGAATTTCGCAAGATACCGACATCGACATATTCTCTGTTTCAGTTCAAGAACTTGATCTCCATTCTTGCTTGAACACTCTCAAGGAAGTAGTTCTCAAGAACAACTTCTTGAATGCTTCCCAAGTCACGATTCCAGCTCCGGCTTTGTTCGGTTGGCATCCCACCAATAGCTAGCCTCCCTTCATTAAGTAGGTAGCAAAATTGTCTTACGTTCTTACGCTACTCTAGCAATAACGAAGGCCTTCCCAATCTCCTTTACCCACATTTGGGCTTCTATCGGGTCTGTTATTCCTCCGAACTCTGGCGGTCCCATCGCTTTGAAGTCCTTAAAGTTTACTATTTGGGTGCTCGCTCGATTTCCTGCGTGAGTTGAGCTTGATTCCTCATGGCTTCAACCATCATGTTAATAAAATCTTGCATTGGGTTTTGTTGAGATCCCGCCGCATTATTAATCGACTCTTCAATATCTTGGTTCCCGAGTCCACGTCTGCGGCGCCATTATCTAGTGAAACAAAAATTCTAACACGTTACTCGATTTATTATCATATGATTACTTAGTATGTAATACGCTATTTATTTAAACAATCGATGATCATTATGTGAGAGTTTTAAGTTAAGAGATTTGGAAGTCTTTCTCCCCGCTTAGTGGGTTAAGTTTGTTTTTAAAGAACATTTTCCAAATCGATTCTCTTGAATTCACATAACATTAAATAGAAAATTTACTATTTAAAATTTTCTAACACATATCATAATAATTACGCATTTATATTCATACACCAATCTTGGTGACTTACACGATTAATACGGTATATTTTATAAATGCTACTATCCCATTTTAACACAAAAGATGGGATTAACTCATAATGATACCTCCCTACGAACACAATTAGGGAAAGTACCTAACCATTTACTACCTCACACCGCCTTTGAGGTTTACATCAACATAAAACCTTATTACACAACAAGAAAAGTACTAATGCATCTATCTACAACCGGGCCATCACATCATCACCATTGGTGGCCACGCCAGTCACTACCACGGGCTCCTAGGGAAGCATTCATCTGCAGGACTCTACGTCGAACGGATCGACTAGACTCTCCTATCTCAGAGTGGACCCTCCTAGCCCCCTGCTACCTGCCCCTCATCTGTTTGCATCAAGGGCTAGTCCTAAAAGTTTCTACTCGACCTTTACTACTGCAGATTCGATCTTTAATTGGCCCACCACTCATCCGACTCATGGAATGCCTCTTCCACCCGAGATCTTATCGGCAATTTCTCGTCAGGCTTCAAACTGCATCTCCGGATGCTTCATGCTCACTCTCCAAACTTTGCCTTTTCATTCTCTAGTTGTACCCTCAAGATCTCCACTTGCAAGCTGGGACTCATCAAATTTTTCCTTCTCTTCGACTTTTCTCCATCCGGGCTTGATGAGCCTCATCCTTGTATTGTTCTTGAAGAAATTGGAGGGTGGGTTTTCACTTCTAATTCCTCCACTCGCCTTCTAATTGACCGATTCTCCTCAACAAGTCCCTAAGGGAGGACCATGAGGGACATCTTGGGTGGCCTCATGCTCAATGGGTTCCTGCTCAACTGAGTAACTACCTTGGCGCTCGTCAGACATCCTACAAACACCATAAAGTCAACGTCAGTACCACAATAAAATATATTCATTGATGAAATGAAATAATATTTTATTAAGTACAACACAAACTTGATGAATTTCCATAATCCATCTCCTAACATACTCCATAAGAGTTTTCTACTAAGGTTATAACCTAGGTTTCGCATTCCTAAAGTTTATAACCTACAGCTTTGATACCAACCTGTGACGCCCCCAAATCCAGGTTCTCTAACCTCAGATTCAGTGCTCACGATCCTATCATCATCATAAGCATTCTATAACTATTTCGAAATAATAAACATACATTGTTCATTATACAAAAGTCTCAAAACATGGTCCCAAGGTCTCTCTAACCTTAACTTTAAATACACCATTTATAATACAAATAGTTTACTCAAGAAATTCCATTAGATAATAACTAATTTAACATTCATTCTAAAATTACTCCCGGATCTTGCCCTTGCCCTTGTCCTTCGCATTAGATCCTTCTGGCTTAACTGAAAATAGAGGTCATGATATAGCAAGAGTAAGCAACTAATTTGCTTCACAAGTTTATAAAGACAAAGGATATATATCATGACTTAGAAAGAAATATTGCCTTTCAATGTTCAACAATAATATAAGATTGTGAAGGAACATGAATTAATAATCAACAATTGAATATTCGATAATTGAATAACATAAACCGAGTGGTTTTGAATAACCATGAACATTTGCCAAGGTGCTCGATGATTTAAAGCTGGACCTTTTAATAAGTTTTGGTATTCAAGGGGATCACCTTTCATACCCCGTGATTTATGCATAAACACTTAATAATCCGACATTGATATCATGCCTTAATCAAATTTGTTCATTTTCTCGGTCGAGTTCTTACCATATCAATTAATAAGAACAAGTTATTTAAAATCCATTTGATTTAACAAATTTAGACATGCTTGATCTAGGCGATACAATTAGCATAGATCTATCCCATAAACAGTTCATAAATGAAGAACTTTAATTTAATTCACGTGTCAATGGCAGAGAACGGAATTCAATTGCACAAAGTGCTAATTTCAATAATCAATATAGACGTGAATAATCATCAATAATTATTCACTAATATGCTTTTGAAAATAATAACTCAAGTTGAGTTAGGAAACTTGCCTCGATCGTAGAGTTACATGACTACGAAATAAATTTCTATCCACTATGTAGTTAAATTATCTTCCTTTGAGAGACCTATAATTAGCCTTTCAATTAGTCATTGCATAACATCGAGTTATGTAATCACATAGATATCATACATTACAATAAGTTCTTATAAACATTATCATGTATAGAGATAAGTGTTATTAACGACTACCTTTAATTCACATAATATTATTAACTTAGATAATATTAATTCACCTTCTAGTATTATTGGTTCACTAATAATACTTTAAATCATTTACCAATATTTTATTCACTTACTAATATTATTAATCATTTAATAATATTTTATCCCTTTACTAATATTATTAATCATTTAATAATATTTTATTCACTTACTAATATTATTAATCATTTAATAATATTTTATTTAATCTCGAATATTATTATTTAATAATAGTACTCTAATCTAATATTTTTATTTACATAACAACATCATATTATAATATTATTAGTATTATAATAATATTCCAATGATTTATTAAATTAATAAACAATTTATTCTAATTGTTCATCCTTTAATAACCTCTTATTTAATATCCATAAAAGGTCATAAGTAATATTTATTATTATAAATTACCAAAATGCCCTAAGATAGTCATGATATAATATATTATGAGCATTCAAGCATAAAAATCATATTTTTCTCATTAAAGACATCATTTAACTATTTATTTCCTTTTATTTACAACCTAATCATTTTAGGAAAAATAGCAAACCGATTCCAAAATTTCTCGACTTCTGGATTTTAACAGAATATGAACCAACAATGATCCTCTAATTTTTCTAGAATTTTAGAAAATGATTTACTATTTTTAAAGTGCTCAAAACACTCAGATCTTGCTCTATTTTTAAAAATTGAGTTTTGCTCAGAAAAATCTGATATTTTCAGGGTATGCTCTCTTAACGTATATGAAGCTACTGTAAACATTTTGGAATTTTCCAGTGTATACACAGTGAGATATTCGTAGGATAATATTTATGGAGTCCTTTACGGAAATAGTCATTACGCACAATATATAACTCGAAACGTGTCCGTTCTTTTTCCTACGCGTAGATAACTTCATAAGGTACCTCTGTAATATTTTTCCAGATTTTTACAAGACAAGGAACTAGCCGAAACAGCCTCATCAAAAACAAGTCAGTAGCTGATTTTGGATTTCAAGGCTTTAGCATATAAAGTGGACTGTTTTTGTAAAAAAAATCTCAAAGGTTTCAAAACATGCTAGATTTGTGATCTACCACTTGGGTTTACTAGATAACTAATGTATCTAGCACCCCTTCGACGGATCATAATTCCAAGTTGTAGAACTTGAGTTACACAAGATTTAGTGGAAGAAAAACAAGAGTTTTCACCTTGGAGAACATATGCTCATTTTCTTCCTCTAAGTCTTTGATCTAACACTCAAGATACTTAGTTCCATGCATGATGGTATGTATAACTAGTGTATCTTGAGTAGTTGTACATAACCCCATCAAAACTCAAGCTATCAAAACAAGGTAAGAGAAGAAGATGAAGGTACATTATACCTTGACTTAGTGGTTACCTTCCTTGATTTTCCAAAGTAACTAATAAACTTAGGGGGCATAAACCACTAGAACTCCTATAATTCTTCTTCCTATGGCTGAAATTCTCTCTTTCTTTTCTCTCTTGGCTAGCTTGGGAGCAAGAGGTAGAAGAAGAAGATGAAGAAGATGGAGAGAAAATGAGATGTTGGAAGAATGAATTGTGTTTACAAAATGAAATGGCCAATTCATTAATAATTCTCCCACAATTATTTTGTTGCCCATTAGGTAAAAAAACTTTGTATTATTACTTACCTTAGGTTAAACATGATTAAATGTGCATAATGGAGTGGCAACCAATGGGAGCCTTACCACATTGTCCTTATGTTTATTCATGTCTACTAATGGACAAGCTAGATTAATTATTCCACTTAGGATCCTCATAATATCCACCATTTAGCTTTTATTTTAAATGCCCAATTTTGATTAATCAAATGTCTAGAATACCCCCCAATCAAGTGGGCTAAGTATTGGATTACAATTTATTTTCCATGGGCTTCTCTTTTAATTGATTTGGGCTAGATAAAAACATAGTCCAACAATTTTAATAATGTTACCCAATTTGATAATTTAGGGCTTTCATCTCCAATCATATGAAGTTTAATTACTTATACATATGATTTTATCTCATAACCTAATTAGATTTACAAGAATTAGGTTTAAAATTATTAGTCACTTGAAATACTAAGTTTACCCACTTAAGTTAGTATAACGTATAAAATACTAACTTTTTTCGTGTTACCATAACCCTTAGGTTATTTAATATCCTTACCTAATGTATAATTAGGTCACAAGGCTTTCATTTTTAATGAAATCCATAAATGTATGTATCCATATATAATACAAAGTTTTAAAAAAAATGTACATACATACATGGTGACTTAAGATTCACGGTTATTACAACATCCATCAGATTTCTCATATCCACCTTCAACGCAACAAGAGGAAATTCAAGGTTGAAGGAATTCGTGTCAAAAAGCATAGAAGACCATGAAGAGATGATGATGAGTCAGGAGTTATCAAGCTAAAATCTTAATAGACCGATGGAACGACTCATTAACTCCTCAATGAATGGTCCTCAATACGTGGATTTTGAAACTGAACAAGATAATTCAAGATTGGAGGATAGGTCAATTCGAAATCTTCAGAATCATATGGATCAAATGTTCGAAGCCTTGAACAATCGCCCTCCAAACAATTGGTGATATGACATGGACGATGAAACTGATGGAGAGCCAGAAGTGTGCATACCACGGAATGAACTGAAAGGAGTGGACATAGAGGAGACAACTGGGGGTATGGAAAATGAAGAACATAAGCTGAGTTGTATAATACCCCAAGTGCCTTCTCAATTAGAGTTGAAAAATTCAGTGAACTTTGCACACCCATGTCCCCTTGGTAGTCACATCCAAAGAAATAATTTCTGCGATTATGAGGCCTCTTATAAACCATGGTGGGCTGAGGAAGGGATAATAAAAGAAGAAAAGCCCATTGTATCTTTAATGCCTCAATGCAAAAATCTATGCATAGGTACAACGGGAGAAGCACCTGGTGATGCAATGGAATTGGGGACATCATGTACAGGAAATATGCTAAGTGGCTTCAATCCGAAGACTCTCATGATAGGGAACCTACGTACGCACATTGCAGTTCTAATGGATGGAGGGTTCCTAGCTTATCGTAGAGGGATTGGATAGCGGTGTCAAGAAAAGAGTCCTGCTAACGGACTATAAACCGAGCGCTAGATGGGAGGCTCCCCATCCAATCTTTCTCCCTCCTTGTTTAATTCTTATTTACATTTCCATATTTAATAGATGTTAGATAGTGGTAAGTCTTAATAATAGTTTTATTGTTTCTCCTCTTAGGTTCAATCCAATTGCTATAAACATTCAGGATCAAACAGAAGTCAAACAAAACTGAAGTCGCCAGAGTCTGAGTGGTACAAGGCCGCGCCATAGCTCAGTCATAGAAAAAAATTGCTAAATTTTTAGAATTTTTGACTCAAGCATTCGGAGAGTTAGAAGCCCACACTCAGTTTCCAACTATAGAATATCTCAAACTTAGCCATCACCTGATATACGATCGGATCATGAGGAGGCAAACGGAGATGACATTGCCAATTAGGGGAGTATTCTTTCACTTTTAATTACAATGAGGGCATTGTTTATTTTAAGTTTGGGGGTATTGGGTTGTAGTGAGTAGTTGTTGCATATAGTTAGTTGCATATAGTTTGATTGCATGTTTAAGTTGCATCGTAGGGGTATTTTAGTATCTTTGTAGTTAAATTCTACATGAATTTTTTTTTTTTAGTTTTCTTTTGTCATGTTTACTTAGTATGTGTTTAGTTGCATAACATTGCATAATCCCAAGCTTTTAGTTAGTTGAATCCTAATTTGGCCAATGATGAAATAGAAATTTGATAGATTTTTGAATTTGGTTGATATCTTGAGCTTAGTTATAATTTTATACATGATATAATTCATGCTTGCTGTTTAGATATTACCAGGTAGCACGACAATGCTTCTATTTGCTTGTTGGTTAAGATTAGCATGCTTGACTGCTGAGAGGAAAATGTTGTTTTTAATGATAGAATTGTGTAGAAAGTGAGTAATGACTATGAAGACACTGAAACTCATGTTTTGGGAACGCATGGGTATGCTTGCTTTATATAAAAAAAAGAGAAAAAAATGAATAATTATCGTGGCTAGTCTTGTTTTGTGGCCTTTGTTACTTAAGTAAGTACGCCCGAGGGGATTGTCTCTACACCTAGTGCCCTAAGGTCTTAATGGTCTGGAAGTCGTTGGTTGAAAGCTCGCTAAGGGGTAGCACTGTTAGCCTAATGGAATGAGACATTGCACAGTCATGGGAAAAATAAAAAAAAAATCAATAGACACCGCGGGAAAGTGCGAAAATTGCCCTTGTGAGTAAAAATAAAGCACAATAAACCCATTGTTGAACCTTAATTTGTATTGATGTGTTGGAGTAGTTGATGTCTCATTAGTATATGCAGTTCTTAATTTAAACTTCAATTTTCTATCTTAAGCAATTTAGCATGTGGTATCTTCACCTTGGTCAAGCTTATCTGTGAACACATCACACACACACATCATCTTTATAGTAGGTTAGCATTATCTGATTGTATTTCATTATGCCTTTAGCTTAGTTTGATGCTTTGTTCTTGGATCTTGATATTTCTCTGAGGCATATCTTATTGGAATTCTTAACATGGCTAGAAATCTGGGGATTCATTGTCATAGTAGTGTAGCTTGCATAGCATGTAGATTGCATTATATTGTGTTGCTTGGGGACAAGTAACAATTTAAGTTTGAGGGTATTTGATAAATTGGTTTTATACCTACTTATTCGGTATTTGTTACTTGAATTAGTTGCTTATACTCATGTTTTTGAGTTACTTTTCATGCATTTTGTGTTTATTTTGTAGATCTTATGCTTGGGAACGATGTGAGTGACTATTGGTATGAAAACGCAAGGAAAAGCAATCCGGATATCATTTGGGCTATCATGTTCATTTCATGTTCTTAGCTTGGAACTTAGAATATGTTGTAGGGCTTCTTCTAAGCTTTCGAAAACATCTTGAATCATTCCAATTGGAGTTCGGATGCAAGAGTTATGACCTTTGTACCAACGAACGTTGAACGTCACTGTTTTGGATGGCCATTTGCATAGCTGTCACTTATAATCCAATTTCAGCCTTCAGCCGTGCATTATTTCTCAATACTTAAAGAATGAAAGTTGTAAAACTCGTCTAGAGATTCAATTTGATAGGTGACAGGCCCCGTAACTCTTCCCGGATCAAAAGTTATGGCCATTTTACCAGAGGACACTGCAGCAAAAAATGGACAGTGCGGGCGCGCGGTTTTATAGTGTATTTTAGTCGCGGCTGCGCGAGTCCCTGGAGCAAAAAAACACGATTTAACACTTGAGCACGGGCGCGCCCAACTTCAAGCCAATTCCAGCGCGGCCACGCCACTTCGGAAGTTGACTAAAGATGACTTTTTCACTAGATAGTGCGAGGGGAACGTAATGGAGATGGGGGGTTCAATTAGGGCTTACATATTAGAGTAGATTAGAGTAGTGATTTCTAGAGTTGATTAGATTGAAGACTTGAAGAGTTTGGAAGGCATTATAGATTCAATATTGGAGCAGGAGAACAGATTTGCACTTCAATTCTCTACTCTTATTTTCTCTTTGATTCCTAATTGTATCTTATGATGTTTATTCAATATGTGGATGGTAGATTTGATTCAGTTAGGATTTAAGCTCTATTATGAGATTGCAATGGATTTTATGGATTAGTTTATTCTGATATATTTCATTGTTAACCTTATTGATTGCTATGGGATTGTCTATTAAGATTCATGCTTATTTGCTTAGTTGATTGGCCATCAATTACTGTGATAATCCATATGGACTTGAGAGACGAAGTATGGGTTTGGATCTGATCTTAATAGCTTTTGATTGTATATTATACATAGTGATATGATGTATGATTTGTGCTTAGGATAGACATATATCGAAGCATCGCTCATAGTCAATTGAGAATTTGGGCTTAAACCCTAATTATTTGTAAATCACATAGACATATAGTGGTTTAGGTAATGTGGGTGTTCATGTGTATTCTATCAATTGTGGATTATACGTGATATGGGTATGGTACATTGAGAGATGGCTATACTTTACTTTCGTATTTTTGGCTAACAACCCGGTATAATTAGTTTGGCTTAACATAAAATGTGTGGATTTGAATGAGTCAATAGATGAAATTGTGATCTCAAATCTTCATTATCTAGTCTCACTCTAGGAATAGTTAGGTTTATTTAATTTCATAGTTTAAATATAAAATATAATATCATTCATTTAAATAAGATTGAAATGGTTATGGGTTAGTGCTTTGTAAACTTTATTAGTTAATTCTCTGTGGGAACGATACTTTACTTACTCTTTATTACTTGTTGACCGTGTATACTTGCACGCATATATTGATCGGTAAAATGACCAACATTAGTGATCAACTGTAGTGTTATCAAACTTTGTTGATTCAACTAATCCTTTAGTTGATGATCATTAAACTCTACATTACCCTTGAAGTTTATCCAAACCAAACTTTTTTTGGTGCGGACTTGTACTCTAAAACTGAGAAGAACAACCCTATTATAGGGGATACGCAATGCGTTTAGATGTTTGTACACAATACATGGAACGAAGGGTTGATCCCCCTAAGTACGTGAAGTCCGTACAGTATGTATAACTACTAAGTTAGAGTTGAAAGATTAATGTACCGTGGACATAGTTCGTTGTCTTATGACCCTCAGATATAATTCATATTTTTTATTTCAGCTTTTGGTTATTGTTGATAGAGTACTATTCAGTTTTGATGAGCCTACTCATTGGCATCTATTATTCTTTTGTTGATTCATTGTTATATCTAGTGAGAAATTGTTTTGCTCACTCTTGCATAATTATAATTTTTGCAGCTAAAGTTGAGAAGGTAGATGAGCCTTCAACTAGCAAAGGAAAAAGAAAAATGTGCAAGTGATGAAGACTTGTAATTTCATGTCATGATGATAGACTTTTTATTTAATGATGAGATTTAATTATTCTATTTCCGCACTTGATTGATGTTTAAGGTTAGACAACCTGGGAAGACTTTTTGATTAATGGTGTAACCCTTTTAAAGGGAGATTTCTGTTTTAATTTTATTATATTTGGGTAGATAGATATGAATGAATGGAAAGTGAACACCATGTCTTGTGGGAATGAAGTACCTATATTTGAGGGTGTCACAGATTGGTATCAAAGCTTTAGGTTATGAACCTTAGGTGGGGAAAAGCCTTAGGGAGTAACCTTTGAAAAGATAGTGGTGATAAACTCTTATCGAGTTTTAGGAAAGAAATAATAAAACACTTATGTGCTTATGTGGTTGTAACTTATGTGCTTGTAAGTGTCGAGTAGTAATGATTAGTAATTAAAACGTAAAATTTGGTTGACAGGATGGCTAATGTAGGAGAATCTAGTCATGCTAGGGAGGAAGGATTTCAGATTCCTAGAGAGGAGGAGCCTCGAGATATTTAGGTGATTTGGGAACAACTACTGCCACGGGAAACATCTCCGTTGGTTACAGTGGTTGAGCAGGAGGGTTTACCTGATGAGGATGATGAGATAGAGACGGACGAGGAGGACCCCATTGAGCTGCCACAGTCAAATGAGGATGAGCAAGAGCTTCCACTTAACTCGATTGTTGCCCATATGTACGACGAGGTATATGATCGTAATGTGGAACTCCAGGATACCGTCGAGGAGTTACAAGAGATACTAGCTGAATAGCAGATCGTAATGGCGCAGAAGGACAACGAGATCCAGGATCGAGATGAACGTCTTAATAATGTCGAAGAGAAGTTGATCCACATTGAAGGAGAGAACGAGCAACTGATAGAGAAGATTACAGAGCTGGAGAACAAGTTGAAAGAAGAATTTACGAAGAGGACAAGAGCCGAAGACACATATGAGGAAACTTTTCAACGAGCCAGGGTAGCAGAGAGAGAGGTACAAGTAAAGAGGATCAAGATGGAAGAGATGAATAATGTTTTCAACACTGCGATCAATCAAGCTCAAGATCGAGTCATTTGTTATCCTATTCAGTTCGAGACGCTACCATCGTACATATTAGATCGCCGAACAATGTTCCAAATTATGGAGGAAGAGCGTCGTAAGGCTATGCAACATTTTAATAGGACGTCATAAATGAAATTATTATGTGATTGAGAAGTAAATAAGATGTAAATCCCGGGTATGATATAACCAATGGGATAGGATGATGATGTAGTTGTCCTGAAACTTTTGTAGTTCAGGAAAGTAATGTAAATAGCAGTGATGCTATTATTTTTATGTTTCCTAAAAGATTATGAATGAATAAAAGTTATTATTTTATTCAAAGTGTTATATGTTACATGATAATCTTTTATAGTGTGCAAATTAAGTAGTAAATACTTAAAAGGTTGAATAGAATCTAATGGGTGTATTTTAACAGAAAATGCTTCCAAGACGTCAACCACGACAAAGGACCCCTGAGAATAACAACAATGTTGAGGCTAATCCAGTTCAGGAATTCGTAACACTACTGACGGGAGCATTGCAGAATCAGCCACAAAATTAAGCTGCAACATTTAAGGATTTTAAGGCGGTTAGGCCACCAGAGTTCCGTGGGACCATGAATCCGGTTGAGGCACAGACCTGGATCATGGAGATAGAGAAAGTTTTCGACGTTGCTAGGGTAGGGGATAACCAGAAGACTACTTTTGCAACATTCATGTTGAAAGCAGAGGCTAGTTATTGGTGGCAAGCCAATAAAACCCGGGGAGGTCAAAGGGTAATGACTTGGGAAAGATTTAAGGAAATATTCTTCGAGACCTATTTCCCAGAAAGATCAAAGAATCAGATGGAAGTGCAGTTTTTAGAGCTAAAACAGGGCACAATAACAGTGTTGGAGTATGCAGCAAGGTTCAATGAGTTGGCGAGGTTTTTGCCATATCAAGTGAATACAGATGAGCGCAAGGCAATGAGATTTGAGCAGGGACTGAAGCCATGGTTGTACAACAGAGTCTCCCTATTCCAGTTAAAGACGTTTGCAGCAGTGCTTGAGAAGGAAATTCTCGCTGAGAGTGGAGGCGAAGCTGTAACGAAGCACAACCAAAAGCAGATAAAGAAGAAGAATGAGGGTGAAGCTACGAATGGTGGTGGTAACGGTGGAAATGGTAACAATAATTTGAAAAGGAAGTTGAATTCAAATGTGGGAGTTGGAAATCAGCAAGGTAACCAGCAGAAGAAGAAGATTGACGCATGTACTATATACGGGAAGTTTCACACGGGTATGTGCTTAAGGGGGAAACGTGTATGCTTTAACTGTGGTCAGGAGGGTCACATTGCCCCAAACTGCAATCAACCCAAGAAGAATGCTTGCTACACCTGCGGGTCGAAGGATCATTTGCTCGCGAGTGTCCAAAGAAGAAATCTAGTGAGGCAAATGGAAGCAAGGGAAGTGACAGTGGAGGTATATTGACTATTGTTGGGCCAACGTCAATAAATAAGCCTACAGCCAGAACCTTCAACATGATGGTGCAAGACGTAGTGCAATCAAAAGATGTCGTGTCAGGTATTATCCCGATCAACGATATAAATGCATATGTATTATTTGATTCGGGTGCTACTCGCTCGTTTATATCTGATGAGTTTGCTAAGAGGTTAGAAATACCTAGTGAAGAGTTAAACTTCCCTTTACACATAGAAATTGTGAATAGGGAGGTAATTCCTGTTAGATTCGTATACAAGAATTGTAGGGTGAATATTAAGGGGAATATTATGAAAGTAGATTTAATTCCAATAAAACTTGGAGAGTTTGACGTTATATTGGGAATGGATTGACTATTCAATTATGGAGCGATAATTGATTACCAAAAGAAGTGTGTAAACTTTATGACTCCGTCAAAAGTAATTTTCCATTGTAGCAAATTGCCTAGACAAGCAAGGTGTCTGACTATTATGCAGGCCAATAAGTTATTGAGTCAGGGTTGTATAGGGTACCTAGCCTACATGGTCGATACTCAAAAGAAGAAGGGTGTGAAACTGGAAGAGATATAAGTGGTTAGGGACTTTGTAGACGTGTTTTCGAAAGATTTTCTAGGACTTCCGCCTGATAGTGAAATCGAGTTCGTGATCGACTTAGCGCCAAGAACTGCTCCGATATCGAAGGCCCCGTACAGAATGGCTCCGGTAGAGATGAAGGAACTGATGGTGCAATTGCAAGAACTTCTAGATAAGAAGTACATTCAGCCGAGTGTGTCGCCATGGGGAGTACCGATGTTATTCGTGAAGAAGAAAGATGGGTCAATGCATCTTTGCATTAATTATAGGGAATTAAACAAAGTCACTATTAAAAACAAGTATCCATTGCCAAGAATAGATAACTTGTTTGATCAATTGAAGGGTGCTAGATATTTCTCAACGATAGATTTGAGAAGTGGGTATCACCAACTGAAAGTAAGAAAGGAGGATGTACCAAAGACGGCATTCCAAACTCGGTATAGGCATTACAAATTTTTGGTGATGTCTTTTGGTTTAACAAACGCCCCTGCAACGTTCATGGATTTGATGAACAGGGTGTTTAAACCATTTTTAGACAAGTTTGTGGTGGTATTCATTGATGACATACTGGTGTACTCTAAATCTCAAGAAGAACACGCGGAACACTTACGTTTGACAATGGAAATGCTAAGAAAAGAAAAGTTGTACGCGAAATTCTCTAAATGTGAATTTTGGCTAGAATGTGTACAATTTCTTAGGCATGTAATCGACAAGGATGGAATTTCAGTGGATCCATTAAAAGTCAAAGTCGTGATAAGTTGGGAACAACCAAGAAGTCCATCAGAAGTGAGAAGTTTCTTGGGATTGGCAGGGTATTACAGACGATTTATTCAAGATTTTTCCAAGATTGCCATTCCGTTGACAAATTTGACGAGAAAATCTGTAAAATTTGTTTGGACGGAGAAGTGTGAAGAGAGTTTTTGTAACGATCCGCAATTTGAATTGTAATATTAAAATTTATTGAATAATATAAATATTTATATGAGGTGTTCATTGTTGAATAAATATTTTATTGATGTGATGGTTGTTAGTAAATATTAATGAATCTAAATTATTAGATAATATTCTAAATTAAATTAATTTATAATTTATATTGTTTATTATAATATGAGAGGTTATATTGTGTGATGATTTAATAATTTAAATGGTATATTAAATTATTAAATAAAATTATATATATTGTTGTGATGATTTAATAATTTAGATGGTATATTAAATTATTAAATAAAATTATAATGAAATGTATAATTAATTTATTTAATTAATGTTGGATTTGAAAATCCAAATAAATAAGATGTAATTATAAATTATAAACTAAATTGTTTATTAAACTAAAAGTAAAGGAGTTTAATTTAGTTTTTTGCCAAACAAAGCTTAAATATATTAATTCTTTAAATTTTAAAGGGTTTTGCCAAACAAAGCCTTATGGCTTTTGGTTTTCTAATTTTTGAAGTTAAATAAAATAAATAAAATAAAATAAAATAATAAATATAATATATTTATATTATATACGTTAGTTAGTAACTGAAATTGCAATTAGTAATATGATTAAAGGTTTATCAGTTTTAGAATACGCCTTTGGTTAATTGGCTTAGCTTTTGTTTACTATACGCATTCTAGTGTGCAAAGCCTGAGAGAACTGAGAAGAGAGTTCAGAGAGAAACCTTTTAGAGCTTGAGAGAATTTGAGAAAGATTTATCTGCAATTAGCAAGGATTTTAAAGCAACAAAAAGGTATTTCCATAATCTCCATATATATATATATATATATATATATATATATGCATAGATGAGGTTACAACAAACTCTGTGAATTTCAAATTTGTTGAATTGTTGCTATACAATGAGTTATTTGTGATTATATGAGTTTATTATTATTAGAGGTTGTGTTAAAACAAGAAATTCCATTCTAATTTCGTTTGACAGTAAAAGAAAGTAATGTCATTATATGTATTTTCATATGTTCATGAAAAATATCAATTTTAGTGGCTAATTAGTATGTGAAATTGTAAATTGAAGCTTGATTATGTTAGTTCACTAAGAAACGAGCATAACATAATTTGAATGAAGATATTTAGCCAAGTATTGAAATCACAGTGTTGATGTTTGGGATGAAAATCAAAAAATTGAGTTTTTATATGAAAACATGATATTTGAGAAATTAAACTAGTTTTAGTTGATGTTAAATTGTTCTAATTGGAGGAATATGTTCACAAACATGTTTGTGATAGTTCTATACCATTTTTACGTGTTATTATCACTGTTTGGTGGGTGAAATTTGTGTTTGTTGGGCTAAAGTAAAGCTCTTGTTCATCAATGATCTCTGCTTTCTGTTTCTTGTACTGCCTTGCCTTGCCATTTATAAAAATAAAAAAAAGGCTTTATTCTTGGTAGGTCGAGTTTGTATGTATGGCATAGGCTGCGCCATACTACAATCACGAAGACGAGAGTTTGTTCTGTTGCTACTGCAGACTTTGTAACATCCCTATAGCTTGGTGTAAGGTTGTGTTAAGGTGTTAAACATGTAATAACATGGTCAAAACAGAATCGTGTTAGTGGTTAGTAGTTTCAAAGTTTTAAATGATTATAAGCTAGGAACGTGTTATGTTATAACTTAGTTTATATAACGAATGTTAGATAAGTGTTGTGATGTTAATACTTGGAAATTCTGAAGTGTATATGGTAGTATAAGACTTTTATGGAAATAACAAGTCAAACTAAAAATGCATATGTTATGATATTTTTAGTATGTCTAAGAGATATTGTGGTTCTAAACCTATGTGTAGGTGAACGTGAGATTAATATTATAGCTTACGCTTGAGGCAAGTTTCTAAACTTCTCTTTTTACATTGATCAAATTTTCCAACTCTACATTTACGTTGAGAAAGTTTCTTACTTTAAATTTTCATTAAGCAAACTATTGTATTCCTAATCATTATTTGAACAAGTTAGCTATGACTTTAACTTTATTCGAACAAGTTTTGAATTCCAATATTTATTGATGTGCAATTTTCTTGAATTCTAATGTTGAATTATCTTAGTTCATTTACTTGACACGAGCTATTCTCATAATGAGCAAGCTTTATTTTTAGCTTGCTATTACTTAATGTATATTCAAGAATTCATAGTCCTAGCTTAATATTATTCAAGCAAGGTTTATTGTCATTCAATACTTATGCGTTGTAGTTGTTTCTAAGCATGAGTTCAAAATATAGTTAGTTCGCTTACACTTATTCATTGTTCCATATTATGTTACTATTGATCAATTGTTGTGTTACCAAACATTATTGATTCAACTAGTCCTCTAGTTGATGATCGTTAAACTTCAAATTACCCTTGAAAGCTTATCCAAACCAAACTTTCTTTGGTGTGGACTTGTACTCTAAATACTGAGATGAACAACCCTATTATTAGGGGAAATTTACGCTTAGCGTTGAAATATTTATGCACAATACGTTGTACGAAGGGCTGATCCCCCTAAGTACGAGGAGTCCTTATAGTCTTATGACTGTTAAAGTTGGAGTTGAAAGATTACTCGCAACTGTGGACATAGTTTGTGGTCTTATGACCCTCAGATATTTATATTCCATATTTTGATTCCAGTTTTTGGTTATCATTGATAGAGTACTATTCAGTCTTGATGAGCCTATTTGTTGGTAGTTATTATTATTATTATTATTCTCCTGTTGATTCATTGTTATATCCAATGAGCAATTATTTTGCTCACTCTTGCATATTTACATACTCATTGCAGCTAAAGTTGAGAAGGTAGATGAGCCTTCAACTAGCAAAGGAAAGGGAAAACTGTACAAGTGATGAAGACTTGTAATTTTGATTATTGTTATGATGTTAGACTTTTAATTTAATGATAGACTTTTACTTAATGATGTGATGTAATAATTTTATTTCCGCACTTAAATGATGTTTAAGTTTAGATAACCTGGGAAGATTTTTATTTAATGATGTAACCCTATTTAAAGGGAGGATTTATGGTTTAAATATTATTTTATTTGGGTAGATAGTATGAATGTATGAATAATGAGCACCAAATCTTGTGGGAATGAAGTACCTAGATTTGGGGGTGTCATAGTTTTAAGGAATTGAAGAAGAGGCTCGAAGTGTGGCTTTGTGTGTTGTCGTTACCGGATAATCTGAGAAAACTTTGTGGTGTATAGTGGCGCTTCACACAAGGGATTAGGTTGTGTTCTTATGCGAGCAACAAAAGTCATTGCGTATGCATCAAGGCAATTGAAAGACTACGAGAAAGGGTATTCGACTCATGATCTAGAGTTGGCGGCAGTAGTATTTGCTTTGAAAATATGGAGACATTATCTCTATGGAGAGAAGTGTGAGATCTACACAGACCATAAGAGTCTGAAGTATATTTTCACATAGAAAAACCTGAACATACGTTAAAGGAGATGGATTGAATTAATAAAAGATTATGATTGCGAGATCTTTTATCATCCGGGCAAATCTAATGTGGTTGCAGATGCCTTGAGTAGGAAAGGCTGAGAAAAAATGATATTGTTAACCGATAAGGAGGAGCTCATTTCAGCGATGGCAAGGCTAGAGTTGGAAATCAAATTTTCAAAAGAAGCTAACGAAAGATTGTACAAGATGAAAGCTAGTCCAACTTTGGTGGACAAGGTGAAGAAGGCTCAACTGCAGGATGAAGAATCCAGAAAAATAAAGGAAAGTGTGGTCAAGGGTAAACAAGTGAAGTATAAGCTTGATATTGAGGGAATGCTAAGATTCGAGGGACGAATTTGGGTTGCAGCAGTACAGGATATTAAAGAAGAAATCTTGACAGAAGCTCATAGCTCAAGATATTCAATTCATCCAGGAAGTACAAAGATGTATCAAGATTTGCGACGATATTTTTGGTGGCCAAATATGAAAAGAGACGTTGCAGAATGCATTGCAAATTTCTTGACATGTCAGAGAGTGAAGGCAGAACATCGAAGGACAAGTGGATTACTTCAACCATTGGAAATACCGAAATGGAAGTGGGAACATATCACAATGGATTTTGTGGTAGGTCTTCCAACGACTTAGAAAGGATACGATGCAATTTGGGTGATAGTGAATAGATTAACGAAATTAGCACACTTTTTGCCAATAATGATTAGATTTAATCTTGATCAGCTGTCAAAGCTATACGTTAAAGAGATCGTGACAAGACATGGAGTTCCAATGTCAATAGTATCAGATAGAGATCCGAGGTTCACATCAAATTTTTGGAAGAGACTAGAGGAATGCATGGGAACACAACTGAAGATGAGTACAACATATCATCCGCAAACCGATGGGCAAAGCGAACGAATAATCCAAACGCTAAAAGATATGCTTAGAGCATGCATCATGGATTTCAAAGGAAACGGGGATGATCATCTACCATTGGTGGAATTTGCATACAACAACAGTTATCACGCAAGCATTGGCATGCCACCATACTAGGCATTATACGGCAGGAAATGCAGAACTCCACTGTGTTGGGATAAAGTTGGTGACGCACGTCAACTAGACCGAACTAGTACGGTAGACCTTTGAAGTTATCAAACTCATTAGAGCAAGGTGGTGTAGTATTTTCAAGATCGATGCGGAAGAAGTATCTTTGATCAATATAAGCGAGAATCGTGAATTTGAAGCGATAAATTTCATTTTTTCTGAAAGTTTCTCCTTGGAAGGAGAAAATTCGTTTTTGGCAAGAAAGGAAAGCTAAGCCCAAGGTTTATTGGACCTTTCGAGATCTTTGCGAAGAGTGGGAGAGGTAGCTTATGGAAGTAGCTTTACCTCTAGAATTAGAATATGTGCACAATGTGTTTCATGTGCCGATTGTTGCTTGCCAAGTATAAACCCGATTATAAACATGTAATCAAGTATGAACCGTTACAGTTCAATAAGGATTTATCTTATGAAGAGGATCCTATCCAGATAGTCGACAGAAAAGAACAAGTGCTCAGGAATAAAGTGATACCTTCGGTGAAGGTGATATGGAGGAACCACAATGTCGAAGAGGCTACGTGGGAACTCGAAGCTGATATGATGAAGAATTACCTTGATTTATTTGTTTAATCTGTGTCTTCGATTCTGGGGACAGAATCTTTGTAAGGAGGGAAGAATGTGACGATTTGATCGTTTGAGTTGTGATTCTGGGGACAGAATCCTTGTAAGGAGGGAATGATGTAACAATCCAAGATTCTATTAGTTGTATTTTAAAATATTTATTAAATGAAATAAATATTTTATTGATGTAATTATTATTAGTAAATATTTATGAATTAAATTTATTAGATAATATTCTAAATTAAATTAATTTATAATTTAGAGAGTTTGTAATATAACATGAGAGGTTATATTGTGGTTTTAATTTAATAATTTAAAGTGGTATGTTAAATTATTAAATAAAATTATATATTTTGTTTTTATATTTGTTTAAAGTGGAATATTTATTTAAAATATAGTATATAATTAATTTATTTTTGATTAATGTTGGATATATTTAAATCCAAATAAATAATATGTGATTATAAATTATGAAAATTCAAATAAATGAATTGATTTATTAAAATAAATTAAAATAATTTTTAAATTGATTTACCCAAACAAGGCTTAAAATATTAAGTCTTTATTTTAAAAACTTTTTGCCAAACAAAGCCTTATGACTTTTGGATTTTTAATTTTGAATTTTTAAATAATATAAATAAAACAAATAAAATAAATTAATTAATAAAAAAAATGTATTTATAATTTATACGTTTAATTAGTTTGTAATTGATATACTTAGTATGCGAGTTATAGCCATATCGGTTTATTTTGTTTTACAGCATCTTTGGGTTATTAGCTTGGTTATTTGCTAAGCGAGAATTTAGGAGAGAAGCTAGAGAGAATTGAGAGAGAGTGAGGAAAGCAAGTGATTTCAAAGTGATTATCGAGTTGATTAGCATGGATTTTTTATGCATAAGAAGGTATTTTTCTATATATTTTATATCTTATGTGTGTGTGTATATATATATATATATATATATATATATATATATATATATATATATATATATATATATAGGTTTCTGACATAAAATTCTATGTTTTGTGAATTTGAATTTTTTGAATTGTTGCTTTACAATTAAATTATTCCAATTGTAAGTAATTGTAATGCTAAAGTTTATGTTTAGATAGGGAATTGTATGCTAATTTCATTTAAAAGTAGAAAAAGTAATTACGTAGTACATATTTTATATATGGCTTGTGAAAGTACCAATTATGATGGTTAATTTGTATGTTAATCTGTAAATTAAATTTTTATTATGCTAGTCCATTAAGAAACGAAGAGAACGTAGTTTGAATGAAGTAATTTGAACAAGAATTGTGATCACAGTGATGATTTCTATGTAGAATATCAAAAAAATGGAGTTTTGTGTAAAAACATGAAATTTAAGGAATTAAACTAGTTTAAATTGTTGTTTAATTGTTTTAAATTGATGAATATGTGAGGAAACATGTTGTGATAGTTCTATACCAATTGTATGTATTAATTTCACTATTTTTTAGGTGAAATTTGTGTTAGATTTAGCTAAAAGCAGCTCTTTATTCACTGCGTTTACTTTTTACGTGCACCAGTCATTGGTACTTTTTGTGCGAAACTACTAATTGCGCTTGTCGGTCCCGGTCCCGTGACTTTATGTATGGTGCAATTGCATATATCTTGATCTCGAGGCGAGAGGTTTACGCCTCTCTGCTGCAGACCTTGAATACCATTATAATTTAGTTTAATGATGTGTTAATGTAACAAACATGTAATGTGGAGGTTAAAAACATCATAGTGTCATGTGGTTAGTAATTCTAAAGTTATAAAATGTTTATAAGTTATGAAAATGACATGTTGTGATTTATTGAACACATTGGATTAGTAAATAATTGTTGTGAAGGTTAACACTTGGAATTTCGATATTTATATAGTATATAAGACTTGTACTAAATTAACAAGTTTAGCTAGAAATGGGTGTTATTTTGGAAGTGGATGTTAACATGTCTAATAGATATTGTGATTCCACTAAAATGTGTAGAGTGAGCGTGAGTTATAATTTATAGCTTACGCGCGAGGCAAGTTTCTAAACCTTATCTTTTTACATTGAGCAAGTTTCTTACTCTAAACTTTAATTAAGCAAATTCTTGTATTCCTAATCATTATTTGAGCAAGCTATTACTTTAACTTTATTCAGACAAGTTTTGAATTCCAATAGTTATTAAAGTATTATAACTTGTTTATTGTTAGACAAGTTTCTTTAATGTCATTCTTATATTGTGAATGCAATTTCTTGAATTCCAATTCCTAATGTCGAATTGTCTTATTTCAATTACTTGACACAAGTTATTCTCATAATGAGCAGGTTTTACTTTCAGCTTGTTATTACTTAATATATATTCAATAATTCATAGCCCTAGATTAATATTATTTAAGCAAGGTTTATTGTTATTCAATACTTATGCTTTGTAGTTGTTTCTAAGCATGAGTTCAATATATAGTTAGTTCGCTTACAATTATTCATTGTTCCATATTATGTTGTTAGTGATCAATTGTAGTGTTATCAAACTTTGTTGATTCAACTAATCCTTTAGTTGATGATCATTAAACTCTAAATTACCCTTGAAGTGTATCCAAACCAAACTTTCTTTGGTGCGGACTTGTTGTAAGAACCCGAATTTTCAGAAAATATTAAAATAAGAATTTAGTAGATAAAATTCTTAAGGCATGTGAAGGGTTCAAATAAAAATATATAATGTGTTACGTGATATGTGGTATTGTGTTACATAAGGTAATATGCGCTATATATAACTTGTCTGCGTCCTAACTTGAGGTGGCGCGGCCGTGCCACTCTCAAGCCTAAGACCGAAGAAAAATGCATATGAAACTTGTAAGACTGTTCATGATGAGTTTGTAATCTGAACTTTAGGATTTGTGTATTAGTAACTAATATGTTATAATAAGGACCATAATTGGTGTTCCAACCGTCCATGAATGGATTGAGATACTAGAATCATGAATTGAATGAGAAGTTATTTATGGAAATTAATATTGGTTAGTTAAGTTATATTATGTAATATTATAATATAATTTGAGTATTAAGCCTTATGTGGTACGTTGATGGGAAATATTAATAATGATATTAATCGATAAAGGAATTATTAAGTGAACAATTAATTAATATTAATTGTTAATTGTTATTATAGAATATTAATTAATTATTAATGGTGATTAATTAATGATATGTGATTATTATTATTAGAGATATAATAATAATAAGCATTAATCTATAAATATAATAAGATTTATATTTATTTACTATACGTAATAGATAATTAATAGTTATAGAGATCAATAATTACATTAATCAATGAGGAATGGATTAATTAATAAGATGAATAATTTATTTATTTGACCTAAAATAAATAAGTAAACTATTAATATAATAAGATTATGTTGGTGTATATTTAAAATATAAGTATACTTCCTATATGTGGGTAGGTACATATATATGTGTATATATGTGCCCATAACTTAATTTAATGTAGCAATATTGAACTAGGAAAATTTACTACAAGAGCCAAATTGCTAAAGTGTAGAGTTATAAGCCTTTGTCCCAATAAGAGAGTCTCATTTCTCTCATACACGTGAATAGGCCATTGGTCTATCCCCCTCTATTGCGTAAACTCAACTTCCTAGCAATGTTACTGTGATGATGGCTATGAAATGGTGGTTGGCCAACTCCCTTATACACATTGTTTTCTCTTAATTTCCATTGAATCAAACCTTGGAACAAAGCTAGAAACTAGTCAATCAATTCCCTATATAAAGCACCCTTTCCTTCTCATTTTTCCTGTTGTATGAAAATTGTCTGATAAGTCTAAGCTTGAGAGTTGGGTTGCTGAGGAGGAGTATAGATTGTGCAGAGAGAGAGAATTAAGTAAACTAAGCCACAAAGGAGGTAAGAATCTGATTTTATATTCTTGAAATCAAAGTTCTTCATTTCTTAGAAAAGTGTAATAAAATACTTTCTTTGAGTCACCAAATTTATGCATAAGGATTGTTATAATCCATGAATTGTTGTTAGATGTTGTTAATATAGTTCAATACGAAAACAACGTAAGTAAAATGAACCAATTTGGTTGAGAAACAAATTCGTGGTAAACGAATTCGCTAAACTTTTCAAAAACATGAAAATTTAGTATGAATATGAGTTTTGGATTATTCTTTTGGTTAGTTAATGTGTTTGAAGTGTTATAATTACTCTGTAGATGGGTAGCTAAGAGTTTAACGAGTCCAACGAATCGAAAACCAACTAATTCGGACTTAAAATGAGAAAGTTATAACCAAAAACATTATCATGTATGAAGCCTCGCATTGAGCCCTTGCTTCCGTCTTGAAGTGACAGTGAAATTTGGGCATTGAATGTGGTAGCGTGGTAATCATGAGGAAAAGGGGCATGGCTGCGTGCCTATGTGTGTCTTGATTGTGGATTTGCTTTGACCTATTTTGGTAAAATGGCCACAATATTTTCATACGAACTCCGATTGAGGTGATTCAAAATGATTCGGAACAAGGATGAATAGACCTACAACTTTTGTTCTTTAAATGTTTCAATTTGAGGTCGTTAGAAAGGGTCAAAACAGTCATTTGTGTGACTGTTACGTAATAGAAGGTGATCAGAGGGCGTCGAACGAGCACATACGCAAGTATAGTGCTCCCGACGATGAAATATGTTGTTCTAAGTGATAAAACATAAATATGCATGATAATACACATGTCATATAACTAAGATTACTTTACTCATTATGGAATGCCTTCACATGATTTTCTAAAAGAAAACTTAAAGTTTTTGAGAAACAGAAGTTGATGAATTTGGTGTCCTTTGAGTTTTGACCTTGGCCCCTATGTATGCATATCAACGGACATGAAATATAGTTTTAAAGTTACCTTGTATATAATAGATTGATATAGCTTGGTTTAAAGTGTTTTGAAAGAAAAACTTGAAGTTTTGAAAATGAAACTTGACGAACTTTGTGTCTTTTAAGTTTCGACCTTGGAAACATGTGAATGTGGCCTAGTTATGTGCGCGGATGGATAAGGAATGTAATTCCAAGATTTATTGCATATAAAAGGTTGTCAAGCTCGGTTTAGTACGTGTTTTAAAGAGAAATTTAAAATTTTTAGAAACTAACTTTGATGAGCGTTGTGTTACTTGCATTATGACCTTATAAGCAAGCATGATAGAGTTATTTATGCTTTTGGACATGAATGATATGTGCACCCAACTAGTCAAGCATGACATAAGTTATTTAAGCATGCTTTAAAAGTATGAACTATGTTATGTCTATGTAAATGAGATAGATACATGTGAACATGCGTATTAAAGGTTGTTAGTACCAATATATGGTTTAAAAGCTTCTAAACCTTGAACCTTTGTTAAAAGAAGTTGTTAAGCCTTGTTATTGTAAATAATTCAACATAGAACTATGTAATTCAAAACTAAATGATTTGAAATATGAACTTGAAGAACTATTAGAACCTACTTGATGTATGTTTACTGATGACGATCGAATACATGTCGTCTTTAGGAATTATGTTGGGCAATAAAAAAGCCTAAGTCAGTTCAATTTGGGAGTAGCGTGCGTGGCGCCACTCCCAAGCTTAAATGCTGTCTGTGTGGGCCGTCTTGATTTTGCGAGAGTGACCAATAGCAGTTTATTAAGCTGCATGGTCTTAAGATATAGTTATATGTTGTCCTTAAGGACTACTGAGTTCTAAACAAGATTGTTGAAATAAATATGATAGTAGAATGAGCTAGTCTCATGGTTATCCTAAGTTCAAGTAAAAATGACATCAAGTTAGGAAACAATATTTGTTTTTATATTAAGAGAGTATGAAATGTATGACTGATGGGTATGAATCCATGATTATATAATTGTGTAGGGATACACGAAGTGCAATTAGCGATACGCAGTTAAGTTATAGTTGATAAACTACGAATCAGGCAAGTCTTTTAGTTCCTATTTGTTATATGAATTCAATAACTGTTAGTTGAGCTATATTATGCTATGTAAATGTTGATGTATATATATGAAATGCATATGAGATATGTATGAAATGTAAAAGTTGATCTTTGATGATATGTTTGTGATGAAAATCTCTATGCCTGTTATGTGTGAAATAACATGCGTACTAAATATTAATTGATTATGAATGCATGAACTGAGTATGTTATTATATGCTATGTGCTGCATGAAAACTGTTAGAATTGCTGGGCTTTCGAGCTCACCCTCGTAAATAACCACTTTTGCATGTTAAGGACTCATGGTAAAGTTATGTGCTACTTGATTGATAAAGTTCAATAGCATCGAAGGACATTGATTTATTTATTTAACTGGGCTATCGAGCTCACCCTCGTAAATAACCACTTTTGCATGTTAAGGACTCACGGTAAAGTTACGTGCTACTTGATTGATAAAGTTCAATAGCATCAAAGGAGATTGATTTGTTTATTTAAATATATGTTCTTGAACCATGTTTAGGTTCTACGAGATGTACATAATAATAGTTTATAAGGTGTAATACATGTTAAGTTGTACTATGTGATACATAGAGAAATTTGAATCGAGATATAAAGACATATACGTAATTCGAATAGAAGGAATCATAACATAATTTGATTGAGGGATTTGTAATTGATTCAAGTTAAGGAATCAATAAAGATTATTTTCAAAGGAGATTGAAAAAAGTTTAAATTATTAGCATATTTTTATAACATCGAATATGATGTAAAAGCAGGGAATGGTAAATGACCAAGATTTGAAACTTATAAAAGTTTGGGGTCATTACATAGATCCACGGAAATAGAAAGAATTTATATTCTAAATTGTAATAAGAAAAGTTATATTCATTAAGTTATGAATAAGTGATATAAATAGTTTGACGATAGTAGTATCGTGGCGGACCGGATCCGTGGTTCGAAGGGACCTGGATTTGGGGGCGTCACACTTGTACTCTAAAACTGATTAAAACAACCCTATAATAGGGGATACACAATGCGTTTAGATGTTTATGCACAATACATGGTACGAAGGGCTGATCCCCCTAAGTATGTGAAGTCCCTACAGTATAACTGTTAAGGTTAGAGTTGAAAGATTACTTGTAACCGTGGACATAGTTCATGGCCTTATGACCCTCAGATATGATTCATATTTTGATTTTAGCTTTTGGTTATTATTGATAGAGTACTATTCAGTTTTGATGAGCCTACTCATTGGCAACTATTATTCTTTTGTTGATTCATTGTTATATCTAGTGAGCAATTGTTTTGCTCACTCTTGCATAATTATAATTATTGCAGCTAAAGTTGAGAAGGTAGATGAGCCTTCAACTAGCAAAGAAAAAGGAAAAATGTGCAAGTGATGAAGACTTGTAATTTCATTTATTATCATGACGATAGAATTTTTATTTAATGATGTGATGTAATTATTCTATTTCCGCACTTGATTGATGTTTAAGGTTAGACAACCTGGGAAGAAATTTTGATTAATGGTGTAACCCTTTTAAAGGGAGGATTTACTTTTTAATTTTATTATATTTGGGTAGATAGATATGAATATTTGGAAAGTGAACACCAAGTCTTGTGGGAATGAAGTACCTAGATTTGGGGTGTCACATCCCCGCCCCTACTAGTCAGAAATACTCTCCTTTTAAGGTAAGAGATATTATTTTTGTTCAATATTCGTAAGAAATAATATTTTTTTCCATACTCTGTAGTACGTAAGTAATATTATTTCATTTCAGATTCTGAATTCTATAGTAATTTTGTTAAGTATTGCTTCTATACTTCGTGAAATTAGTAGAATATTCTTGAATTTTTCGCTTCATCTAGTAACTTTTCACGAAAAATATTATTCTGAACATTCTTGATAAGTTTTTAATCTTTTCATGTCGGGGTACTATTCACGGGGTACTATTCCCAAAGTACTATTCACGGGGTACTATTCACTCGATGTACTATTTATGACCAAAAATTAATTTTTTTTCTGTCCAAATCATTTTTGATACAATATTATTATTGAATTTTACTCCACAAAGCAGTATCATGTTGACAATTTGGACATTATTAAATTCTGGATAAATTAAATTATAAATCTTTAAAATTTGTCCTTGCTCTAATTTAATTAAATTCCTATATCATTGTCATCATCTTCATGCTTATATTGTGATGAAAGTCATCTTTGGCCCGTAGTGCATAGATGGACTATTGATTGGTATGAAAATGACCCGGGATTATTTGGTATAATCATGACCTGTAATGTTACAAATGATGTGGTAAAAGTCATCATTGGCCCGTAGTGCATTGATGGACAGTTGTTGGAATGATCATGACCATTTGTGATAAAATGAATATCTTTGGCCTGTAGTGCATGGATAATTCGTGGATGTGATACTAATGAATATCCTTGGCCCATAGTGCATGGATAATTCAGTGATGTGGATTATTTATTGAGCTGAGTCTCAGCGATAAAATTGATGATAAACTTTTTAAATTATAAAAAATAGTAGATATTATGCTCTACTTGACTCTTCTAATGGATTGCTTGTTCCACTGCAGTTAAACTTGTTGTTTATTATATTCTATCAGCTTAACATTGTTAAAGACTAACAATAATTTATTCTGCATTATCTTAGTCATAATATTTCTTACTGGGTTAGTTGAGCTCTTCTTTTGCTTTCATTGTTCTATTTAGGAAATGAGAACATAGTCGAGACTAATCGGGGAATGGAGTGACGGCCCGAGATGGTGGCTGTAGTATTCCTCACTATTTCATAAAATAGTGTGATAATAATTGTAATGAGGACTCTATTTGAGTTTTGATATTGTCAAGAAGACAATATTTGTGTTAAAACTCTCAAATCATGTTGTATAATTAAGTTTGTATTTGTATTATGTACCATGTATTTAGCGACTCAGAATGTGTTATGTATACCTATTTTGGGGGCGTCACAGTTGGCATCAGAGCTTGGGGATATGATCTTTGGCTGAGATGTGAGACTAGAACTAGGAGGGGAGAGACGGGTAAATCCTTCGGTAGTATGACCTACCTAAGTTTATTTGTTATTTAATTGGTTGGTCAGGATATAGGGATAATATGTGGCATGTTAATGAACCCTTGTTTTATGGCAGTGTTTGAAAATGGCATCTGAAAATGTTTAGTTAAGCAATGGAGCACATGAGACCGTTGAGTCACCGCTGATCAATTCCCAGGATAACGTGCATCAGGAATGCAATAATCCTTAGGTAAACAACAACACCGACCAAATGATGAATGATGGGGTGTTCAGAAGCTTTCTGTAAATCATGCAACATCAGGCGAGAAAGACTCCTATGCAAAATGCAGGTGGAAACACTGGCAACTCTCAGATGGTCACTGCAAAGCAGTTCAAGGAGCTGGGACCACCAGAGTTTTTGAAAAATCCAGAACCACTTAAGGCAAAGACATGGATATAGAAGATCACCAAGATATTTGATGTCTTGGGATGCTCTGAGGATCAAAAGGTTCCCTTTGCCACCTTCATGTTGCGAGAAGAGGCAGATTATTGGTGGGAATCTGTGAAGCGTACTCAACCTGCCGCACTGAAGATGTCTTGGGAGAAGTTCCCAGAACAGTTCAATGACAAGTAATTTCTCGAAAGTATTCGTCACACGAAGGAGGTGGAATTTATCAAGCTGGAAATTAACAATATAACCGTGTCGCAGTATGAGGCTAAGTTTGCCAAGTTATCCCGGTTTGCATCCCATTTGGTAGATAATGAGGATCATATGACGCGGATGTTTCTAAGAGGTTTGAAACCCAAAATATATTAATACCTTATTTCTCACAAACTTTGCTTGTATTCAGATGTTGTGCATAGGGCTCAGTTATTGGAGCGTGATAATGAGTTAACCCAACCAAGAGAGAGCAGCCGACAAATCGATTATACTAGTTGTAACAGTCATCGAAGTGATGAGTGTGATTTAAATTCGCGAATCAGATCCTCTGTAGCTTAAGATGCTTCCTATTTTCCGTTATGTTTTTAGCTTATATATATTGTTGTTATTTTGCTTAATCTTTATGATGCAGGGCTCATTAGGTCATTTCCAGCTAAAAGGGGCAAAATAGTGAAATTTTACACACCAGCTGGCTATGCTCAATGCCAAGCTTTAGTTTAGCAACTTTAAGTGACCTCGGGTCCATCTTGGCGTCACCATGGCGGCTGCAATAACCAACTCCTTTGTAAGCTAGCGCTGCAGTGCGAGCTCTGATGTTTTTAATGCTTACGTGGCTCTGCAGCGCCATCCCAAAGTATACTCTCCACGCCTTAGCGCCAGCTCCGGTGTCCAGGTAGAGACTTGTTATTAATAACCTAAAAGATGAGAAGTTAAGATATTTAGATAGAGTAATCGCCATCAGTTATTATAGAGCGTAGAATATGAGCTTTACAATTTAATTAGTTTAGAAGAGAAAGAAGTTGTTCTTCAAGGAAGGAAAAGTCACTGCATCCTACACAGCTCAGACTCTACACGAAGAAGAGAAGATTTGGAGACAGAAAACTTCACAACAAAAGTTTTCTTATTCTAAATCTTTCATTCATTAGTGTATTTATGAGCATGTTGAATACTTTAAAAATGTGTATTACTACCATGGTTATGAACTTATTCCATTTTTAGGATTACAATGTAAACTATTATTTAGCTTAATTAACTTTCTCTCCTATTTATATTAATAAATCATTTTGGAATGGGTTATTGTATTTTATGCTTATTGATTGATTGCTTGATAAAGAAATCGATATTGATATTAATGGATATTGAAAAATGGATATTGATATCTAACCTTTAAGTACAAGAACACTTTTTATGACCATGCCTTTGGGAATGTGTGCATAAATTTCTTAATAGGATAAACATATCTCTATTTTCCTTGTGTAGCCTTGAAACTAAGCTTAATGATCCTAGTCTAGTTATTTTCACCAATAGAAATATTGTGATTCATCTAGTTAAGGATGTGCATTTGACCTTCGAAAGGAGCTTATGTGTAGTTACTGTTCTCGGTTGACCATTCCTTAATTTGTTTGTAATGTGGAGAGTTAGGAGATTAAGCGACGCATTAGGGGAATTATAATCCTAACTTGACTTCCTTGTACAACTAAATCTCGTAGTCCTATAGTTTTAATCATATAGCTTAACACACCATCTGCATTAACTTGTTTAGATAAGATAGTATAAAATTTACCTTAGTACTTGACTAGCTTATAAGACTTCGTCTTCGTGGGTACACTCTACTTATCATATATTAATTATTGACTATGTATACTTGCGTGTGTTTTAATCGGTTGTGAAATTGACCAACAAGTTTTTGGCGCCGTTGCCGGGGACTTATTATTATTTTTTTTATCAATATTAACACTAAGTCAATACGATCTTAATTTAAACTGATATATCTGTTTAACTCTCTTTTCAGGTAGTCTCCACTGTTTATGCCACCTCGAAGGGGTCAGAACATAATACCTCTTGATCCCAGGGTTAATAGAGCGTCTGAGATGACCCGCAGAGAGAAAAAGCAGGACATACCTACTTACATTATATAATGGGTGAGGAACTTCAAAAATCTTTAAGGGAGTATGCCATGCCCCATATCGTAGATTTACAAGTGAGCATTCTCGGGCTCGCAATCAAAACAAACACTTTTGAGATCAAGCTGGGTACAATCCAAATGTGCTCCAATATTCAGTTTGGGGGATTACCAAATGATGACCCGAATGATCACTTGATAAACTTTTTGGAGATCTGCAATACATTTAAGTGCAACGGAGTGTCTGACGATGTCATCCGACTCCGTCTGTTTCCATTCACTTTGAGGGACAAGGCCAAGAGCTGGTTACATTCACTCCCGCCAGGCTCCATCACCACATGGGCTGACTTGGCTCAAAAGTTCGTGGCGAAGTTCTTTTCGCCCACTAAAACTGCTAGGCTCAGGCATGATATTACATCCTTCGTCCAATTTGAATCGGAGTCTTTGTACAACTCATGGGAGTGATTAAAGGATCTTCTGAGAATATGCCCCCACCATGGACTACCAGAATGGCTTCCCATCCAGACATTTTATAATGGGTTATCCGGGTCTACTCATTCGAGTACAAATGCCACTTCTAGTGGGGCCTTCATGTTTAAGCATCACGCAGAGGGGTATAAATTGGTGGAAATAATGGCGGCCAACAATTATCAATGGCCAAATGATAGGCAAACCCCTAGAAGAGAAGTAGGGGTATATGAGGTTGACTCAGTCACAACATTAGCAGCTCAGGTTGCAACGCTAACAAAAAGGCTCGACACTATGGGAGTACAAGCGATGCATGTAAGACCCCAACTTTTATGAATAAAGACTAATTTTTCTCGAAATATATTTTTGAATATTATGGTGTGGATATGTTATAATGTTATAGTTGTGGGTAATATTTATAAATTTGTAAAGTAAGCACATTGTTATAAAATATTCGATTGGTTAGGGAATATTCGTTTTAACATGGAATATTCGTACGACGGCACAATCATTGGTGGACCCCACAACGGAAGTATTGTCGTAGTTAGAAAACTTAATTGAATTATCTTTTATAAAAATAGCGGCGAAAGTTTTACCGTTAAACTGTTGAACTACCTTAGTAAAAGTAAAAAAGTAATATGCGTGGTTGCATAGTAGCAATTACAGTATTGATTATTGATGCTTACGTGAGAAGTCACTCGATTATACTCAATTATTACTACTGATAATTCTTTGCATCATATCTCTCATATTATTGATTCAATTATTGTCACAAAGTATCATCGCATAATATTTTATATTATTAAATCAATAATTGAGATGACAAAGTTATTCATATTATTATTTGCAATATTGACAATGTCTAGAAGTTACTGTCGAGGAGAGGTTTGGTCACCTAATTGCGGCATGATAAGGAGAAATCCTTATCGGAAAGCCCCCTCTTTCCCGTGAACGACCTGGTTGTTAAATATTGTGAGTTATAATATTAATGATGAATAAGTTTGTGTTGATTAAAGATGAAATTAATAGTTCCATTGTGTTGGGATTATTAGTGTTAGTGGAAATCGACATTTATTTCTATAATAATTGATGTTTGGAAGTTATATTGACCAATCGGGTAATTAATCGGATAAATGAGCAATTAATTGCTATTAATTCACATGCTTATAACTATGTGTTCACATGTGTGTACTATTGATTCACATGTATGTACTATTAGGGGAGGTGGTGCAAGATTGATAATACTTGCATGACTAAATTAAAAATAGAGGTATAGATGAAGGTACTATACTGTAATTATTTTTTTCACATGTATAGAACTATTGATTCACATGATTATACTATTAATTCACATGATATACTATTAGGGGAGGTGGTGGAGGTTTGATAATACTTGCAGGACTAAATTAAAAATGAAGAAAAAGATGAAGGTATTATACTATAATATTTTGAGCCCCAAAACGTGCAATTATCGAAACTATATTTTTCTATAAATAGAAGGTCATTCTTCTTTCATTCTCACCAATTCACTAAGACTCACAAGAGCAATTATAGAGAGAGAAGCTATAGAGAGAAAGAAGAAGAGATGTCTGCTACCTCACTATTCCAGTATCCAATCTTATTTTGAGGTAAGGGATATTATTTTGTTCAGTATTCATAGGAATAATATTTTCTTCCATATTGTGTAGTATGTGAGTAATATTATTTCGTCTCGTATTCCTGATTATACCCTCATCTTGTTAAAGTATTGCTTTTATACTCCGTGAAATTAGTAGAATATCCTTAATATTTGCGCTTCATCTAGTATCGTTTCACAAGGATATTTTCTGCACATTCTTGTTAAATTTTAAGTTTTTCATGCCGGAGTACTGTCCATGAATACTATTCATTTATACGGTACTATTCACAAAAGTACTATTCACGGGTACTATTCACAAAGTACTATTCATAAAGTACTATTCACGAGGTACTATTCACAAGTACTATTCACAAAGTACTATTCACGGGGTACTATTCTCGAAGTACTATTCATGGGGTACTATTCACCCAGGTATTATTCACCCAAAGTACTATTCATGAAAAAAATTAATTTCTTTTCGGTCCAAATCATTTTTGATACAATATCATTCTTGAATTTTACTCCACAAAGCAGTATCATGTTGGCAATTTGAACATTATTGAATTATGGATATATTAAATTATAAATCTTTAAAAATTTATCCTTTGTTTCTTTTAATTGAATTCTTATATCATTGTCATCATCCTCATGCTTATATTGTGATGAAAGTCATCTTTGGCTTACGTGAATAGATGAACTGTTGATTGGTATGATTATGACCAGGGATCATTCGGTATAATCATGACCCATAATGTTACAAATGATGTGTTAAAAGTCTTCATTGGCATGTAGTTCATTGATGGACAATTGTTAGTATGATTATGACCAGGGATCATTCGGTATAATCATGAACCGTAATGTTACAAATGATGTGGTAAAAGTCCTCATTGGCCTGTAGTTCATTGATGGACAGTTGTTGGTATGATTATGACCAAGGATTATTCGGTATAGTCATGACCATTGATGATTACATGAATATCCTTGGCCGTGGTGTAGGGATGATTCGATGATGTGGTTTATTTATTAAGCTGAGTCTCAGTGATAAAGTTGATGAAAATCTTTTTAAATCATAGAAGATAGTAGATATCATGCTCTACTTGACTCTTCTAATGGATTGTTTGTTCCACTGCAGTTAAACTTGTTATCTATTATATTCTATCAGTTTAACATTGTTGAAGGCTAACGATAACTTATTCTGCATTATCTTAGTCATAATATTTCTTACTGGGCTAGTTGAGCTCACCCTTTGCTTTCATTGTTCTCTTCAGGAACTGAGAATATAGTTGGGACTAGTCGGGGAATGGAGTGATGGTCCAGATGATAACATTAGTAGTCCTCACTATTCTATTAAATAGTATGATAATAAATGTAATGAAGACTCCATTTGAGCTTGAATACTGTCTAGAAGACAATATTCCTGTTAAAACTCTCAACTATGTTTTGTCGTATTTTACACGACAGTTGTATAATTAAGTTTGTATTTGTATTTTGTACCATGTAATTAGCGACTCAAAATGGGTGATGTATACCTATTTTGGGGGCGTCATGATTAGTATCAAAGCTTAGGAATATGATCCACAGGTGAGATGTGAGACAAGAACTAGGAGGGAGAGGCGGGAATTCCTTCGCTAGTATGACCTACCTAAGTTTATTTGGTATTTAATTGGTCGGTTAGAGTATAGGGATAATATGTGACATGTCAATTAACCCTTGTTTTGTGGCAATATTTGAAAATGGCATCCGAAAATGTTGAGATAAGAAATGAAGCACATGAGACCGTTGAGTCACCAACGATCAATATCCAGGATAATGTACAACAGGAAGACAATAATCCAAAGGTAAACAATGTGACGCCCCCAAATCCGGGTATCTTCCAACCCGGCAGATGGTGCTACACGGTACTACCATTCACACATACATTCAATTGAAAAACCTCAATAGAACGAATATGTCTTCTATATATTCAAAATAATATTGACATTTCCCTAGGTTCTTTATAACCATTACATTTGTTCTTGTCATAATATCAAATATATTACAATCATTCATCCTATACTATTACAGAAGTATTTTACGGGTTCGTTTTTGCCTTGCCCTTATTCTTGCTTAGGAGCCTTGATCAGATTCTATCTTAGCCGTGTTCATATGGTTCAAGAAAGAGTGAGCATGACTAGTTCAGCAAGTACAAAAATTCTAATAAACAACATGCTTGAAAAATAGGTATCATATATTTTTAATAACTGAACAATAGTTACGAAGTACTATCGATAATTCAAAATAGCACTTTTTTTTCATTCAAAACATTTTACAACAATAATATTCAAGTAAAGCATCAATTAGGTCCAAGACCTTGAGCATTTCATACTTTATTTTAAAAGGACATCCAGGACACTAAGTTAAAGTAAGTTCGACATTTCTTACGACCACGTCTAAGTGATCAGCCTATAGTACTCTATGTTGATCAACACTACATTCATTAAATGTATGTACGTTTAAGTTGTGGCAACCTCACGTGCCTGTCGTTTTTCGACAAAACATTTTTAGCATACTCAATCTTCCTTTAAAAACCATACCAATATAACTTGGTACACATTGATCATACTTTTGATAGAAACATAATATAAGTCTAGCCGAAAGAGTTGGCTTTTGACTTCATCATACAATACTTCAAGCTTAAGAATACATGAATTACAAAGCTTGTCTAGATTGAACTAAAACAAGGGTTAGAATACTTGCCTTCAGCGTCTGCTACATTTATAACACGTTCACGTTAAGTTTGTAAGTCTCTACAGTAAATGATAACATCACATAATACATTAGGTCATGAATGAACATACACGGTTCCTAATGAATCTTACCCTTCTTCTCAATCTAATTACGACTTAGATTTGTTATTATTGGTTCTGGGTTTTCATTATGTCGTTCTTACATTCACATACAATTGACTTACTTTAACTTTAATTGATCATATTTAAGGTTTAAACATGTCTTAACAATATTACAATCAATCTTTAGTTCATTACTAATGAGTTACCATTCATTTCATACTTGTAAACCTTCTTCACTGGCCAAACCCTAGGAATTTGGCGGCATGCTTGGCGGTCATTACCTTTTCATCTCATGTCATGCGGTAGTTAGCAGCGAGCGAGCCGAAACCTTAACAACTGCGGGCGCCACACTTAACCCTCTTGTCCATGCCGCGACGCGACTCTGCGATATTCACATGCATATGTACATGTCATTTGCAACACCACCATTATATCTTGGGTTGGCGTCATGGCGCCTTGACTCGTGCACAGAATAACTTTGTGATTTTTAACTGCGAACTTCACGGACTCGTAACTTCTTTGTTATAAGTCCAAATTGGCTAGTTCAAGAGCCTACGGTTCACAAATTACATACTCTACGTGTTCATGCAAGAATTTTATCTATTTGACTTTGTTTACTCAAAATTCACCTATTAGTTCATTTTTAGCGAAAACGTTAAACGTTCGTCAATGTTCAACGCTCGTTTCTTCGTTCTAAGTCGGAATCTGGTCATTTTTGAGTCTGCAACTCTCTAATGCCAAATATGACTTGTCTCCATCAAAAACCAATGTTTCTGAGTCCAAACATAAAATTTGACTTCAATTCCGAGAATTTTACGAATTCGACGATTATCGTCCAATCGTGTGAATTTCGGCAAAACTTCGTTACTTAGGTTTTGATCATCGTTCTAAATGGATTATAACCATCATGTGGACATTTCAAACTACATATCACAACAACTTATTTTTAAGTTATGTTAGGGCTTATTCTTTATAAATTCATGACTTAATAACTTATAATTTACAAGCTTTCATTCCTTATGACTTATTATAGATTTAAGTCCTTTAAACAACATTCTTACATCTTATCAATCATACTAACTTCTTAAATTAATAATATGACAAGTTCATCATTGTTCTTCATAATTTCATAACTTATTTAGGTTTAAATTACTTATTCATGACTTATTCGTCTTAAGTCCATTGCTTATTCACTTCTTATGATTCTTAACATACATGACCATCACTTCTCTATCAAGCTATCATGAAAGAGATGGAAAATTATTAGATAAGAGTCTTACCCTTGATGAACTTGTCTTCTTCTTCTTGAAAACCTAACAATGGAAGTTTTGACTTATATGTGCTTATTCTCTCTAACACTTAATTTGCTGTATAAAGAAAGTTGTTGGATAGTTTGAACAAGTAAATAATGAAATTATAAGCTTGCTATTTATAGACTCCTCCAAGTTAGGGCATAATAGTGTTTAGGTCATCCCACCTCCTTAAACTAACCTCCTTACTATTCATTCCTTACTTACCAAGTTTACTTGCTAACCACAACAATTATCCTATATTTGATCACCACATCTTTTACTTGGTCATCACATAAAGTTCTTGGTCACTAAGATTAACCCACATCAACATGGGTTGCTCCATGGATCAAGCTTTACCCAATGGATTATTAATTGGCTTAGGTATTAAATTACTTAAATTATCTTTGGGCTTGCATTAAATCAATTTGTGCTTCATATAAACCAACACTTGGCTTAATCATTAATACATCTTGGGCTTGTCCCTTAATGCTTATTGGACTTGCACTTCCTACAAGATTCCACAAGTTTATTTCATTTTGATTTTTAAATCCTTAACTTTCTCAATTTAGTCCGCATGCGAAATATTGCGTTTTCCATACTTGAGTTATTAATACATAATCCATCTTACCTCGATGTTATAACGTTATGTATTTCTCAGAAGTTCAAAAATAATTCCTGAGCGGAAAACTATGAATAGTGTTTTTCGAAAAATTTCTCGGAAAACTTTTATTTTCGTCTTGGAAATTCAAACACTTTAATTCCTTCACGTAGTTAAAATACTACGATGTTCCGACGTTTCTAGGTTGTAGAACGACATTCATCTTACTAACACATAATAATAAGAAATAAGATTATTTTATTCATTATTTTATTAAATATAATTATTTTACAAAGGATCCGAATTTCTCGGTCGTTACATTCTTCCCCCTTATAAAGATTCTGTCCTCAGAATCTCGTCTCTCATTACTCAAACAACTGAAGGTAATCCTTCCTTATCTTTTCTTCCAATTCCCACGTTGCTTTTTCTGCATCGTGGTTCTTCCATAACACCTTCATAGAAGGTATAACTTTATTCTGCAGAACTTGTTCTTTCTTTTCGACAATTTGAATTGGCGTCTCTTCGTATGTTAAGTCCTTCTCGACATGAATAGGTTCATATTCTATTACGTGCTTATAATCCTCCTTATAAGAACGCAATACCAATACATGAAACACGTTATGTATTCATTCTAGGTCTGGAGGTAATGCTATCATATAAGCGACTTCACCTACCCGTTTTAGCACTTTAAAAGGTCATATAAACCTTGGACTTAACTTTTCCTTCTTTCCAAATCGTATCTTTCCTTTCCAGGGAGATACTTTTAGAAATACGTTAGAGCCTACTTTAAACTCCCTATTTTCTCGATGCAAGTTCGTATAATTGCGGAAGATATAAACATAAATTGTTTATACATTAAACATTATACACTATCCCAATTGAGTAACCATAACTTATACACAATTCATAACTTATCGACACATGATATTATCATCATACAAGACTATTACAAATCTAATCGCGCATATTAACTTTAAAGTTTGGGCATCTTTAACTTTCCTTGTATCAGAAGCATTCGTCTTAATCTGCAATGTTTTATCATGATATAATGAGGGTGAGCATGAAAGTTGCTTGACAAGTTTAAATACAATTTAAGGATATATCATGATTGAAAGATTTAGAATAATAAAGTTGGCTATAATTCACAATGTAGTTGTGAATTAGCATGAACAAACTTTTGTTGAACAAGTATTACATATGAACAATATATATCTGGACCAATTTGGTAATGAAGGTGATCGACCTTTCATACGACTTATACATACAAGATGTCTGAGTACAATTCTACATGGCGATCAACAATGATTAACCATAAGCATATCTGAATAAAACACTCTTAGTAGAGTTAAGTAGAACTTGCTGAGCAGATTTGATTCTGGAGATACGAAATATAACTTAGCTTATCAGAAGACCTAATCTGAGATAATCTGGAGATCTCAAATATTAGAATAATATCATCACGGTATAAAATAACCTAAACACATTATCACATAATCTATCGGTCTATCTGACACATAAGACTTTGCATTAAATCAAACTATTTAAGTCTAAGTTGAAGCAAAACACAATTCAATCATCCAGAAGGCGATCGAATCGGACGATATCGAGTTTAAGTTCAATTAAACTACTGCTTAAACAATTAACAATAATCTTAGATAATCATAGTATCGATCGAAACATTTTTCATAAACTTGCAAAAATTTTAGGATAATTAATATCATTTAACAACATTTTTCAATCATTAATCACGTATTTAAATGAATTAAATACCACAATATTCTAATATCATTAATATTTATTTAATATTAAACATTAATGAAACACATGTCATAATATTATAACATATTTGTAATATCTCAAAAGTATTTTCAATACTTTATTATTTCCTTTAAATGTTTTTAAAGTAATTAAAAACATTAATCAATAAGCGATATTAATATAAATACCACATTATTCCTTGATCATTAACATTTATTTAATATTAAATTTTAATGAAAATCATAACATAATATTATAATATAATTATAATATCACAAAGTATTTTTAATATCTTAAAATCATATTTATATGATTTTTAAACAACAAATCCATTATCAGATAATTAAAATATTAATATTTTCATGCCAAAATATCAAAAGTTATATTTTATAACTTAAAATATTTTATAACACTTGAATCATTTTATATGATTTTTAAATCATAAATTCTATTTTTCCATAATTTATTTAATATATTCATTAAATAAACTAATTATCATTAATAATAAATATTAATGAAAGTCATCAAAAGTCATCAAGAATAACTTAAAATATCTTTAACACCATAATATAATTTTCATGATTTTTCATGAATTAAAACTATTTTTCAAATAATTTATCTAATATTATAATTAAATAAATAAATACCATTTATATTCAAAAATATTAAATATTTTGAAATATACTCAAATTAATTAAAAACTATATTTTTAGACTTTAAAATAATTTTTAGAATTTAATATGTATTTTAATAATTAAAGACTAATTTTTTCTAATTTTTAAATCATTTTGAATTTTCGAAATAAAAAAATAATTCAAAGCCGTCATTTATAGGCTTTAGCTTGACAATCTAATCGTCTTAGGTGTTCTTCACTGACCCGAATTCAAAGTCGACATCAAAAGTGGGCTAGTTTGTGGAGATTATAATTCTCGATCCATTACGTTTACGGGCAATCTAACACTTAGATCTTGTAGTACTAGTGTAATAATACAATTATCAACAAACATCATGTTTAAACAACATCGGATCTGGGAGATATTGGTCATCAAAAACTCGACAACACTTTGTTCTTCAAGCTGAAGAGCGATCGAGAATCTCTACTTTGGATCCTTATAACTTGCAATCATGTATTGTTTGTGTGATCTATCAATTGCGGTGTGTAGACAACATGTAGGACTACAACTACAAAGAATCATAACACATTAACATCATAGCATGAGAAAGATCTAGCGGTCAAAGTTCAACACGAAATTGCTAAAAAAAAATTGCAGGTTCGTGTTAGCAGCGGTTTGATTGACGGGTTTTGACCATGAATAACTCCCGATCTATAACAGATATGAACTTGATTCTTTTGCATATTAAAGACCACATATCGGACTACACATAACAACTTTTAAACAACAAAAACCATGATCGAGCAAAGATCTATAGCCCTTGACATTTATTTATCGGACCAAATTTTTAGTTTTTCCACTTGCTCAAATCTTCAAATTTCGTATACTTTGATGTTATGGGTCTTTGACTTATCAACCCGGATCATCAATTAACATCCTATTACACAACTTTAAACAATCAATTGCAACAAATAACATAGAATCGAAGGATTTCTAGACTTAGGGTTTTATACCTTTTCTAACTTTGATTTCTTGATTTTTGGCTTACGATCATTGTTTGTGATCATGGGGCTTTGATTTAGGGGTGATATAGCAACAAGTTTTACGTAGGTTTGAGGCTTGAGAGTAATAGCTTGAGTGTTGAACAAATTTTAGTTTACCAAATGATTTTTCTCTCTTCCGATCCTTTTATAGACAACTTAGATTCATGTATGGGATGTTACAGAGTGATGTCTTTGGAGTTGTGAGTCTTGAGAGTTAGTAAGGTTAGGTAAGCAACTAAAGTTTTGGACCTGACTACAAGTTAGCTTACTAAAACACTTAAAAGGGCATTATAGTCATTTCCTTACCATTTTAAATTCTAGATTAGTCATTTGTGAGATATAGGCACATGGCTTAGCTAGGGTTGGTCACTGACCACATACTAGGGCTAGATCTACACTCCATCCCATTAAAATATTCAAGAAGGGTACTTTGGTCATTTGACTTGTAAAGTGAATGGTAACTTGGTAATTGGTCACAACCCTTAGGTTTTAAAATAGAAAATTATAATTAGTGTCCCCAAATTACAATAAAGTTTACTAATCACATTTCAAGCTTGCTAATTAGGGTTAAGGCTTCTAATTAACATTATACTCTATAAGCTAATAATTAGGTTTTCTCTAATTGTATGTTAGGGTTTCTACATTAGAAATTAGGGCTTTTCAAATAAATCAATTAGGGTTATCCCTAATTATACTTACAATTAATAACATAGAAACTCTATATTTATCTTCAAGCTTCCCACTTAGGGTTTTAATATCCGATTTAGGGTTTTAGACGAGAATAATTAGGGTTCAAATTTTGGAAATTAGGGTTTGCTAAATAATTAAGCTTTACCTATTAAGCTTATAATTTAAATCACTTGAGCATTATAATTCTCGTTATATTCCCAGATTAGGGTTTCAAATATTGAAATCGAAATTAGGATTTTCGAGATATGGTATTAGGGTTTTCTAATACTCAAATAGGGTTTCGGTAATTTATTAGGGTTTTCCTAATTAGTTTATAATTAATAACGTTAAACCTTATATATAGCATTGCATTCCCAATCTAGGGTTTTTAATATCGAATTAAGGTTTGATTCGGAGGCTGAAACTAGGGTTTTCGAGCCGAATTTCTAGGTTTTTCTTATCGAGACGTTAGGGTTTTCTAGCTGAGCGTTGATGTTTTAATATATACTTAGGGTTTGACACGGATATAATTTTATCTAATCAACCCTTGACCCTTAACCACATTACGTACACATACATAACAAATTTCACAGAACTTAATCACATAAATCCTTAATCTGAATAATTCACCTAAATCCTTCACGAATTTTGAAATCCTCAAAATTGATCCTAATAACATCAAACGCGTACACTTATTTTTACATGCAGGTCTAATATTTGACCTTAAATCAATCATTTAAGATTTTGTAAAATTGTCTAAATTCTCGGGTTGTCACATTCACCCCTCCTTATAAAATTTAGTCCCAGAAATTCACCTTACCTTACACCAAACAACTTACACCATTCACACATATCACATCTTTTTTGATATACCACTCACAAGAGCAAAAGTTTCATTACAGTTCACACATCATCACATGCTACTTGATACACCACTCACAAAAGCAAAAGTTTTCAATTTGTCTTTGAGGGTCATATAGACCATGAACTATTGAGGTTTATAGGTATTACTACTGCTTTACCTATTTCCATTAAGAAAAAGGTAATCTACCCCTTATAAAGGTTAACGGTGGGTTTCTGATCACGAAGAAGGTAAACTCTACAGGTTGCTAGTACTTTAGGTGATTAGCCTATCGTACTCTTCGTCATCATCATGCATATTATTAATCATGTCTAGCGAATATTTACGCTACTAGATTGGATTATTTATCCAAACAACATAGTTCACCCGATCTTATTATCATAGGATTCCACACCAAATAATTTGGTTGGGAAATTTCTTTCAATGAACACTTAAAAATTTTTGAAAACATTTTTGAGAATGGCGTCATGATCTTGCGTCTTGTATTAACGATCAGTTTGAGGATTCCGTCATTTGGTGATTTTATCATACTACATCATACCATAGTGGGTTGTGATCCTTAGATCACATCAACACTAAGTAATCTTGCATTGATGACTCCATCGTTTTTATCATCTCTGCTTGCGAGGTTACATGGTACATGAGTGATAATTTAAAAACAAATTTTGATATTTCAAATCGTTTTTTTAAAAAAAGGCACATAGTGCGTATTTAACTTGATGTCAAAAATTTGAAGTTTAGCATAGTTAGGAGTTTGGGAAAACCTAATGCCTCACTAATAATCATTTGCTTAACAATCTATACATTCTGAAATCCTCGATACTCCATTCACACAAAACTATACCCAGTTCATAAAACCACACTTATGAGTTCATTAATTGCCACAATCATATGAGTTTAAGAACTTACCCTAGTCGGACCTTTGGCGTCCATTATTTGAGGGTTCATAAACATTTCATATAACTATAAGTCGAGAATGTCACATAAGTATGAGTTTTAAAAACTCGTACTTAATCTATATTCTCTACTTATGACCTATCTATCTGTTATACACATGAGAAAGGAATCACCCTCTTAACTTTGCATTTAACAAATAGCGTGACACAACATTTCAATGATTATCGGTTACCGAGAAACTAAGTGGTTGTCAAACAAACTTACTAATGATATAGGAAGCTAAGCGGACAATTCCCGCCGATACAAAGAATTGGTCGACTAACCACTACATCGACCGAAGCTAAGTGATTCTAAAACCAAGTACAAATTCCCATCTGAGGAATCATACAACTCAATTTGAGCATGAGTCCTCAATTGAAATCCCACCTAATCTTAACACCCTTCTCAATACGAATTTCATTTAATCAAGTATTCATAATCCATAACTCTTTCATGAGCTTTTCATAGTACAATTTCATAGTACAATTTACACACAACATCTTTTTGTAACTTTTAAATCATTAAGCTTGATCCTTCTCCATACTATAACCTTATCGGATCACGGGGTGATCTCATCATATATATTACGATTCAATTCTATGACTTGATCGTTTTGTTTCACGATCTCTCTATCCTGCACTTTCGGTCTTTTAGACTTGATCTATCCACTTTCTATACTTGGTTACATCGAGTCTCTAACGGTTTTCAATATGGTGCCTTTTGGTGGTTTCCACAAACAACCAACAAACTAGGTTTTGAGTTGCTAGTTAGTATATACCTCAGCTCTATGAAGGAATCGTTTAGCCGGATACCATACATCAACTATTAAAAAGTACAATTGTACCATACTTACATATAACTTTTGATTCTTAACTTCTTTATCGAGTTAGGGAACTTCAGTATCTTTTATAACTTTCTTGAGATTCTTCTTTGAATCTTCTGACACACTAACTCTATGTGAGTTAGATCTTATCTAATCAACTGCGGTTATTAGTCTAAAGGTAACTCTACCTAGGTTTATAACCAATGACTTTGATACCAATTGTGAGAGCCGAATCAGGGCCCCGATTCACCCGCGGATCGGTTCACTCATTCTACTACTATTGCGGAAGATATAAACATAAATTGTTTATACATTAAACATTATACACTATCCCAAAGGTGAGTAACCATAACTTATACACAATTCATAACTTATCGACACATGATATTATCATCATACAAGACTATTACAAATCTAATCGCGCGTATTAACTTTAAAATTTGGGCTATTGTCTTTAACTTTCCTTGTATCAGAAGCATTCGTCTTAATCTGCAATGTTTTATCATGATATAGCAAGGGTGAGCATGAAAGTTGCCCGACAAGTTTAAATACAATTTAAGGATATATCATGATTGAAAGATTTAGAATAATAAAGTGGCTATAATTCACAATGTAGTTGTGAATTAGCATGAAACAAACTTTGGTGAACAAGTATTACATATGAACAATATATATCTGGACCAATTTGGTAATGAAGGTGATCGACCTTTCATACGACTTATACATACAAGATGTACAGTACAATTCTACATGGCAATCGACAATGATTAACCATAAGCATATCTGAATAAAACACTCTTAGTAGAGTTAAGTAGAACTTGCTGAGCTAGTTGATTCTGCGTCTGAAATATAACTTAGCTTATCAGAAGACCTAATCTGAGATAATCTGGAGATCTCAAATATTAGAATAATATCATCACGATTATAAAATAACCTAAACACATTATCACATAATCTATCGGTCTATCTGAACACATAAGACTTAGCATTAAATCGGACTATTTAAGTTTAAGTTGAAAGCAAACCTGATTCGATCATCCAGAAGCGATTAATCGGACGATATCGAGTTTAAGTTCAATTAAACTACTGCTTAAACAATTAACAATAATCTTAGATAATCATAGTATCGATGAAAACATTTTTCATAAACTTGCAAAATTTTTAGGATAATTAATATCATTTAACAACATTTTCAATCATTAATCGTATTTAAATGAATTAAATACCACAATATTCTAATATCATTAATATTTATTTAATATTAAACATTAATGAAACACATGTCATAATATTATAACATATTTGTAATATCTCAAAGTATTTTCAATACTTTATTATTTCCTTTAAATGTTTTTAAAGTAATTAAAAACATTAATCAATAAGCGATATTAATATAAATACCACATTATTCCTTGATCATTAACATTTATTTAATATTAAATTTTAATGAAAATCATAACATAATATTATAATATAATTATAATATCACAAAGTATTTTAATATCTTAAAATCATATTTATATGATTTTTAAACAACAAATCCATTATCAGATAATTAAAATATTAATATTTTCATGCCAAAATATCAAAAGTTATATTTTATAACTTAAAATATTTTTATAACACTTGAATCATTTTTATATGATTTTTAAATCATAAATTCTATTTTCCATAATTTATTTAATATATTCATTAAATAAACTAATTATCATTAATAATAAATATTAATGAAAGTCATCAAAAGTCATCAAGAATAACTTAAAATATCTTTAACACCATAATATAATTTTTCATGATTTTTCATGAATTAAAACTATTTTCAAATAATTTATCTAATATTATAATTAAATAAATAAATACCATTTATATTCCAAAAATATTAAATATTTTGAAATATACTCAAATTAATTAAAAACTATATTTTAGACTTTAAAATAATTTTTAGAATTTAATATGTATTTTTAATAATTAAAGACTAATTTTTTCTAATTTTTAAATCATTTTGAATTTCGAAATTAAAAAATAATTCAAAAGCCGTCATTATAGGCTTTAGCGGCGAGAATCTAATGTCGTCTTAGGTGTTCTTCACCATTGAGAATTCAAAGTCGACATCAAAGGTGGGCTAGTTTGTGCCGATTATAATTCTCGATCCATTACGTTTACGGGCAATCTAACACTTAGATCTTGTAGTACTAGTGTAATAATACAATTATCAACAAACATCATGTTTAAACAACATCGGATCTGGGAGATATTGGTCATCAAAAACTACGACAACATTGTTCTTCATTTGAAAAGCGATCGAGAAGTCCTACTTTGGATCCTTATAACTTGCGATCATGTATTGTTTGTGTGATCTATCAATTGTAGTGTGTAGACAACATGTAGGACTACAACTACAAAGAATCATAACACATTAACATCATAGCATGAGAAAGATCTAGCGGTCAAAGTTCAACACGGAAATTGCTAAAAAAAAATTGCAGGTTCGTGTTCTTGGCAGTTTTGATCAGCGGGTTTTGACCATGAATAACTCCGATCTATATGAGATATGAACTTGATTCTTTTTGCATATTAAAGACCACATATCGGACTACACATAACAACTTTTAAACAACAAAAACCATGATCGAGCAAAGATCTATGGCCCTTGACATTTATTTGTCGGACCAAAATTTTGGTTTTTCCCACTTGCTCAAATCTTCAAATTAGTATACTTTGATGTTATGGGTCTTTGACTTATCAACCCGGATCATCAATTAACATCCTATTACACAACTTTAAACAATCAATTGCAACAAATAACATAGAATCGAAGGATTTCTAGACTTAGGGTTTTATACCTTTTCTAACTTTGATTTCTTGATTTTTGGCTTACGATCATTGTTTGTGATCATGGGGCTTTGATTTAGGGGTGATATAGCAACAAGTTTACGTAGGTTTGAGGCTTGAGAGTAATAAGCTTGAGTGTTGAACAAATTTTAGTTTACAAATGATTTTTTCTCTCTTCCGATCCTTTTATAGACAACTTAGATTCATGTATGGGATGTTACAGAGTGATGTCTTTGGAGTTGTGAGTCACCAAGAGTTAGTAAGGTTAGGTAAGCAACTAAAGTTTTGGACACTGACTACAAGTTAGCTTACTAAAACACTTTCAAAAAGGGCATTATAGTCATTTCCTTACCATTTTAAATTCTAGATTAGTCATTTGTGAGATATAGGCACATGGCTTAGCTAGGGTTGGTCTGACCACATACTAGGGCTAGATCTACACTCCATCCCATTAAAATATTCAAGAAGGGTACTTTGGTCATTTGACTTGTAAAGTGAATGGTAACTTGGTAATTGGTCACAACCCTTAGGGTTTAAAATAGAAAATTATAATTAGTGTCCCCAAATTACAATAAAGTTTACTAATCACATTCAAAAGCTTGCTAATTAGGGTTAAGGCTTCCTAATTAACATTATACTCTATAAGCTAATAATTAGGTTTTCTCTAATTGTATGTTAGGGTTTCCTACATTAGAAATTAGGGCTTTTCAAATAAATCAATTAGGGTTATCCTAATTATACTTACAATTAATAACATAGAAACTCTATATTTATCTTCAAGCTTCCCACTTAGGGTTTTAATATCCCGATTTAGGGTTTTGAGACGAATAATTAGGGTTCAAATTTTGGAAATTAGGGTTTGCTAAATAATTAAGCTTTTACCTATTAAACTTATAATTTAAATCACTTGAGCATTATAATTCTCGTTATATTTCAGATTAGGGTTTCAAATATTGAAATAAAATTAGGATTTTCGGATATGGTATTAGGGTTTCTAATACTCAAATAGGGTTTCGAGGTAATTCATTAGGGTTTTCCTAATTAGTTTATAATTAATAACGTTAAACCTTATATATAGCATTGCATTCCCAATCTAGGGTTTTAATATCGAATTAAGGTTTGATTCGGAGCTGAAACTAGGGTTTCGAGAAGCAGATTTCTAGGTTTTTTCTTATCGAGACGTTAGGGTTTTCTAAGCTGAGCGTTGATGTTCTTAATATATACTTAGGGTTTGACACGGATATAATTTTATCTAATCAACCCTTGACCCTTAACCACATTACGTACACATACATAACAAATTTCACAGAACTTAATCACATAAATCCTTAATCTGAATAATTCACCTAAATCCTTCACGAAATTTTGAAATCCTCAAAATTCAATCTAATAACATAACATCATCAATAGCTTTACACTTATTTTACATGTCAGGTCTAATATTTGACCTTAAATCAATCATTTAAGATTTTGTAAAATTGTCTAAATTCTCGGGTTGTCACATACTCGGGTATCTCTCTTCATGTTCACCACCAAAAACTCGTCAAGGTCTTGATACATCTTAGTACTACCGGGATGAATCGAAAACCTCGAACTATGAACATCTTGTAATACCTGCTCCTTTAATTCCGTCTCATTCGGAACCCAAATTCTTCCTTCAAATCTTAATAATCCCTCATTATCAAGACTAAACGGTATGTCTTTTTCATTGGTTAACCTCTTCTTCATCTAGTCACACTCATCAGTTTTGAGCTGCACCTCCTTAACTCTCTCTACGATGGTAGATTGCATCTCCATCGCAAACAGTATTTATCCTGATTCACTTGGCAATTTCACTTCTAATTCCATCATAGCCATCTCTATTATCAACTCAGTTTGAGCCGTTAATATAGACAATTTTTCCCAACCCTTCCTACTTAAGGCATCAACAACTATATTGACTTTTCCAGGGTGACACAGGATTTCACAGTCATAATCCTTTATCAACTCCAGCCATCTCTTCTATCTCATATTTAACTCCTTCTGTGTGAAGATATATTTTAGACTCTTGTGGTCCGTGCATATCTCACATTTTTCTCTATAAAGATAATGTCTCCATATCTTTAAAGCAAAAACTACTGCGGCCAGTTCCTGATCATGAGTAGGATAAACTTTCTCATAATCGTTCAACTGCCTGGATGCATACGCAATGACCTTGCCATTCTGCATGACCACGCAACCAAGTCCTCTATGCGAAGCATCGCTATAAACTACGAAATTTCCTATATCATCGGGTAATGACAAAATAGGCGCTTCACTCAATCTCTTCTTCAGTTCTTGAAAACTATCTTCGCATTTATCCGTCCACACGTATTTCACCGTCTTCCTTGTCAAGTTAGTCAGCGGAGTAGCTATCTTTGAAAAATCCTGGATGAATCTCCGATAGTAACCTGCTAACCCTAGGAAACTCCACACCTCAGTCGGCATTTTCGGTTTTTCCCAATTCATCACGGCTTCTACCTTCGCTGGATCTACCGAAATTCCCTCATGGTCAATGACATGACCTAAAAATTGTACCTTTTCCAACCAAAATTCACACTTAGTGAACTTCGCATACAACTGCTCTTTTCTTAGTGTTTCCAACACTAATCTTAGGTGTTCAACATGATCTTCTAGCGTCTTAGAATAGACTAGAATATCATCGATAAATACCACGATGAACTTGTCCAAATATTGTTTGAACACCCTGTTCATCATATCCATAAATGCAGCTGGTGCAATAGTCAATCCAATTGACATCACCAGAAACTCGTAATGACCATAACGAGTCCTGAATGTTATCTTTGGAACATCCTCCTTCCTGACCTTCAACTGGTGATACCCCGTTCTTAAATCTATTTTAGAAAAATACTTAGCCTCTTTTAACTGATCAAAAAGATCATCGATCCTGGGCAATGGGTATTTATTCTTTATCGTTAACTTGTTTAACTCTCTATAATCGATATAAAGTCTCAACGATATGTCCTTCTTCTTGACAAACGGTATCGGTGCTCCCCACGGTGAAACACTCGGCTGTATGTACTTCCTGTCCAATAGTTCTTGTAACTATACCATCAACTCCTTCATTTCCACTGGCGCCATACGATACGGTGCCCTAGAAACTGGTACCGCTCCTGGCACAATGTCTATTACAAACTCAGTCTCTCTATCCAGTGGAAGACCCAGTAATTCACTCGAAAATACATCGGCAAATTCTCTAACTATAGGTATTTGTTCCATGGTTGGTACCACTCTCTGGGTATCAACAACATGACACAGATAACCTACACATCCCTTCCTCAATAATTTCCTAGTTTGTGTCATGGTTAAACAACACGAACGTCCCGGCGATCTATTCCCATAAAATACTACCTGTGGTTGTTTTAACACTCTAAGGTTCACACATTTCTTCTGACAATCTATAATTGCCCCATGGTTTACCAACCAATCCATTCCAATAATTACATCGAATTCTTCTAACTTTATCGGTATTGATGATTGGGTTATATACCCATGAATCGGATACTTTTGGGCTTAAATTATTGTATTCTCAAAGCATTTAGATTCATTTTTACTGTGTTTAGTTGTTATATTGCAGATTTGGGAGCTTAATGGGGCGATTTGGGAGTTTTGGCTGTTTAATGGCATTATCATAAATAAAACCAAGTCCAGCGCCGGGGCATTGGAAAATGAACTATATGTAGTCTTAGTCGTTCTTTGGGCGTGATTGACCACTGACTATGCACGCGTTTGACTCGTTTGACTTGTGGAATGGAGGTTGTTTGAAGCCAATTTGGATTGGGATTACTAAAGTTTGGATAAGTGGAGTATATAAAGGCAATTTTAATGGAGAGAAGGATCTATCTACACAATTGGAGGCTGATCAAGAAGTCTAGAGGAGAATTTGTAGATTTTCACTTGGAGTTTTTCTTCTCCTTCATTCTTTCAATTTATGTAATTCTTTACGGATGATTTTTCAAAGATTGTTGGTTTTAATTTCCGTCATAAACTAATTTCTTTAATTAAGATTCCAATTGAACCTTTTATGGCTATAAATTAATTATTTGATTTATTCCAATTATTTATGTTGAAGTGAATTGTTCATCTTGCTTTGTGCTGATTGATTAATTATCTGGCCAATAATTACCTTGTTACTCTAGAAGGAATTGAAAGAGGAATTCTAGGGTTAGAACTGGACATGGTGACATGTGACTTAGTTATTTGCAAAGTGAATAATTAGGTTTGTGAATTGAATGGAAATATTTGTTCACCGCATGTAGCATATAAGGAATTGGGATTGAAAAGAGTTTAGTTCAATTGTTTTGCATAGGAATATAGCAAGATTAATCTGGATTAAATAGAAGGCAATTGATCACTTGGAAAAGGACTTTTGGCATTTGAGAATTCCTGTTAACAATTCAGTAGGCTTAAATATTGGGATAACTAGATAATTGGTTTATAGTTCATAATTGGGGATATTGGAGTCTTAATCCTTATTTATCTGAATTCAAACAAATTTTAGTTTTGTTTATTTGCTTTCTTTTAGATTAATTTCTTTTAATTGTTTAATTTAATTTTCTTAATTCGAAAAATCACAATTTATAGTTGTTTAAATAAAATTGAATTGATATAGTTCTAGTAGTTGGAATTTATTAATTAGAATTCTCTATGGGATCGACACTCTATCTTATCATTCTATTACTTGTTGACCGTGTATACTTGCATGTTTGCTTTAATTGTGAAATCAACCAACAAGTTTTTGGCGCCGTTGCCGGGGAATTCTTTATTAGTATTAATTCCATATTAGTTATAATCAATTCGGTCTTAATTTAAACGTTACTTATTTTTCTTTTTGTATTTGTAGGAATTTTTTGCGAGTGTATGCACACTAGATCAAGGGCGAAAAAGTAACTTTTTCCTTATACAGACGATATTGAAAGGATGTTTCGAAAATTGCAGTCGACTAGTGTAGTGTCACCTGTGGAAGAAGAATGGCGAACAAGATATTCAGCTAACATGGCGGAAACGACCGAAATCACTTAGGGACTATGCCATGCAGAATGTCACGGATATCTGAATCAGTATTAGGAGGTCGACGATCAATGCAACAGTTTTGAGATTAAGCAGGGAACAATTCGGATGCTCTGAGAATACATATCGGTTGGGGGGTAGTTCGATAGATGATCCGAATGAGCATATATTAAGTTTCTTGGAAGTTTGTGACACCTTCAAATTCAACAATGTGTGGAGAAGAAGAGATGCTTTGAGGATGTTCCCGTTTACCTTGAAAGATAAAGCGCGAAGTTGGCTACATTCTTTGCCTCCAGGCTCAATCACAACTTGGGATAACTTAGCTCAAAAATTTCTAGCCAAGTTTTTCCCACCAGCGAAGTCGACAAAACTAAGGAACGATATTCACACCTTTGCATAATTTTACTCAGAATCATTATATGAGGCGTGGGAAAGATTTAAGGATATGCTCCATAAGTGCCCACATCATGGAATTCCACAGTGGATGCAGTTAGGGATATTTTGTGATGGTTTGAACGCATCCACGAGGGCCAGTATTGATGCAGCAGCAGGGGGAGCGATCATGTCTAAGAGTTTTGATGAGGCATATCAGCTGTTAGAGACAATGGCCACTAACAACTATCAGTGGCCCATGACTAGGTCTAACCCTCCGAAAACATAGGGAAAGTTTGACGTAGATGTTATATGACTTTAGCGAGAACAAGTGGTTGCAATAGCTAAGCAAGTGGAAACATGGCGTCCACAATCTACACAGCAGGTAGCAATGGTTTGTGAATTATGTGCTGGGGGTCATGCTACGGATCAATGTGCCATAAATTTTGAATCAGCTCAGTTCGTAGGGAGCTATAATCGATCTACCCAACCTTACCCGAATCAAAACGCATATAATCCGGGTTTGAGAAATCATTCGGGATTTTCATGGAGTAACAATCTGTTAGAGTTTATGCCCTAGAGGCCAATTATTTGATATAATTGCTTAACGTTTTGATATTATATTTGATTGAATAAATATATGATTTTATTATGGTTTTATTTCTTTGCGTAATATAATTGTTAACATAATAAAATTCCTTAGAATAGTGATACAAATTATATAGTTTCAAGTATGTGACTTGAACATGAGATTATATATTACCATTAGTATCGGTGTTCTTAAATGTCCCTTTAATCGAGTATCATTGTTGATGGGACAACAATGATGCATTGAGACTAAGTATGTGGATGTTGATGACCAAATCTCATTGGTCATAAATATATGAGATATTAAGTCAATGCATAGGTACATGTTAAAGAAACGATGTAATTGGATGGACCCACCATGAGAATTCTATATGGAGCATTATGCGAAGTGTCATTAGCAATTCTCATAGTGACAATGATGTAATGGTCCTCCGGGCACGAAATCGCTATATTATTACTACACGAGAATTTATGTACTTTGATATCATCAAATGTCTCCTTTAATAGGGTGGACTATAAAGGTGATTATTGGACTCATCATTAATCGTGTGAGAAATATGAGTGATCCAGATGGAATTTAACCATCCTATATATTATGGGTGATATCCATAGGCCTCTTGATTGAGTAGGACTATGAAATGCATGGCCATGCTCAAATAGTGATTTGTTTCATATAGTCTACTCATTGATCAAGAAAACTCAAATTAAATTATGAAGAGTATGACACATTCCATGACTCAAGTTTAATCTAGGATATTAAGGTTAAAAGGATTAAATTGCATTGAAACATTGGTCATAAAAGGTTGCATCGAATCATCGATCTTATTATTACTTGGGTAGCGGTGATGCATTACTAGATGTCAGCTCAACTTTGTTTATAATTTTATAATATGATTTTAAAATTATTGCCAACGTAATAATAACCTATAGGTCACACACATAGAACGTTATTTAAAGGGAATTAATTTAAATTTTAAGGATTTAAATATATTAATATGATTAATAGTATTTAAATCACTTAATTTAAATTAAAAGGATAATTTGTATATATGTATATTAATTAAGTAAGACTTAATTAAGAGATATATATATATATATATAAATTCGGATTTTATAAAATTAGGTTTTGATTTTGATTAATTCCTTTTAACTACTATATATATGATATATAGCGACTACTTAGGGTAAGATATCATAATTGAAAAACCCAGCTAGCTTAGAGAGAGACTAGAGAAAACAATTTTAAAAATCCATTCCTTTTGGTGGCTAGTCTGCAAGTCCTTCTTATTGCGTAATCGTTCGACGATTAGGTGTGGCGTCGTGTGGATACTGTGTAGAGGCTTAATCGGTTTGTATTGCGTTGGAGATTCAAGGTGCGATCGGTTTGATTCTCGTTTTTTTGTTTATATCTGGTATAATCTCTAAACCTCTCGAATTAAATGATTTTCGCATGGATCCTGTTTTAGGTTTTGAAATTGCTTTAAAATTTTAATTTCATTTGTGCATTTACGTGTAGAAGCCTAATAAAGGTAAGCTCAAGCTCAAGCGCCGAGACAACAAAACACATCCGGATTTCAAAATCAGACACAACAACCAGAGCGGAAAGCAAGTTGGGAAGAAGCCTTGGATAGATTTATTAAAGCTTCTAAAAAAAGAACGAGGAACATGAAAAGAAATCAAATGGAGCTGAATATGCAAAGCAAGGTGCGTCGATCAAGAATGGGGAAAATCAATCTGAGGCGAGATAGCACATGCACTTAATAACCGACCACTTGGAACACTTCCGAAAGTGACACAGAGAAAAATCAAGCAGAGATGAGCATTGTCAAAAGGTCAGAATTCTACGAAGTGGAAAGGATTTGCAAGAGACATCCACGGATAGGAAAAGAAGGACAACGCAACAAGTGAAACAGAGGAAGTGGTGGACAGGAAACGTCAAGATGAGACCTTAGAGAGCAGAAAGAACCGGAACCAACCATCACAATGCCTCCCATACCATGTCTGCAGAGGTTTTGAAATCCAAGTTGGATAAGCAAAGCCACGATTCTTGGATATTTTCAAAAATTGCATATCAACATCCCCTTTGCCGAAGCCTTGGAACAAATGCCGAAAGTTATGCTAAGTTTATGAAGGAGGTTTTGTCAAGAAAGAGGAAATTGGGTGAGTTCGAAACAGTGGCGTTAACTGAAGAATGTAGCGCGATCATTCAGAATAAGTTACCACCGAAGCTTAAGGATCTATGTAGCTTTAATATACCATATGAAATTGGAAATAAGTTTTCGGGACGAGTATTGTGTGATTTAGGGTCGATTATAAATTTGATGTCATTATCCGCTCATGGCTAGTTTGGACTTTCAGCTCCACGAATCGGCTAAATATCGGTTTGCGGTTGGCGGATCGATCGATTACATATCCACGAGGTATTATTGAGGATGTTTTAGTTAAAGTGGATAAATTCATCTTCCCATGGATTTCTTTATCTTGGATTGTGAAGTGGACAGCGAAATCCCAATTATTCTTGGGCGACCATTCTTAGCAAAGGGTAGAACTTTGATTGTCGTTCAAAAAGGTGAATTGACGATGCATGTTGAAGATCAACAGGTCACTTTTAATGTTTTCAAGTCAATGTCTTATCCGAAAGAAAAAGGTGAATGTGTTGCGGGTTGATATCATGGAGGAATTGATTAATCACAAGTTTAGTTGAAATTATTCAGAGGACCCGCTAGAATCCATTTTGCTCGGGATGGACGAAGATGATATTGAAGATGACATGGAGTATGTCAAATGGTTAGATACATCATCTATCTTCTAGAAAAGCAATCAATCATTCGACACCCTTGATAGGCCCAAAACGGAAGGTAAAAAGTTCAAACCCTCGATAGAAGAGCCACCGATGTTGGAACTAAAACCGCTACCATCCCATCTGCGCAGATGCCTACTTGGGAAAAGATGCTACACCTACCGGTTATTGTTTCGGATTTTGAGTTAACTCGACACACAAAAGGAAAAAGCGCCCGTGTCCTGCATGGAGTTCAAAACAACAATTGGGTGGACTATAATTGAGATATAGGGGAATTAGTCCATCATATTGTATGCTTAAGATTTTAATAGAAGAGGGGGAAAAACCAACCATTGAGATGCAAAGAAGGCTAAACCCCATTATGAAGGATGTAGTGAAAAAGGAGATCATAAAATGGTTGGATGCCGGCATTATTACCCAATCTCGGATAGCTCATGGGTAAGTCCTGTACAATGTGTACCAAAGAAAGGGGTATGGCGGTGGTGAAGAATGAAGCTAATGAGCTCATCCCTACTAGAACGATTCACAGGATGGAGAGTATGTATGGACTCACCGCAGTGTTTGAATAAAACCACACTTGAGGATCACTTCCCTTTGCCGTTCATTGATCGGATGTTGGATAGACTAGAGGACATCGCTTCTACTGTCTTTTGGATGGATATTCGGGTATAATCAAATTGCCATAGCACCGGAGGATCAAGAGAAAACTACATTCACATGCCCCTACGGTACGTTTGCATTCCGGCGTATGTCTTTTGGGTTATGTAATGCACCGACAACCTTTCAATGGTGCATGATGGCAATCTTCTCCGATATGGTCGAACAGAATTTGGAGGTATTTATGGATGACTTTTCTGTGTTCGGTGATAGCTTTGATTTATGTTTGAAAAATCTAATTTTAGTGTTGAAACGATACGTGGAGACTAACCTGGTCCTTAATTGGGAAAAATGCCACTTCATGGTGAAAGAAGGGATTATTTTGGGGCATAAGGTTTCTGCAGCAAGGTTAGAGGTGGACAAAGCGAAGATTGAGATAATTGAGAAATTACCTCCTCCATCATTTGTGAAGGGAATCCGGAGCTTCTTGGGACATGCTGGTTTCTATAGACGCTTCATTAAAGATTTCTCCAAAATTTCAAAACCCTTATGTTCCCTATTGGAGAAAGACGTGCCTTTCAAGATGGATCAGTCATGTATCAAGGCATTTGAGGTATTAAAGAAGAAGTTGGTCTCTGCTCCAATTATTGTGGCCCCCGATTGGTCTTTACTGAATTCGAATTGATTTGCGGACGCTTGCCGACTTCTGTGATTTGGGCGATATTGGGACAACATCATGACAAGATTTTTCACATAATCTACTATTCCAGCAAGACGTTGACGGATGCCCAGTTGAACTACACAACCACCAAAAAAGAATTACTTGCAGTTGTGTTTGCCTTCGATAAATTCAGAGCATATCTGATTGGCACCAAGGTAATTGTCTACACGGATCATTCTGCAAACAAATATCTGATTGAGAAGAAGGACGCTAAACCACGGTTAATACGATGGGTATTGTTGCTGCAAGAATTTGATTTGGAGATCCGGGATAGAAAAGGTACCGAAAGTCAGGTGGCGTATCATCTTTCTCGGTTGGAAAACATGGAGGTGCAGAATAAAGACAACATAATGATCAATGAGAAATTTCCGGATAAATAACTTCTCCGAGTAACCCCAATATTACCATAGTACGCAGATTACGTGAATTACGTGGTTGCTAAGGTGTTACCACCGGATTTGAATTCACAACAACGAAAGAAATTCCTCCACGACGTGAAGAAATACTATTGGGACGAACCATTTCTGTTTAAGGCCTACGCAGATCAAATGATTAGACGTTGTGTACCACATGAAGAGATGGATAGCATAATGGGTCATTGCCACTCATCAGATTATGGAGGCCATTATTCTGGTGATCGAAATGCAATGACCAAAGTGTTCTAATCGAGATTTTTCTGGCCTTCTCTATTCAAGGATGCTTACCTCTATGTGCTAAAGTGTGATCGGTGCCAATGCGTAGGTAATATCTCCAAGCGCAATGAAATGCCACTCAACTCAATTTTGGAGGTAGAACTGTTCGACGTATGGGGAATTGATTTTATGGGACCTTTCCCATCATCTTTCAATAATCAGTACATTTTGTTGGCGGTCGATTATGTTTCTAAATGGGTAGAAGCAGCAACTTTACCACGAATGATGCCAATGTTGTCCTCCGATTCTTAAAGAAAAACATATTCACACGATTTGGGACGCTTGAGGCGATAATAAGTGATGAGGAACTCATTTACGTAATAAGAAGTTCACTAAATTGCTTGTAAAAGTATGGGGTTAAATCATAAAATTGCGGTAGCGTATCATCCCCAAACCAATGGTCAAGCGGAGGTCTCGAATACGGAGGTCAAGCGAATTTTAGAAAAGGTGGTCAATCCGTCAAGAAAAGATTGGTCATTGCGTCTTGACAATGCTCTATGGGCATATCGAACAACATATAAGAATCTGATCGGCATGTCACCTTACAGAATGGTCTACGGAAAGACATGTCACCTCCCAGTTGAGCTAGAGCACAGTGCACACTGGGCTATTTAGAAACTTAATTTCGATCTACAAGCAGCGGGTGAGAAAAGGTTACTGTAATTAAACGAAATGGACGAATCTCGGTTCAACGCATATGAAAACGCAAAACTATACAAGGAGAAAGTCAAAGCCTGGCATGATAAACAAATTCTGGATCGGACATTTGAACCGGGCCAACAAGTTCTGCTTTTCAACTCATGATTGCGTTTATTTCCAGGGAAATTGAAATCTCGATGGTCCGGGCCATTCGTGATTATATCTGTCGCTCCACACGGAAACATTGAAGTCGAAGAACCGAATTCAAAACGCAAATTTAAGGTCAATTGATCAATGATCGAAATATTCTTCGAGTGGATCCATCGAACGTCAATCCACAATCATGTACCTCTAGAACGTTGGACAATTGAGCACAACGGAAAAGTCAGTGCCGATTTGTAAACCAAGCGCTTATTGGGAGGCAACCCATTAAGTTTTTATTTTATTCCATTTAGTGTTCTCTTATTTCCTTATTTTAATCCTTTAGTATTGCTAGAATAAGATTTTGCTAGATTAAGTCTCAAATTTCCAATGTGTGCAGGACCTTGTACACGACATGAAAACCAACAAGAAGTAAGGTGTCAGCGCCCCGGCACTAGGAATACACGCAAATAAATAATTATTTGGACCTCACCAATAGTTTACTCGACTCCAGGTGCCTTGGTCAATTATAAGCCTCCATCGAGGCGCCCAAACGACTGGACCTTACCATCACATACTGCCCCGGCGCTAGTCCAAGAGTATTTCCTAGTGCCCCGGCACTGGGCTTCCAGGTTTGAAAAACACGTGCTTTCCTTTATGTTCTGTTGTGCACACTCCTTCACTTCTTCAACTTCTTCCCTCATATACACACGTTCCACTGGTTTCTATTCTTTCATAACCGACCATCTCTTATGCCAATATAAACCTTGTGCATCTCTTGGTAACAACACAGTTCGATTCAGTCACCACTTCCGTACATTAATTCGGTCGATACTTGCATCAATACAAGGTATGTATTATCTTATTTTCTCGAACCGATTATACATGAGGTATTACCCACTCCTGGTTACAAATAGTTGCTGATTCTCAACTGAGTATTCCTCTTGATTCATAATTATCGTATCTTTAAACGTGCAAATTGTCATCTCTCTAATTTTGAACATCTCCTATTATATATATGTGATTCAATTTTCTTGGGCTATCAAAAATATGTGGTGATTACACACTACAGATTTGATTTGCTAGAAAACTAATAGTGATTCAAAACGAATTATGAACTGCTCATAAGGTGTTCGATAAATTGCCTGACTTAATGCTAATGGTTAAATTCGCACATATCTCCATATCCACACACTGTATTTACTTGCATTGTGCCACCACAATAATATAGGCCTACTATCACATATATTAATCACTATTATGAGCAAGTACTAAACCGACTTGTTGCATACATGGATCATCTTGCTTTACATGACAAATCTTTTGGGCATATCTCATGTTTCTGTTGCCAATTATAGAAGTTGAAGAATACATGCACATAATCGGTACACTTGTGTGGTTTTATGCTATTATGTGTGATGCCACCCCCAACACTGTACTCAACGTACTCATATATTTTGAAGTTTGGTGGTATTATCATGAATGTGTGTCGACTAACTAGAATTCTGTCCAATGCTAATACACGTGTATGTCTTTATGTACAGAATTTGCTACATGGCTTCCAAGCGTCAATGTGGCGAAGGTTCAGGGACCGCTTCGACTCCACCTCCAAAATTCGACTGTACCGCCGCTTTTGCGGTCAGCAAATGCTCAAGAAACGTTACAACCGTAGGGCTACACGCTCACTAGTCCCAGAACACGGTTTGAGACCCGATCAATCAAAGGATGGAGAAATGGCAGTTATGATAGCTGAGCAAAATTGGTTCACCCTCACCGAACAACCAGACCCAACAGTCATTACAGTAGTTAAAGAGTTTTATGCCAACGTGCCCGAACACTTCCACTATGGGGTGTTTGTGAGGGGCAAAACTGTTGAAATTAGCGACGAGGACATAAACGGGTGCTATCAACTGCCATTAGAGGGACTGAACAACGAGAATGCAAGACTTGTGAGTGATGGACCAGACTATGAGAAGATAATTCACGAGCTTTGTCAACCGGGCACCACTTGGACATTGCATGTACGGGGCAGCATGACCTTTCCACTATCTAACCTCAGTCTATATGGGAAGGCATGGTATGCCTTCATTTGCGCTAAACTCATGCCATGCACACATGTGAGCCATGTCACCAAAGAGAGGGCTGTTTTTCTATATTCGATAATTCAAGGCTTGAAAATTGATGTAGGCCACCTTATTCAGCAGTCTATTCTCCGAGCGTCACGTGGAGGGACTACAGGAGGGTTACCCCATCCGTCTCTTATCTGCACTTTGTGTGCTAAGTTTAGGGTAAAATGGAAATCCAATGAGATGATTCAAACTCCTATGCCAGTTTTGGACCATAAGCTGATAAGCAGGTATAATGTGTGGACAGGTGGGACAAACCACCCTAGGGGATTGGGTTTCATAATTCCCCAAGTTGAAGCTTCTCAAGCTCTACCACCGCAAGCTCCACCTACTTATGGCCCTTCCACCACAGCTCATCGTGGTGTGGTCCCGGAAGTAGTCTAACGTGAGATAGACGGATGGTTCTACAATCTCAAAGCCCAAATGTCCGCCTGTCTGAACGTCAAGATGTGATTTATAAGTACTTGGTCGACCAGTTTGCAGCCCATAATGCCATGAACGCGCAGTTGTTCCCGGGTGTTAATCTCAGTCAGTTCCCCACTACCCCAATTCTGCCAGTATTTCCCCCTTCCGATCTAGAGATGAGCGAGGAGGATGATGCTCCACCCGAGGCATAAGCTCGTCAGGGAATTCCTCTGTTTTATTTTGATTTATTTTTTGCATGAGGACATTGCTCTAGATAAGTCTGGGGGTAGTTTAGTTTTATTTGTATTAGTAGGTTCTTATTGTTAATAGTTTGTGGATAATTTGGATTTTTATTGTTGGTTAAATGTTGCATTTAGGATTGCATGTTAATTCTAGCCTAATTCCAGCCTTTGATAGTATGTATGTTTGGGGCCAATGATGAATTTAAAATTACATGAACAAGTCTAATAAGGATTGTTAAGCTAGTGATATGATTTTCTTGATATGATTTAAATCTTTATCTGTTTGAAACTGATATTATAAGGATAGCACATTTTGAAAAATGACCATGTTGGCGATGATAGTTTAAATGGATAGATAATAGAGTTCTAAAGGGTGAATGCTAGTGAAATGAAGGAACAATTTGAATAACTAGTGAAGACTGAATTTATACATAAACTCAAGTTTGGGGGAAAAATATTTGGGGTATATAAGCTTAAAATATATATATATATATATATATATATATATATATAATAAACATCGTGGCGGGCTTGTCTAGTTTTGTGGCCTTTGTTACTTGAGTAAGTAAGCCCAAGGAGATTGTGTTAGAGTTTATGCCCTAGAGGCCAATTATTTGATATAATTGCTTAACGTTTTGATATTATATTTGATTGAATAAATATATGATTTTATTATGGTTTTATTTACTGCGTAATATAATTGTTAACATAATAAAATTCCTTAGAATAGTGATACAAATTATATAGTTTCAAGTATGTGACTTGAACATGAGATTATATATTACCATTAGTATCGGTGTTCTTAAATGTCCCTAATCGAGTATCATTGTTGATGGGACAACAATGATGCATTGAGACTAGTATGTGGATCGATTGATAACCAAATCTCATTGGTCATAAATATATGAGATATTAAGTCAATGCATAGGTACATGTTAGAGAACGATGTCTTTGTAACGGACCCACCATGAGAATTCTATATGGAGCATTATGCGAAGTGTCATTAGTAATTCTCATAGTGACAATGATGTAATGGTCCTCCGACACGAAATCGCTTATATTACTACACGAGAATTTATGTACTTTGATATCATCAAATGTCACCTTTAATAGGGTGGACTATAAAGGTGATTATTGGGTTCATCATTAATCGTGGTGAGAAATATGAGTGATCTAGATGGAATTTAACCATCCTATATATTATGGGTGATATTCATAGGCCTCTTGATTGAGTAGGACTATGAAATGCATGGCCATGCTCAAATAGTGATTTGTTTCATATAGTCTACTCATTGATCAAGAAAACTCGATTAAATTATGAAGAGTATGACACATTCCATGACTTTGAGTTTAATCTAGGATATTAAGGTTAAAAGGATTAAATTACATTGAAACATTGGTCACTTAAAAGGTTGCATCGAATCATCGATCTTATTATTACTGGGTAGCAAAGTGATGCATTACTAGATCGCTTAATCTGTTTATAATTTTATAATATGATTTTAAAATTATTGCCAACGTAATAATAACCTATAAGGTCACACACATAGAACGTTATTTAAAAGGAATTAATTTAAATTTTAAGGATTTAAATATATTAATATGATTAATAGTATTTAAATCATTTAATTTAAATTAAAAGGATAATTTATATATGTATATTAATTAAGTAAGACTTAATTAAGAGAGATATATATATATAAATTCGGATTTTATAAAATTAGGTTTTGATTTGATTAATTCCTTTTAACTACTATATATATGATATATATGACTACTTAGGGTAAGATATCATAATGAAAACCCTAGCCGCTCTTAGAGAGAGACTAGAGAAAAGCATTTCAAAATCCATTCCTTTTGGTGGCTAGTCATGCAAGTCCTTCTTATTGCGTAATCGTTCGACGGTTGCAATGCGGCGTTCGTGGTGGATACTGGGAGAGGCGCAATCGGTTTGTATTGCGTTTGAGATTCGAGGCTTGATCGGTTTGATTCTCGCTTTTGTTTATATCCGGTATAATCTCTAAACCTACGAATTAATTGATTTTCGTATGGATCTGTTTTAGGGTTTGGAAATTGCTTTAAAATTTTAATTTTCATTTATGCGTTCGCATGCAAGCCCAACGGTGGTATCAGAGCTACATAAAAAAGATTAATTTGATTACGTGTTTTAATTGTATTCGATATATATGATATATGATGATGCATGTTTACCGATTTAAAATTGAATATATGATATTCCGATTGTATGTGTATTATATTCGTAATATATATGATGATCTTCATTAATCGTATCTTTAATCGGTGGAATAACAATATAACTATTCTAATCGGATTAGAAGCATGAAGAATCGTTTTAATATGATTAATTGAAGGCGAAATATATGATAAATGCAGGTGTCTTTGTTATTCGTTTTAATATGAATAAATCAAACCGGACATATATGATTTGTTATTATGGGTGTTTTGGTGGATTAAAATGTATGATTTCAAATCTGTTTGAGAGATTCGTATGGAAAAAATCTCGCAATACGTAATGTAGTTCAAAATTTTTTTTTTTCAGTGGCGCCCACTCCCGTCATTGATCGATCGGTAGGACCACCACGGGGAGACCCCTTGACCCCCCGTCAAGTAGCATTACGATGGTCGTGTCCCCTATATTTTATATATAGTTTTCTTTAATTATATATAAATTGTTATGTGCTTATTGTGATATGCATGGTGCATGATTATGGCCTTTTGACCCATAGGTTAGTGGTTTTTGGTTTTGAAATACGGCTTGCATGTCGTGCCTTTCTATAAATTCTAATGTAATATTTTCTTCTCATCTAAATCCCTCGAATGTAACTCGAGGTTTCTTTATGTCATGTAATAATCAGAATTGATGAAGATGTCAAGATGGAGAACACAATGGAAAGATAATGATGGAGAGAGGAGGCGTATGCTAGAGGAAGATCCAAGGATGTTATTTATTTTAAGATCTTTTACCACCTTAGATTGACCTTCAATCTTTCATTAGCTTGAAAAGATTGATGTGGATTGGGCCATAATCGTGACACATTTAATTTTGCACTTTATTTATGCTTGTATATGATATGATATGATTAATAATGTGCATGCTTAACAAGATTAAAATTGGTGAGATCTAAATTAATAAAATCCTCATTAAATTATTAAGTCTAAATCGGATGCCTTCAATGAATAACACTCATCTAGACCTTGATCAATAGATGTAGGTTTTGCCAAAGCAAAGTACCCTATTTATCTAGGTAAGATGCGATAGGATAATTGTGATATCCAAACTATTAAAATCATTAGGGTCTGACTTAACTAAGTTATCTCAATAGGATTGTGGACTTAGAGGCATAGAGTTTGGTTGGTACCATTAGATGGACTAGAAACAAATGTTGTTTACCAAACTATCCAGAGTTATATATGATATAATTGACAAAGGGTTGTCTACCTAAATAATTATGTTTTGAGAGAATAACCAAAGCTAACTTAAGGCATAATGAAATATGGATCTTGGCTCACTAGAAAGATTTAATAGAAAATGCTTTCCGAATTAATGGTGAGGGCTACTAATTTGAATAAAATAGTGGGAGGTATATTTTGAATGTACTATTATCAATTATATAATATCAACTCGTAATTTGACTTATTATTGTTGCAGTAACTTATAAATTGTAGATATCAAATGGCAAACAACAACAACACAAATAGTCTTTCATTACGATCGGTCCTTGAAAAGGACAAGCTAAGTGGAATTAATTTCCTTGGTGGCATAGAACTTGAGGATTGTCCTCAAACAAGAGGCGTAAGCTATATGTCCTTGATAGGCCCATTCTGCGACAAGACCAAATCATCATGCACCACGCAAGTGGAGCACAATGCTTACAAGAAGCATCAAGATGATGCTCTGGATGTGAGTTGTGTCATGCTAGCAACCATGAACGCCGAGCTTCGAAGCAACATGGTGATGGATGCTTATGAGATGATTGAGCATCTCAAGAAATTGTTCGAAGGGCATGCTCGACGGAGAGGTATGATACAAGCAAGGCGTTGTATCCTTTGCAAAATGGGTGAACGTGATCCGGTTGGTCCACATGTGCTTTGAAAATGATTGGGTATATTGAGTACCTTGATAGGTTGGGTTTTCCAATCACTCCAGGAAGCCCAAACCGACCTTGTTTTGCAATCTTTGAACAATGACTACTCTCAATTTGTTATGAACTATCTTATGAATGAAATTGAGAAACCCCTTCATCGAGTTGTTGAGCATGTTAAGAAGCTGCCGAGAACAACATGAAAAAGGCGAGACCCGCTCCCATAATGATGGTGTAAAAGGGGAATGCTAGGGAAATTGGAAAGGCAAGAAGAAGATAGGATCTAAATCTTTTGCCAAACCCAATTCCAAACCCAAACAGCTTTAAAACCTAAAGGTGGGGTGGCTAAAGAAGGTGAATGTCATACGTGGAAAACCAGACCAATCGAAAAGGAATTGTCATGCTTATCCGGAAGAAGTGAAGAAAGAAAAGGAAATACGACTTTCGATTCGGTATATATGTTATAGAAGTCAACTTATCTACTTCTACATCATGGGTATTGGATCTTCGGATGTGGTTCTCACATTTGTGTTAATGTGCGGGGACTCAGAAGGAGTAGAACTTTAAGCGAAAGGAGAGGTTGACCTACGAGTTGGAAATAGAGCAAAAGTTTCTTTGCCTTTGGCCAGTAGGGAACTTATCATTTATCTTTGCCCACTTTGGGCTAGTTTTAGAATTAGAAGATTGTTATTTTGTGCCCGCTATAAGTAAAAACATTATTTCGCTTTCTTGTTTGGACAAGAAAGGTTTTTCATTTATAATAAAGAACAATCGTTGTTTGTTTTACTTAAATGATATTTGTTATGGTGTTGCACAATTGTTTAACGGTGCCTCTATATTCTTGATTTAGAAATGCCTATCTATAACATAAATACAAAACGATTTAAATCAAATGATTCAAACCGACATATCTCTCATGCTTGTCGTTTAGGCCATATAAATGAGAAACGATATCCAAACTCCATAAAGATGGGTTCTTGGATTCATTTGATTTTGAATCATATGAGAAATGCGAGTCTTGTTTATTAGGCAAGATGACTAAAGCCCTTTTATCGGACATGTTGAAGCGGGCTAGCAATGTATTGGGACTTATACATAGTGATGTATGTGGACCCATGAATTCAAGTAGCAAGAGGTAGGTTTTATTACCTCATTACATTTTTGATGACTTTAGTAGATATGGATATGTGTATCTTATGAGACACAAATTGAATCCTTTGAAAAGTTCAAGGAATTCAAGAATGAAGTTCAAAACCAATTTGGCAAAAGCATAAAAGCCCTTGATCCGATCGAGGAGGTGAATACTTAAGCCAAGACTTTGATGACCTTCTAAAGGAGTGTGGTATTATATCACAACTCACTCCACCGGAACACCGCAATGGAATGGTGTATCCGAGAGGAGGAATCGAACCTTGTTGGACATGGTAATGCAGTCAATGATGAGTCATCTGAGATCTTCCAATAATCTTCCGGGGTCATGCCCTAGAGACAGCTGCATTCACACTTAACCGTGTTCCTACAAAGACGGTTCAGAAGACACCATATGAAATGTGGACTAGGAAACGTCCTAGTATGTCGTTCATGAAGATTTGGGGTTGCGAGGCGCTCATAAAACGTCCCAATTCGACAAGCTCTCGGACCCAAATTTGACAAATGTAATTTTGTGGGATACCCAAAGGAAACAAAAGGGTATTATTTCTACAAACCTTCCGAGAACAAAGTGGTTGTTGCTCAAAATGGTATTTTCTAGAAAGAGAATTTGTCTCTAAAGGAAGCAGTGGGAGGAAAGTAGAACTCGAAGAAATTCGAGAACCATAAAATATCATTGAACTCGAGTTGGAACATGAAAGCGGGAACCACAAGAAATTGTGGAAAATGAACACCGCTCAAATTACACAAGTCATTCGTAGATCACGGTAGGACACGCCAAGAGCACGAGAGATATTATGGATATCTTGTGACTCAAAGCAGCGATGTGATGCTCATAGATCAAGATGAGCACGCTTCTACCAAGAAGCTATGAATGGACCAGATTCTCGAGAAATGGCTTGAAGCCATGAAATGCGAGATGGACTCCATGTATACTAACCAAGTATGGACTCTGGTTGATCCACCAGAAGGGTAAAACCAATCGGGTGCAAGTGGGTTTTCAAGAAGAAACCGACATGGATGGTAATGTACAAACCTATAAAGGCCGATCGGTAGCAAAAGGTTTCAAACAAATTCAAGGTATTGACTATGATGAAACCTTCTCTCGGTGGCAATGGTTAAATCCATCAGGATCTTACTTGCTATTGCATGACTTTTTATGATTACGAAATCTGGCGAGATGGATGTCAAACCGCTTTCCTTAACGGAAATTTCCTTGAGGATGTGTATATGACACAACCCGAGGGTTTTGTCACTCAAAGGATCTTTGGAAAGGCATGTAAGTCTGCGGCGATCCATTTATGGATTAAAGCAAGCCTCCTGAGTTGGAATCTTCGATTTGATGAAGCGATCAAAGAATTTGGCTTTATTAAAATGAAGATGAACCTTGTGTATATAAGAAGGTTAGTGGGAGTCACATTGTATTCCTAGTATTATATGTTGATGACATATTAATTATTGGGAATGACATTCCTTCCTTACAGGCTGTAAAAACATGGTTAGGAAAATGTTTCTCCATGAAAGATTTGAAGCGATCTTGCCTACATTTTAGGTATCAAGATCTATAGAGATAGATCAAGAAAAATGCTCGGCCTAAGTCAAAGTACATATATTGATAAAGTGTTGAAACGGTTCAGCATGCAAGAGGCGAAAAGAGGAAACTTACCCGTGACTCATGGTGTAAAGATCTCTAAGGCCCAATGTCCTAAATCACAAGATGATGAGGAGCGTATGAGAAAGATCCCTTATGCTTCGACAATTGGATCTATCATGTATGCAATGATATGTACTCGTTCGGATGTCTCGTATGCTTTGAGCATGACGAGCAGATACCAGTCGAATCCAGGTGAAGGTCACTGGACAGCAGTCAAGAATATCCTCAAGTACCTGAAAAGGACTAAGGATTCATTCTTGGTATATGGAGGTGAAGACGAACTAGCAGTAAAGGGTTACACAGATGCTAGTTTCCAGACTGACAATGATGACTATAAGTCTCAGTCAGGTTTTGTGTTTTGCCTTAATGGTGGTGCTGTTAGCTGGAAAAGTTCGAAGCAAGAGGCGATGGTCGATTCTACAATGAAAGGTGAGTATATTGTCGCTTTAGTGCAAACAAAAGCAAGGAGGTCATATGGATTAAAAAGTTCATCACTGAACTTGGTGTTGTTTCAACCATTGTTGATCCGGTTGCTCTATCTTGTGATAATAATGGAGCCATTGCGAGCTAAGGAACCCGGATCTCATCAACGATCCAAGCATATACTTAGGCTGGTACCATCTCATCCGTGAAATCATTGATAGAGGAGATGTACATATAGGAAGAGTGCCAACGGATGATAATGTTGCGAGATCCACTAACCAAGGCTTTGTGGCGCAGAAGTATACGACGGTCACACTAGTTCCATGGGTATTAGATACATGAGTGATAGGCTCTAGTGCAAGTGGGAGACTATTAGAGTTTATGCCCTAGAGGCCAATTATTTGATATAATTGCTTAACGTTTTGATATTATATTTGATTGAATAAATATATGATTTTATTATGGTTTTATTTACTGCGTAATATAATTGTTAACATAATAAAATTCCTTAGAATAGTGATACAAATTATATAGTTTCAAGTATGTGACTTGAACATGAGATTATATATTACCATTAGTATCAGTGTTCTTAAATGTCCCTAGTCGAGTATCATTGTTGATGGGACAACAATGATGCATTGAGACTAGTATGTGGATTATTGATGACCAAATCTCATTGGTCATAAATATATGAGATATTAAGTCAATGCATAGGTACATGTTAGAGAAACGATGTCTTCGGATGGACCCACCATGAGAATTCTATATGGAGCATTATGCGAAGTGTCATTAGCAATTCTCATAGTGACAATGATGTAATGGTCCTCCAGGCACGAAATCGCTATATTACTACACGAGAATTTATGTACTTTGATATCATCAAATGTCTCCTTTAATAGGGTGGACTATAAAGGTGATTATTGGGTTCATCATTAATCATGTGAGAAATATGAGTGATCTAGATGGAATTTAACCATCCTATATATTATGGGTGATATCCATAGGCCTCTTGATTGAGTAGGACTATGAAATGCATGGCCATGCTCAAATAGTGATTTGTTTCATATAGTCTACTCATTGATCAAGAAAACTCAGATTAAATTATGAAGAGTATGACACATTCCATGACTCAAGTTTAATCTAGGATATTAAGGTTAAAAGGATTAAATTGCATTGAAACATTGGTCATAAAAGGTTGCATCGAATCATCGATCTTATTATTACTTGGGTAGCGGTGATGCATTACTAGATGCTTGGGTCTCATATTTATAATTTTATAATATGATTTTAAAATTATTGCCAACGTAATAATAACCTATAGGAGTCACACAAATAGAAGCGTTATTTAAAGGGAATTAATTTAAATTTTAAGGATTTAAATATATTAATATGATTAATAGTATTTAAATCACGTAATTTAAATTAAAAGGATAATTGTATATATGTATATTAATTAAGTAAGACTTAATTAAGATATATATATATATATAAAAATCGGATTTTATAAAATTAGGTTTTGATTTTGATTAATTCCTTTTTAACTACTATATATATGATATATATAGCGACTACTTAGGGTAAGATATCATAATTGAAAAACCCTAGCCGCTCTTAGAGAGAGACTAGAGAAAGCAGTTTCAAAATCCATTCCTTTTGGTGGCTAGTACCATAAGTCCTTCTTATTGCGAGAATCGTTCGATGGTTAAATGCTGCGTTCGGTGTGAATCTGTAGAAGTATTAATCGGTTTGTATTAAGGCCGTTGGAGATTCGAGGCGCATTTGATCGGTTTGATTCTCGCTTTTGTTTATATCTGGTATAATCTCTAAACCTCTGAATTAATTGATTTTCGGATGGATCTGTTTTAGGGTTTTGAAATTGCTTTAAAATTTTAATTTCATTGTGCATTTCGTGTAAAGCCCAACAGATTGTCTCTACACCTAGCGCCCTAAGGTTTTAATGGCTTGGGAGTCGTTGGTAAAGCTTCGTTAAGGTAACAATTGAAAAGCCTAAGGGAATAAGATAACGCATAGTCATGAGAAAAAAATGAAAATAAAGGAAAAAAATATAATAAAGCGGGAAAAGTGCAAAAAGCCCCCGTATTAAAAAAAGCACAAGTATTCCTTTTTGACCCCTGGACTTTGGTGATTGTTTAATTTCAGTTGAATCAAGTGTATTTGATGAGTTCTCAAGTTTATACTGTATGATGTCTTCAAAGAAAGCTATTATCTTTCCTATTTTTGCTCGTTATTGGTTAGCATGGTTGTTGAACACTCACTCACGATATCAGTAATAACAAATTTAGATTTGTTGATTGTTGGGGTATCATTGATCTGCAATAACATGGTGTATTAGCATGTTTTTGTGATTTTTCTAAGGCCTATGAATATATGTGTGCTATTGGATTGTTGAAATTAAGAACATATAGATAATTTGCATATTGCATGGTTGTTTAGTTGTCTTTTGTGTCTTATGTCTTGTTGCCTGAGGACATGCAATGATTTAAGTTTGGGGGTATTTGATGATTGGGTTATATACCCATGAATCGGATACTTTTGGGCTTAAATTATTGTATTCTCAAAGCATTTAGATTCATTTTTACTGTGTTTAGTTGTTATATTGCAGATTTGGGAGCTTAATGGGGTTATTTGGGAGTTTTAGCTGTTGAATGGCATTATCGTAAATAAAACCAAGTCCAAATGTATTTGGAAAATGAACTATATGTGGCGTCAGTCAACAAGGTAGCGTTGACCGACTACGACTATGCTGCAGCGTTTGACTCATTTGACTTGTGGAATGGATGTTGTTTGAAGCCAATTTGGATTGGGATTGCTAAAGTTTGGATAAGTGGAGTATATAAAGGCAATTTTAATGGAGAGAGGGATCTATCTACACAATTGGAGGCTGATCAAGAAGTCTAGAGGAGAATTTGAAGATTTTCACTTGGAGTTTTTCTTCTTCTTCATTCTTTCAATTTGTGTAATTCTTTAAGGATGATTTTTCAAAGATTGTTGGTTTTAATTTCCATCATGAACTAATTTCTTTAATTAAGATTCCAATTGAACCTTTTATGGCTATGAATTAATTATTTGATTTATTCCAATTATTTATGTTGAAGTGAATTGTTCATCTTGCTTTGTCTTTGATTGATTAATTATCCGCCAATAATTACCTTGTTACTCTAGAAGGAATTGAAAGAGGAATTCTAGGGTTAGAATCGGGCATGGTGACATGTGACTTAGTTATTTGCAAAGTGAATAATTAGGTTTGTGAATTGAATGGAAATATCATTCACCGTGATATATAGCATATAAGGAATTGGGATTGAAAAGAGTTTAGTTCAATTGTTTTGCATAGGAATATAGCAAGATTAATCTGAATTAAATAGAAGGCAATTAATCACTTGGAAAAGGACTTTTGGCATTTGAGAATTCCTGTTAACAATTCAGTAGGCTTAAATATTGGGATAACTGGATAATTGGTTTATAGTTCATAATTGGGGATATTGGAGTCTTAATCCTTATTTATCTGAATTCAAACAAATTTTAGTTTTGTTTATTTGCTTTCTTTTAGATTAATTTCTTTTAATTGTTTAATTTAATTTTCTTAATTATAAAAATCACAATTTATGGTTGTTTAAATAAAATTGAATTGATATGATGCTAGTAGTTGGAATTTATTAATTAGAATTCTCTGTGGGATCGACACTCTATCTTATCATTCTATTACTTGTTGACCGTGTATACTTGCACGTTTGCTTTGATTGTGAAGTCAACCAACAGGTATCAAATCTACCGATAATTTACAACCTCGTATATCTACGCAACAACTCCTATGAACATCTTCAACAAGAATTATTTCTTCCTTTGCTACCTTAATATTTAAAGGTATAGCAATTTTTAGGAAGTAATCCTAATCGCTCTAGCAAAATCACATGCTATAAACGAACAAGTAGCACTCGAATCAAATATAAGACGTAAGCATTTATGTCGCGTTGAATAATAATACATGACGACGTCCCTCGATGCAATTGCATCTTGGATCATCATATTAAAGGTACGACCCATCGGGCCTACTACCCATTGCGTTGGACCGTTAATAGCTAACTTACCGCTATTAGTGTCCCAATTCCCGTCTGTTCACTTCTTCAGGTAACTCTTTGCCATGTGGTCATTTAACCCACACACAAAGCATCCATGGTTCTTCTTTAGACTTGGACAGTTAGGCGAGATGTGCCCTTCCTATCCACAGTTGTAGCATACGACCTTCTCCTTGAGACAGACTCCTAAATGAGTCTTCCCACAGGTCTTGCAGGCCTCCATTCTTCTCTTCGGGTCTCCTTGCTTCACTCCAATATTCCTAGAGCTGAACACTTTCCTCTTCTGTCCCTCGCCACTCCAATTGGCTCCTTCTATCTTCACTCCCCCATCCACTTTCCCCTTGTTCTTCTTATCTTTGTGGTATTGGCTTAGAGCCTCATTACCACCTTCGGTGATTATCACCTTCTCTAAAATGGTCCCAAATGAAGGAAGTACTTTGGAACACAGTAATATGATTATAGAGCCAGGGTTTCAAGCCCTGCTCAAACCGTCACGCCTTTCTAACCTCGGTGTCCAATTGGTGTGGAGCAAACCTCGCTAGTTCATTAAACTTGGTGGCATATTGGGGAACCGTCATGTCCCCTTGTTTCAATTCAAGAAACCGCATCTCCATCCTTCTCTGCATGCTCATGGGAAAGTAGTTCTCGAAGAATATCTCTTTGAACCTCACCCACGTTATATTCTCGATCTCGGCCCTAGCCTGATTGGCTTCCCACAAAAAGTTGGCCTCTCCCTTCATCATGTAGGTTGCAAATACAACCTTCTAGGCCTCGTTGACATTTGCTATTACAAATGCCTTCTCGATTTCCTTTACCCACGTTTGGGCTTCAATAGGGTCCGTAGTTCCTTTGAACTCCGGCGGATCAACACTCTTAAAATCCTTAAAGGTAGTAGCTCGTGCTACTCCCAGATTTATGGGGATATTAGCCCCATTTCTATTAAATGTTGCTATTAAAAGATTAACAAACTCCTGCATCGGGTTAATTGGACCTCCCTCCTATTGATTTACATTAGCGCCTTGGTTATGTTGTACTCTTCTTGGCGGCATTTTGCTGTTACAATAAACAACACATTTCATTATTATTCCATTCTTTATTAATTAGTTATTATTTGATATTAAACAATAACTTCAACATCCATTGTTCAGTATGTTCCATAAAAAGGCTTATATTGATTCATTCATTGTAGTATAATACTACATCGGTTACATTACACAGCCGAAGCTGATTACATTACTTTCCTGCAATTACTTTCCAAAAATTGGGATTAACACAAGACTACCCTTTGATATACAAAAGAGGGCTTTACATCACTACTAGGTACACAATATATACATACCTACACAACTCTATCTACTAATAGATTACATCTGCCTTAAGGCATTATCAAAATCTTCCTTGGCAAGACCGGCAATAATATCATGGCTGATAGTATGCCGTGTTCCGCCTCGCCTATGGGATAACCACCACCGTCTGCGGAAGTCTCTGCATGAGAACTCCTATGAATATAGGACATTCTCCCTATCTTCTGCTTTTTGGTCTTTAGCTCCCCCCTGAGCTCAAAGACCTCCTGTTTCAGCTCATGGACCTTGTCCTTAGCCAAAATCCTCTGATCGTGCTCCTGCTCCCACATGGACTCCATGTCCGTCTTATCCTTTATGACAGCTTGGATCTCTACCTTCAGCTCCTTAACCTCCTGACAATAATGGATATTTCTATCCAATACGGACATAAAGAGTGATATCATTGACTCCCCAGGAACCATCTCTACTGCTATTGGTACAGGGTTGAAAGACACTACCTCCACCTCCTCTTCTATCATGCCGTTGAACACGGACATGAGATCGGGATCCTCTGAGTCTCCAGACTCAATAACAACTACTTCGGGCTCTTCTGCTATGGGATTCGGTATAACCTCTATCTGGTTAACCGATTCTTCACTAACTGCCTGTACGTCTAACTGCATTCCATTTACTCCTGACATCTACACAAAATAATTAAGTTGATTAGTACACGTCACTAGAACAATAAAAACACATAACATATACATAATGCATTTTTATAAGGTTATTTTCTTCTTTTACTTCTTTCACTTCTCTTAAAGTTATGACTTAAAGTTTTATTTCCCCCCTTAAGTTTTATAACCTAATGCTTTGATACCAACCTGTGATGCCCCCAAATCCGGGTATCTTCCAACACGACAGATGGTGCTACATGGTACTACCATTCACACATACATTCAATTGAAAAGCCTCAATAGAATGAATATGTCTTCTATATATTCAAAATAATATTGACATTTCCCCAGGTTCTTTATAACCATTACATTTGTTCTTGTCATAATATCAAATATATTACAATCATTCATCCTATACTATTACAGAAGTATTCTACGAGTTCGTTTTCACCTTGCCCTTATCTTTGTCGGAGCCTTCGGTCTGTTCGATCTTAGCAGTGTTCATATGGTTTTGTTAGTTCTCAGTAGGCACAATAGATCTAGAAGGGGGGGTTGAATAGATCCTTTTTATTTTAAATACTTTTCTCGTTCATTTTGTATTGCTAATAATTTAGCATATGATAAACACAATAATCTTTTCAAGCACAGCGGAATAAGTAAAAGATCCCCTTCATTGATATATTCATAATCATACATACATTGTTCGTAGAGTTAGTTCAATGGTAAGAAGTTAAAACATACATAGCAGTTATAGCGGTTAATGTACATAAAGTAAATGACATAAAGTAAACGACACAAGGAGTTTTAAGTGGTTCAGAGACTCAAGCTCCTAATCCACTCTTCTTCTTTCAAGTAGTAGGATTTCCACTAAGGAAGGGTAGCACCCTGAATCATTAAGATTCCTTCAAGGCCACCAGCATTGGGACTTCAGTTCACTAAGAACTCTTCAAAGCCCATGACCTTGGAACTTGTCTAGTTCCTAGAACTCTTCAAGCCCGAGTGGGCTTGGAACTTCATTTAGTCCTCCGGACAAGGACCCTCAGGCCCCTTGTTTCTTGTTGTTGAGTTGTTTGTTTATTTCTTTGGAGTTGGTGCGAAATGCTAAGATGTCTTTAAGCTCTGAACATCTTCATGATTTATCGACTTAGCGTGATCATCCTTGAAGTGCGATTGAGTGTTGCATGATGCTCATCTTCTTCAGTTACTCAACCACTTCTGATGATCCCTAGATGAACTGCCTTGAAGATCATTCTTCTTGATACTTGATGACTGCACATGATGGGTTTCTAAGATGACTGTAAGCTCTTCTGCTAGGTACTTAAAAACTTTCTCATGCTTTACACCATGATGGTGTTGGTGATCTTCTTTCTTGATACTTGATGCCTTCTCATGATGGACTTGCTAAGATGATTATAAGCTCTTCTCTGAGATACTTAGAGTCTTCTCATGATGGACATCAAGATGACATTGATTCTCTTCTTTCTCTCGGCAGTTCAGAACACTCTTCTTGTAGTAGAACTCTCACTTTTACTTCTTTCTTTGTCTGTCCCTAAGTGTTCTTGGTGGATCATAGAGTGAGCCTTCAAACCTACATTGGTCACTCACTATTTTACGTTGGCTAGATCAGCCCACCATCTCTCCAAAAATTATGATCATTTTGTGGAAGACTTCATCTAGAATGGCTTCAAAACTCAATCTGGATGTTGATTGGGCTGATGCTTAGATCTTCTGTTAGCTTGCATGCCATTTGTTGAGTGTTCTCTGGCTTCCTTTAGGTGGGATGTATCTTTAAAGTACAAACCAGAAGCTTCATTCCTTTGGATATTCTGGGAGTGCTCAATTATTGAGAATAATGTTTGCTCTACGATTCTACCTTGGCTTTGTGAGCACATCTGTTGAGGTCTTAGTTATGCACTCTACGATTCAGCTTCAGCTGTGCAGACACTACGACTCTGAGTTTAGATCTTGACATTCTACGATTTCTGTCGTTGTGCTTGTTGTCTTTATTTGATCTTGCTCGACTACGATCTCTGCCTCCGATACGATCAGTAGACTCTACGGCTCTGAGTGTAGTCTACGATTCTTGACTTCGGCTTTGACATCGAGAGACTATACGACTCCGAGTGTAGTCTACGATTTCGACTCAACCCGGCAGATGCTCGGTCGGCCAGAAGGCGTGCAGTTGTCTTTACGATTCGAACATGACTTCCTCAATGACTACGGCTCCAAGGAAGTATTCCTCGACACACTACGATCCTTCCTCGTCTCTCATGGCGCCATTCGAACTCCGAGATCTCTGGCCTTGCAGACTACGATTACGCCTCAAAGCTCTCGAGTTTTCCTTGACTCTCCCGGTAGACTACGATTTACAGTGCAAAGGTCAAATGCACTAGACAAGCCTATCTATTACATCATAAGATTAACCTAACATGCTTGATCTTTCTATATTTATAGTCCTTGTACATCATTTCTTTTTAAGGACTTTACAAAGCTGTTTTGCTTATGTAGGATCAACCTAACATATTTGATCAATTTTGTAAAGCCCCTGAATCCAGGTACTTGAAACCCGAATTCAGTGCTTCACGATACCATTTCTATGAGTAGAATAATACTAATAATAATAACAATAATATAAATATTAAACTTAATTTACATAATTATCAGAGTCTAGCTCCCAAGTACGTAACCTTTAATCATTCCTTACAATACGTGATAATAAATATATAACGTTGTCTTAATAATATTAAACTATTACATAAGATAACATTGAAATCATTCATCAACCTTTCCCTTTCCCTTGTTTCTAGCAGAGCCTTCAGGTTGTTCACACTTAGCTGAAAACATTTAAATTAAGCAAGGATGAGCATTTGAGTGCCCAACAAGTAATAACAATTATATATATAAGCTGAAAGAATTTAAATGTTTTCTTTATACTACCCTTCTACAACAAATAAATAGTTTTGAAGTAATTTGAACCGATAATAATAACATAACAACCCTCTTTCAAATTTTTGAAACTACGTACTGACAATAAATAGGGTTAAGGGGACATACTATGAACATTGTTTTCATTTTTTGAAAAGGTTAAAGCAGAACTTCATCTCTAAACCATTATAACTTACGCACGCGGGGTGATCACCCGTTGTACCCTATATTGATCAATACTACATGCAAGAACGATGTTATCGTTCACTCTGTCCACCTTAGGTGCATAAAAGTTTTCCCGTGTAAGGGATGTTCATACTTGTCGGGGTTCCAAACCAAAGCAATTCGGTTGGATAATAATAAGGTTTTATCTTGTTCAACAATAATCTATAATTCAACATATATATACGGGTAATTAACAAAGGTGTATCAACATGTGGTTAAATGCAATGATTATCCAAGTGGGGACACTAATATAAGCATTTATAAAAATTATTGAACATAATATATATCTCGAATTACCATATACTAACAAGTTGATAATCAATGAGCGTAACGATATAATATAGGGTTAATAATCTTTACGTAATAATAATATAATTCTAAAACATTCTTATTCATGTCCATTGCATAAAAAAAATGCAAAGGCAGGATACTTGCCTGATGCGGTGCTTACAATACGCAACTTAGTTTTATCTTTTATATCACGACCTATCATTAATCAGATCATTCGTTCTATTAGAACAATATACTATAACATATAGTACTTGCATTTCGTAGTCACAGACATAACCTAATCACATTATCACACATGTTCATCGCTTATCGCATCACAAACAAACATTAATACAAATCAAAATATCTAAGTCCAGATCAATTTTACGAAAAATACGTATGCACCGACATCTTTATCGGGTAATTATCGAGTTTAAGACTCTATTCTGTAACTCAATATATACGTAAATATCAGTTATATTATTTTAAATGACTCAATAAACATTTATTAATTAATCACGAATTTTCAAACACCGAAATCATTATTAAATGATTCAAATATCAAATAATTCTATTATCATTTAACTATTAATGAAACCATTGCCAAAATATTAAAGTTATTTATAATAACTCAAAATATTTTTAAAACATTTATATTACCCTTAAAAATGATTTTTAAAACATTTAAAATTATTTTAAATAATTACCATTAATATTAAAATATTAATATACTATTTCTTAAAATATTAAAAGTCATTAAGTAAAACTTAAAATATTTTTAATTCACTTAATATTATTAATCTTTATAATATTTAATTCACCTCTTAGTATTATTAGTTCACTAATAATACTTTTATTCGATTACTAATATTATTAACATCTTAATAATATTTTAATACTTTACTAATATTATTAATCCTCTTAATAATATTTTAATATTCATTAATATTATTACTTTAATAATATATTACTTATGCTTTAGTATCATTAATCAATTAATAATACTTTTATTCATTTACCCATCGTATTAATATTTTATTCATTTACTAATATTATTAATTATTTAATAATATTTTATTCCTTTTACTAATGTTATTATATTTTTAATAATATTTAATTAAATATCGAATATTATTATTTACTTAATAATATTTTAATCATCCAATAATACTTTAATTTAATATTATTAATCTTTTAATAATATTTTAATCTAATATTAATTATTTAATAATATTTTAATGAAGCTTTAATCTTAATATTTTTATTTACTTAACAATATCATATTCTAATATTATTAATATCATAATAACATTTTAATAATTTGTTTGATCAATAAACAATTTATTCTAATTGTTCACCCTTTACAAAACCACTTATTTAATATCCATAAAAGGTCATAAATAATATTTCTTATTATAAATTACTAAAATGCCCTAAAATAGTCATTATATTATATATTAAGAGTATTCAAGCATTAAAATCACATTTTCTTATTTAAGACATCATTTAACTATTTATTTCCTTTTATTCATAACTTCATCATTTTTAGGAAAAATACGAAACTGATTTCAAAAATTCTTCTTTTCTGGGTTTACACAACATATGACCCAAAAATGATCCCTAAATGTTTCTAAAATTTTAGAAAGTGATTTACTAATTTTAAAGTGCCCAAAGCACTCAGATCTTGCTTCATTTTTCATAAATCGCGTTTTGCTCAGAAAATTCTAAAATTTTCACGGCATACTCCCATAGCATATATGAACATACTGTAAAACTTTCGGAGTTTTTCCATGTATACACTGTGAGAAATGCGGGTGTTAATAATTAGGAGTCCTTTACGGAAATAGCCATTACGCACAACCTATAAATCAAACGTGTCCGTTCTTTTTGTTACATATAGATAACTTCTTAAGGTACCTCTGTGATTTTTCCCAGATTTTTAAAAGACTTGAAACTATCCGAAACTGCCTTAAGAAAAATGGGGATAGTAGCCTTTTAGGGTTTTAAAACCTTAATACACTATGTGGACTGTTTGGGGAAAACAGCCCCCACGGCTTCAATACTTGCTAGATTTGTGTTCTACCACTAGGGTTTACTAGATAACTCATGTATCTAGCACCCCCTTCGACGGATCACAAATCCAAGTTATAAAACTTGAGTTACACAAGATTTAGTGGAAGAAAAACAAGGGTTTAACCCCTAGGAGAACATATGCTCATTTTCTTCCTCTAAACCTTTGATCTAACACTCAAGATACTTAGTTCCATACATGACGATATGTAGAACAAGGGTATCTTGAGTATTAGTTCATAACCCCAAAAAATCTTGTTATAACCCAAAATAGAAGAAGAAGATGGAGATTTAGGTTATACCTTGATCTAGTAGCAACCTTCCTTGATTTATCAAAGTAATATATAACCTTAGGGTGCATTAATCAAGCTAGCACACTCCTCTCTTCTCTACAAAAACCGAACCCCTCTCTCTCTTTTATCTCTTTGTATTTTGCTAGCTTGGGAGAAATATAGAAGAAGGAGAATGAGAGAAATGAAAATGTCTAGCATTTGAAATGTGTGATTTAACTAATATCACCCATACTTTTGTTCTCCCTTGGATAAAAGGCTTCACCTTATCCCTTTCAATAGAGCCTAGCCATGTGATTAAGGGTTCTAAGTAGATTTTCTACCAATGGGAGATTGACACACTTGTACTTGATGTAAGAGTTACTAATTAAGGAACTTGATTAGCTTAACTGTGTTGCCTTAAAAGGCCTAATATGGCCGGTCCCCCTTGTCCCCATTATCTCCTCCATTTTGTTTTTATTTGAATGCACAAATTTGATTAATCAAAAGTCTAAAATACCCTTAATCAAGTGGGCTAAGTTTGGGCTTGCATTTTATTTCTTTTGGGCTTCTCCTTTAATTGTTTTAGGCCATGTAATGAACATAGTCTAACAATTTTAATATATGCTACCCAAATTAATTATTTAGGGTTTCCATTCCCAATCTTATGAAATTTAATTACTTATACATGTGACTTTGGCTCATAACCTAATTATTAGGTTTACTAGAAATAGGTTTAAAATTATTAGTCACTTGAAATAACAAGATTATCCACATAAGTTAGTATACATATTAAATACTAACATTTCCTTATTACCATAACCCTTAGGTTATTTAATTGTCTCACCTAATTAATGTATAATTAGGTTACGAAGCTTTCATTTAGGGTTTAAAATAAAATAAAATTAGTTTTTAAAATTTATAATTAGGGTTTCACACAGTAATACAAGGGTTTGTCACATAACACCATAATTGACCAACCTTTATCGGTCCACATATACAATACATATTTATAGCTCTGAAAAATCAAAATATAATTAATATTATATTATTATTCTCATGCCTTGATCACAATCCAAAAATTAGGGTTTGGATTCCATATCTCGATTTATCTGTCATACTTAACATTCTTAATTAAGTTAAAAATAATTAACTAAATAATATGAACAAAATAAAATAATTATTATAATAATTCTAAAAATCATTTCATATATTATATAAATAATATATAATTATACTTTCATGGAAAATAATTAATAAAAATATTTCTACTATAAAATTAATTATTATATTAATATAGTTTATAACAATCAATAATTCAAAAATAAAATTATTTATAATCATTCATGTAATAAATATATCACATAAATACATACACACATAATCTTAGCACATATTCCATATAGTTATTTTAATAAATACAAAAAAAAATATACACAAAATTTCTAATTTATTTGTATAAAAAATATCAGGTTGTTACATTCACCCTCCCTTATAAAGATTCCGTCCCCGAAATCATCGTTTTAAAACCTACACATACAAGTGTACGTAGCATATACAATTATTGTAAGTAAATCTTGATCATAAATGATCGTACTGATCTTTAACTTATTCACGTAAAGCTTGTCTATCTGATTAAACGGAAATTTGATTTCTAAAAGAACTTCAATTCCTCCTTCAAAATTTCTTTATAAAATAGTTTACTATATTTATGAAAATCATGCATAAGAAAATAAAAGTTATACGAATAATACCTGGAATTACACCACCAAATTGCTATGGTATCACGGACCGTCATGTTGAAAACCCTCATGATTGATTCGCTTCGGCTTCTTTGGATGGCGTTGGTCCCGTGATTGCCGAGTCCCCGCTTTTGCCAGTATCCACATTTCCTGCCTCCGTCCTCCTCTTCGAATAATCCTTCACCTTGTGCTCAATCGATCCACACAGAAAACACCCACTGTTCATCCTAGGATTGGGGCAGTTGGGAGAGATATGGCCCTCCTGCCCGCACTTGTAGCACACGAACTTTCCCTTCAAACATTCTCCAGAGTGGTTCTTTCCACAGTTTCCACACTGCACAACTTGCTTCTTAACTCCTTCCTGTTTTACCTGTAAACTTCCAAAATTGCTTCCCTTCCTTTTGCTACTACCATCCACTACTCCCACTATTAACTTCCACATTCTCAGTTCCTTCGACCTTACTCTTGTTCTTTCTCTCCTTGTTGTAAAGGCTCATGGCCTCACTCCCCTCCTCAGCAATAATTTCCTTTTCCATGAGTGCTGCAAATGTAGGGATCTGCAACACCGCCACCTTGTTGTAGAGTCAGGGTTTTAATCCCAGCTCAAACCTTCTAGCTTTCCTAGCCTCCGTATTAACTTGATGCGGAGCAAACCTAGCCAACTCATTGAATTTTACGGCGTATTCGGACACCGTCATATTCTCCTACTTCAACTCTAAAATTTTTACCTCCATTCTAGCCTGCATACTAGATGAAAAATAGTTTTCAAAGAACAGTGTCTTAAACCTATCCCAAGTAACAACACCTTTTCCTGCCTTCGCCTGATTCGCTTCCCACCAAAAATTTTCCTCACCGATCATCATGCAGGTGGCAAAAGCGGTCTTTTGCCCCTCCGCTACCCTAGCTATCACGAATGCTTTTTCAATCTCTTTAACCCAAGTCTGCGCTTCAATAGGGTCAGTTGTCCCTTTGAATTCGGGTGGTCCCACAACCTTGAAATCTTTAAAGTTAGTTTCCCGCCTAATTTCCTGCAGGTTGAGCTTGATTTCTCATAGCTTCAGCCATCATGTTGATAAAGTCTTGCATTGGGTTTGGTTGAGCTCCCGCTGCATTATTAACTGACTCTTTGATCTCCTGGTTCCTTAGTACACGTCTGGGCGGCATTATCTAATTAAACAAAATTCTAACACGTTACTCGGGTTTTATTATCATTTAAGTACTTAGCATGTAATACGCTAATGTATTCAAACAATCAGATGCTCATTATGTAAGAGTTTTAAATTTCCAAGATTTGGAAGTCTTTCTCCCCGATTAGTGGGTTAAGTTTGATTAAAAATTTCCAATTCTGTCTATTGGATTCACATAACATTAAATAGACAATTTACTTTTTAAATTTTTAACACATATCATAATAATGCATTTATTTTCATATACCACGGTTTTAATACAAACTGATAAAAAGTGAGGATTCACTACCATCTACCCCTCTATCAAAAAAAAAGTTGGGGTCTAACTGCCATCTTATGCATACAACAAGGCATAAGGATTTACAACAACTAAAGCGGTCCTATTAGAAACAAAAAAGTGGGACTATATCGGACATGAATACAAATCAACGCCTGCTCTCACTGCTGGAGGGCAGCTCCATCCACTCAGCGTCGAACTGCATAAAGGCGATGTCTAAAGCTTGTTCCAAAGTATATATTCTCGCATCTTTAGCTTCCACCTCAACTCTCAACTGTCCTAGCTATAGCTCTCTCTACTCCAACCTCCCTCACAACTCGGCTAACTCAACTTTCAGTGCTCAGTAAGCGGCGTCCTTGTCTGATTGCCGCTCGAAACTGGAGGTGTGGTTCTGCGCCTCTACTCGCTCATCCCTGACCTCTAGCTCAACGTTCTTGGCCAACAAATCTCCTATCAGATCATCATGAGGTCTCTTTCCTATCATCTCATGCTCCATGGACTCCTCACTAGAGTCCCTTGACTCTTGGTTCACTGAATAGCTACCTTGACTCTCGTCAGCCATCCTATTACCACAATAAACAATCAAAACAACATCAATACCATAATAAAATATATTCATTGATAAAATGAAATGATATTTTATTCAGTACAACTAAAACTTGATGTATCTCCTCAATCCATCACCTAGCTAATATAATCTATAAGAGTTTTCTACTAAGGTTATAACCTAGGTTTCGAATTCCTAATGTTTATAACCTATGACTCCGATACCAACCTGTAAAGCCCCAGAATCCGTGTACTTAAAACCCGAATTCAAAGTGCTTCAAGATACCATTTCTATGAGCGGAATAATAATAATAATAATAATAATAATAATAATAATAATAATATAAATATAAATATAAATATTAAACTTAATTTACATAATTATCAGAGTCTAGCTCCCAAGCACGTAACCTTTAATCATTCCTTAGAATACGTGATAATAAATATATAACGCCTCTCTTAATAATATTAAACTATTATATAAGATAACATTGAAATCATTCAAAGAACCTTTCCCTTTCCCTTGTTTCTAGCAGCAGAGCCTTCAAAGTTGTTCACACTTTAATAAAAACATTTAAATTAAGAAAGGATGAGCATTTGAGTGCCCAATAAGTAATAACAATTATATATATAAGCTGAAAGAATTTAAATGTTTTCTTTATACTACCCTTCTACAACAAATAAATAGTTTTGAAGTAATTTGAACCGATAATAATAACATAACAACCCTCTTTCAAATTTTTGAAACTACGTACTGACAATAAATAGGGTTAAGGGGACATACTATGAACATTGTTTTCATTTTTGAAAAGGTTAAACAGAACTTCATCTCTAAACCGTTATAACTTACACAGGCGCGGGGTGATCAAATTTCGTTGTACCCTATATTGATCAATACTACATGCAAGAACGATGTTATCGTTCACTCATCCCACCTTAGGTGCATAAAAGTTTTCCGTGTAAGGGATGTTCATACTTGTATCGGGGTTCAAAACCAAAGCAATTGATTTGGATAATAATAAGGTTTTATCTTGTTCAACAATAATCTATAATTCAACATATATATACGGGTAATTAACAAAGGTGTATCAACATGTGGTTAAATGCAATGATTATCCAAGTGGGGACACTAATATAAGCATTTATAAAAATTATTGAACATAATATATATCTGAATTACCATATACTAACAAGTTGATAATCAATGAACGTATATAATATAGGGTTAATAATCTTTACAGTAATAATATAATTCTAAAACATTCTTACTCATGTCCATTGCATGAAAAAAATGCAAAGGCAAGATACTTCACTGGGACGATCAAGGCTTACTAATAATCTGTAACTTAGTTTTATCTTTTATATCACGACCTATCATTAATCGGATCATTCATTCTATTAGAACAATATACTATAACATATAGTACTGCATTTCACAAATGAACATAACCTAATCACATTATCACACATGTTCAATGAGTTATGCATTACAAACAAACATTAAAGCAGTCAAAATATCTAAGTCCGGATCAATTTCGAAATATGCTCAGGTATCAAATGACTTTTATTAGGTAATTATCAGTATAAGACTCTATTCAGAACTCAATATCTCGTAAATATCGGTCATATTATTTTAAATGACTCAATAAACATTTATTAATTTATCATGAATTTTCAAACATCAAATCATTATTAAATGATTCAAATATCAAATAAGTCTATTATCATTTAATTATTATTTAACTATTAATGAAACCATTGCCAAAATATTAAAGTTATTTATAATAACTCAAAATATTTTTAAAACATTTATATTACCCTTAAATGATTTTAAAGCATTTAAAATCATTTTAAATAATTACTATTAATATTAAAATATTAATGTACTACTTCTTAAAATATTAAAAGTCATTAAGTATAACTTAAAATATTTTTAATTCACTTAGTATTATTAATCTTGATAATATTTAATTCACCTCTTAATATTATTAGTTCACTAATAATACTTTTATTCGCTTACTAATATTATTAACATCTTAATAATATTTTAATACTTTACTAATACTATTAATCCTCTTAATAATATTTTAATCATGCATTAATATTATTACTTTAATAATATCGTATTTATGTTTTAGTATCATTAATCAATTAATAATACTTTTATTCATTTACCAATCGTATTAATATTTTATTCATTTACTAATATTATTAATCATTTAATAATATTTTATTTCTTTTTACTAATATTATTACATTTTTAATAATATTTTATTAAATCTCGAATACTATTATTTACTTAATTATATTTTAATCATCCAATAATACTTTAATTTAATTTATTAATCTTTTAATAATATTTTAATCTAATATTAATTATTTAATAATATTTTAATGAAGCTTTAATCTTAATATTTTATTTACTTAATAATATCATATTCTAATATTATTAATATCATAATAATATTTTAATAATTTGTTTGATCAATAAACAATTTATTCTAATTGTTCACCCTTTACAAAACCACTTATTTAATATCCATAAAAGGTCATAAATAATATTTCTTATTATAAATTACCAAAATGCCCTAAAATAGTCATAATATTATATATTAGGAGTATTCAAGCATTAAAATCACATTTTCTTATTTAAGACATCATTTAACTATTTATTTCCTTTTATTCATAACTTCATCATTTTTAGGAAAAATCTTAAACCGATTCCAAAAATTCTTCTTTTTGGGTTTAGATAGTATATGTCCCAAAGAATGATCCCCAAATATTTCTGAAATTTTAGAAAGTGATTTACTAATTTTAAAGTGCCCAAAACACTCAGATCTTGCTTCATTTTTCATAAATGGAGTTTTGCTCAGAAAATTCTAAAATTTTTAGGGTATACTCCCATAGAATATATGAACATACAGTAAAATTTTGGATTTTTCCCATGTATACACTGTGAGAAATGCGGGTGTTAATATTTAGGAGTCCTTTACGTAAATAGCCATTACGCACAACCTATAAATCGAAACATGTCCGTTCTTTTTTGCTACGTAGATAACTTCTTAAGGTACCTCTGTGATTTTTTTCAGATTTTTAAAAGACTTGAAACTATCCAAATAAAGCTTAAGAAAAATGGGATGATGAGTTTTTTAGGATTTTAAAACCTTAATACACTACATGGACTGTTTTGGGGAAAACAGCCCACATGGCTTCAATACTTGCTAAATTTGAGTTCTACCACTTGGGTTTACTAGATAACTCATGTATCTAGCACCCCACTTCGATGGATCACAAATCCAAGTTGTAAAACTTGAGTTAAACAAGATTTAGTGGAAGAAAAACAAGGGTTTAACCCCTAGGAGAACATACGCTCATTTTCTTCCTCTAAACCTTTGATCTAACACTCAAGATACTTAGTTCCATACATGACGATATGTAGAACTAGGGTATCTTGAGTATTAGTTCATAACCCCAACAAATCTTGTTATAACACAAAATAGAAGAAGAAGATGGAGATTTAGGTTATACCTTGATCTAGTAACAACCTTCCTTGATTTACCAAAGTAATATATAACCTTAAGGTGCATTAATCAAGCTAGCACACTCCTCTCTTCTCTACAAAAACTGAACCCCTCTCTCCCTTTTCTCTCTTTGTATTTTGCTAGCTTGGGAGAAAAATAGAAGAAGGAGAATGAGAGAAATGAAAATGTCTAGCAATTGAAATGTGTGATTTAACTAATATCCCCCATACATTTGTTGTCCCTTGGATAAAAGGCTTCACCTTATCCTTTTTAATTGAGCCCAACCATGTGATTAAGGGTGCTAAGTAGATTTTCTACCAATGGGAGATTGACACACTTGTACTTGATGTAAGAGTTACTAATTAAGGAACTTGATTAGCTTAACTTTGTTGCCTTAAAAGGCCTAATATGGCCGGTCCCCCTTGTCCCCATTATCTCCTCTATTTTGCTTTTATTTTAATGCACAAATTTGATTAATCAAAAGTCTAAAATACCCTTAATCAAGTGGGCTAAGTTTGGGCTTGCATTTTATTTCTTTTGGGCTTCTCCTTTAATTGTTTTGGGCCAGGTAATGAACATAGTCTAACAATTTTAATATATGCTACCCAAATTAATTATTTAGGGTTTTCATTCCCAATCTTATGAAATTTAATTACTTATACATGTGACTTTGGCTCATAACCTAATTATTAGGTTTACTAGAAATAGGTTTAAAATTATTAGTCACTTAAAATAACAAGATTATCCACATAAGTTAGTATACATATTAAATACTAACCTTTCCTTATTACCATAACCCTTAGGTTATTTAATTGTCTCACATAATTAGTGTATAATTAGGTTACGAAGCTTTCATTTAGGGTTTAAAATAAAATAAAATTAGTTTCTAAAATTTATAATTAGGGTTTCACACATGAATACTGAGGGTTTGTCACATAACACCATAATTGACCAACCCTTATCGGTCCATTATATCTGAAGACATATTTATAGCACTAAAAAATCAAAATATAATTAATATTATATTATTATTCTCATGCCTTGATCAAAATCCAAAAATTAGGGTCTGGATTCCATATCTCGATTTATCGTCATACTTAACATTCTTAATTAAGTTAAAAATAATTAACTTAATAATCGAACAAAATAAAATAATTATTATAATAATTCTAAAAATCATTTCATATATTATATAAATAATATATAATTATACTTTCATGGAAAATAATTAATAAAAATATTTCTACTATAAAATTAATTATTATAATAATATAGTTTATAACAATCAATAATTCAAAAATAAAATTATTTAAAATCATTCATGTAATAAATATATCACATAAATACATACACACATTATCTTGGAACATATTACCCATAGTTATTTTAATAAATACAAAAAAAAAAAATTATACGCAAAATTTCTAATTTATTTGTATAGAAAATATCGGGTTGTTACAAAATCATTCTAAGTCCTTGTACATATGTTTCTATAATCTATCAAAGAACTTTACAGCTTTTCTTAATGCAAGCATACTTGCATATTGATTCATATATATATCATAATTAAATCATGTGTAAATAGGAATATCATTCACATGCTTATTCCTAACAATCTCCCCCTATTTGATTATGATAAAAACAATAAGTGCATATGCATGTTATGAATGAATCTTATATACAGTGAGCAGTTGTATTTCTAAAACAGCCAATCATGAATATCATTTATAATGATGTGAAATTTAATACACTGACATTTTACATCCTGGATCCAGAACATACCTAGCTAGTTAGAGATGTACCTCTTTGGCTCCATGTATGCTTCCATGATGTCTGTTGATCAGCTATTCATCTGTTGGATGTTCTTGCACCTGCTCACCCTGGGATGTTGACTACATTTCTCTTGTCTGCTCCCCCTCAGATGTATGCTTCTCCTCTTCTTCTGTTGGCTCCTTCTCAGCCTTTGCAAACACAGGTTCATCATCCTTTGGCTCCCCCTCAGATGATGACTCATCTTCTTCTGTTGTCTTTTTCTTTTCTTTCCTTCTGCTCTTCTTGCCCTTTCTAGAGTGCCTCTTACTCTGACTCTTTCTATGCCTCTTTTTCTCCCCTTTTTGTCATTAATCACTTGAGAGAGCTATTCCATGTTGGACATAAGCTGCTCCATCAGTTAAGAGGAGTTACTGACTTTAATCTAGAGTTCTTGTTGGCTTAACTCAGGTTACATAGGGAAAGACTGATTCATGTTGTCAATCTTGTCAGAGAGGACTTGGAGTTGTTCTTCATTTTCCTTCTGTGTTCGTAGAGCTTCTGCTTTCTGATCATTTATGGCCTTCAGATAGATGTGATCTCTCTCTTTGATTTTGAGAGATACATCAACCATAGTGGCTTGGATTCTGTCTTGAACTGAGTTATCTTCTGTTGTTGTCAACATCTTTGACTCTCCATTGATTACAGATATCTTCTCAACCATTTCGGTGAGAATTCTTCAATGACTCTCGCTCCATAGGAATTTGGTCATCTGGTTGGGCAGCTTCTTGTTGAACACTAGATTGGACTCTACGATTTTCATCCTTGGACAGATTTTTGAAAGTGTTGACAATCTGAAAAATTGTTCAGTATCAATCGCTATTGGAGAATGAAGGAATGTCGAGAAATAGTGCTTGAGCAGGCGAAAGCTTCTCATTTTGGATTTGCATATCATTAGTGGTAGAGTGAACTGACTCTACGATTATCTCCTTGGTCATAATCCTTCTGCCTTCAGAGTCCACTCTACGATCATAAAGAATATAGTGGTTGCCAGCATGTCTGTAGACTTTGTAGTGGAGCTGGTCTTTAATCATCATTGTTGCATAATTCTTCACCTTTGGGAAGTTCTGAGACACCGACTCTAGGCTTGGAATTTCTAGAAGTACTTCTTGTGATTCATTCAAGCCTTCCACTATTCTTCTTCTGTTAATCCTGGATGGAGAGATGATATGATAGTTTGCTGGTTCTTCTAATTCCTGATTTACAGAACTAGAGTCTTTCTCCAATTCTTCACTTCTTGAGCTTGAATCTTGTTGGCTCCTTTCCTCAAATTCATCAATGAATTCTTCTTATTGAATTTCATTTCCAGAACCTTCTTCAGCAAGATCTTCCTTGGATTCATCTTTTTTATTTCTAGTCCCATCTTCAGCACTTTCTTCCTGTGATTCAGATTCATCATCACTTAATTCAATGACTGCAGTAGCGTGATCACTTTTCTTCTTGGAGGAAAATTGAGCAAGGAATCTGTAGCTCTTCCTTCTCCTTGGGGGTTCAACTATGGGAGAGTCAGACTCTTCTTCCTCTTCAGACTCTGAGGCCTTTGAATCATCAGGCAAGCTTCCTTGACTTTCAGCATTGGCAGGGGCAAGTCCTTCTTCTACAGAATCAACATCATTTGACCCATCATCTGGGCTTCTTGGAGCATTTGCATTTGGAGATGTAGTTGGGTCATCTTGTAGCCTTTCTTCATCATCAGAGTGAATGCTCTGAGAGTTAGCCACTGGGCTTGTGCATTCTTCTTTATCAATGATTCGCATTTTCTTCCATGAATCCAACTTGACTTCATTCTTTGGATTCGTTCTTTGGGGACTTGGTCTTAAGATCATCGATTTCCTTTTCTTCCTCCTCGACTCACGCTCTCCTCTTCGTCGGATGTACTTTCTTGGAAACTGGACCGGGTCTGCATTTACCAACTTAGCTTTCTTCTGGATGGCCCTTGAAGTAGTCTCATTACTTCTCCTCTTTGTGGTCTCTGCGGTTGAGACCTTTTCATCTTCATCCTTGTCTTACGTGGGATGACTTCTTGGAGAGGACTCCGCTTTTTCTTCACGCCCTTGGATTTCTTCCTTCTTTGGTGTGGTTCTTCTTTGGTGCAGAGTCACCAGACGCAGAGCTTTCCACCTCTTTCGCCTTCCTCTTTTTTGCAAGAGAGTTTTTTTCTCTTTGCTCCTCGTTGTTGTTAACTTCCTGTTTTCCTTTGGGTTCTTCTTCTAGTTCATAAACAGTTGTGGAGACATTACTTTGTGAACATTTAGAGGCTCTTCTTCATAATTCTTGATTTTGTTTCCCAGTTTCTTCTTTAGCACTATACTCGATAATCTTCCATGAAACACCTTTGTCAGGGGTTTTTCTGTAGACTTCTTCAACTTAGCCTTTTCTACCCATTTGGATATCTGATCAAACAGGATTACTCCAAAGTTGATTCACTTCTTCAGAACTATAGTTGTGACACCCCCAAATCCAGGTACTTCATTCCCACAGGATCTGATGTTCACTTCATCAAACATTCATATCTAACTACCCAATCACAATAAAACTGGATAAATAAAACCTTTCCCATTAAAGGGTTACATAACAAAATCTCCCAGGTTACCTAACTTTTAAATACAATCATTCAAATGCAGAATTAAATAAACATCATTAAAACCAAGTCTAAGATCATCATAATAAAAGTCTAAAGTAAAAATTACAAGTCTTCATCACTTGTACATTTTTCCCTTTCCTTTGCTAGACGAAGGTTCATCTACCTTCTCTTCTTTAGCTGCAATGAGTTTATAAATATGCAAGAGTGAGCAAAACAATTGCTCACTGGATACAATATGAAATCAACAGGAGTATAGTAATAATAACTGCCAATAATAGGCTCATCAACAATGAATAGTACTCTATCATCAATAATCAGAAACTGAGATCCAAAATGTGGAATAAATATAACTGAGGGTCATAAGACCATGAACTATGTCCACACTTGTGAGTAATCTTTCAACTCCAACTTTAACAGTCATAAGACTATAAGGACTCCTCGTATTTAGGGGGATCAGCCCTTCGTACCATGTATTTTGCACAAACATTTAACGCTACGCGTAAGTTAACCCCTAATCATAACATTAGGGTTGTTCATCTCAGTATTTAGAGTACAAGTCCGCACCAAAGGAAGTTTGGTTTGGATAAGCTTTCAGGGTAATTTGGAATTCAACGAACATCAACTAAGGATTAGTTGAATGAAACCAAGAACATTTCACTATAGAATAATCGTGATTGAATCAATCATAGTAAACTAAAGTCATGCTTTAGGAAATAATCTAAGAGCATACAATTTGAATAACAATAACACCTTTCTTGAACAATACTAAGCCAAGGTTAATTAGAATTGAATACTAAGCATGTATAACAATTTGATCGATAAGAATGTTCAACATTAGAATATATGAATTTTCATGCTAAACAACAAGTTAAATACAAGAATAACTTGCTCAGGAATAATTTACATCATTATATCATAATCGAATTGAAAAGCATAATTAGTTCAACAAGATAAAGGATTATAAAAACTTGCTCAAAGAAAATTTAAGCGATTTCATAATTCTAAAAGTAGAGTTAAAGAACTTGCTCAATGTAAAAAGAAAGTTTAGAAAACTTGCCTTGCTCGTAGTATAGCTAAGTACGTTCATCATTTAAAAATTTACAAAACATAGCTAAGTACGTTCATCATTTAAAAATTTGATTTTTAATCACATAATCGAGTTATAACACACGTTAATTGTTAATACATACTTATTCATAGTATAGGAATACTAAAATCAACATTTAGCAGTCCTACTATCATCACATAACTTTTCTTAAAATTTCGTGTACAAAATCAACACTATCAGACCATTACGCTAACTTTCATGACGCATGATACGATTTACTTTGTGGGTGGTATTATGAGCGTGAAAGTAATGGCCTTCTTGCGCGGTGAATAAGGCTACAAGGCCGCGTTGTGGCGTGGTGTCAAGTATTCATGATGCTGAAACTACTCTTTCTTTGGGACAGAATACTTGTTGCTGTGTAGCCTCGATCTCATTGACGACTTAAGAATAATGACAGGGAAAAAGCCAATTTTGGCCTACAAGTTCGTTTCTAATGATGATTTACATATAATTCATACAAAACTTCATGTAAACATAATTCAAGGATTCCTAACATGTTTCTACTCATATAACAACATAAACAACAAAATTAACACACCCAATTTCATTGTTTTTGGCTAAAACTCATTTTTTGATATTTTTGAAGAAAACAACCACTATAATTTTGTTTTGCAACCAAAACCATTAATTCAAAGCATTTTATCTAAGTATATATATACTCTAACAAATTGAAAAGCCAATTTATCAAGAAAACAACTATTCAACCCATAATTTCTATTTTAAACTAAACAATATATAATCACCAAAACTCACTGTAAAATATTTTTCTTCCCCAATTACATACATATCATCAATTCATAGATTATAACTTATGAAAATCATTTTAACATCACTAATAAGTCATATAAAGCCACATAACAAAATAATTCATGCTTACACAAAAATTCTACAGAGAATTTGGGAAGAGAAACTAGACTTTTAAAACTAAAAAGAAATTGGAGAATACCTTGATAGAAGATGATATGGCTATTCTTTTCTCTCTTAAGCCTCTCTTTCCCCAATCTCTAGCCTATCTTTCTTTCTTCTTTTCTTCTTCTTCTTCCTCTGAGTTTTCTTTCTTCTCTCTAACCTCTCTCCTCTAACATACGTCTTAACAAATAACGTATATAGATATTATATATATTAATTATATAATATAAATATAAAATACATAACTGAAATCAGTTAAAAGTTTTTGAAATCAAAATCCATAAGGCTTGTTTGGTTACTAACTAAAAAAAATAACCCAATAACCTTACACCTTGTTTGGTAAAACTCAAATAAATTAAAGACTTAATAGACATTAGGCCTTGTTTGGCCAAAACAGAATTAAAACTCCTTTAAGTTATTTTAATAACTCCTTTATAAAAGGTTAATTGTCACACATTAACTTAATTAAATTAATTCTAAAAATAATTTATCAAATCACTTTAACACATAAATCAATATCACAAAATTATAATTTTCTATATAATTATAACTTTATTAAATCAACTAACACATCATTTTAAATTTACAAATTCCAATAAAAAGAATAGTAATTCAATTAATCAAAATTCTCTAACTTAATAATTAAATTAAATTAGCAAAATAATTAATTTTCCTTTATTATTTATTTAACAAATAATTAACCACATCAATTCAAATTTGAACAATTATTTATTCAACAATAAACACATCCATTAAATATTTAAATAATTCAATAAATATTTAATATAACAATTAAAATTCTAGAATGTTACATCATTCCCTCCTTACAAGGATTCTGTCCCCAGAATCACCATTCAAACAATCACAATTCAAACAATTCATTCGTCACAATAGTTGACATAATTTTCAACTGTTGATCAAGCACAGTGCCATGTGCATTATCCTTGCATAGTATACATTTGCCCACTATCTCAGCAAGAAACTCGAATTCCTCAAGAAACTCCTTCTTCTTCATGTCCTTCAGACTAGAGTTTCTTTGGTACCGCATTAGCCTTTTGCCTTCTTCAATGTCGACTTCATCTCGGTTTATCAGACCTTGGTTGGGAAACCCTAGACATTGATTGATGTCTGATGCTCTTATCTTCAGACTTGATCCTTTCATCTTCGTGGTCAGAAGCCTAGAATCTATTGAAGCATTTGAGTAGAACTGCTTCACTAGCTCTGTATAGACTTGAGTGTCAGCCTCCAAGAACTCAGAGAACCCAGCCTTCTTTACGAGCTCAAGTATGTCCTTGAACTTCATTTCTGATCTTTCAAACTTTTTGAAGCCGAGTTGGATTTCGGTTATAACTCGTCATTCTGCCATTTGAAGAGTTCAAGGAATATGAGTATTTATTTTAGGGAGTCTTATGAGAGATAGTTGAATGTGATTTGGGCAAGGATTTGGAGGGTTAATGGATTTAGTATGTGAGGAGGCTTTTAGGGTTTGAAAAAGACAGGGAAAGAGGTTCGATAGTTTCTTATAACTGTTTGCAAATTTTGAATTTGTCTTTATGGCAGTTCCTTCTAACTCTGCACATGCTGTGATGTGTCCACTACCCATTGGTTTCATGATGCCCAGTAATGAGCTGTAACTCCCCCATTAACTCTTCAGTTTAATGTCCCTTTTTAAAATAAGTAGTCGTCAATGACATGGATTGACCGTTGACCATCTTGGTTCGTAGAGTAGCATGGTAAAGCAGCTATGGACTCTATATTTTCCTTTGTTGACTCAAGGATCAACTTTTGAGAGATGTTGCAGTGAATGGTTTTGACATTAATCCTCATCTTGAAACTGCATAGCTTGATCACTGATGTACCCCAAGCCAGTTTGGGCACTTAAGTTCTGAGTTGCGTTTGCATGATATCTTTCCAAATTGTATTCAAATTTATCTCTCTCATAATTTGAATGGTTGAGCAATTGTCTCGTTCTTTCAAGCTCCTCATGAGTTATAGTATCCTCTTGTAAGACTACGATCATCCAGTCTGTTTCTACGATCACTGAGGTTGCACTACGATCATTGAGGTTACATCATGATTGTTGAGTTCTCTTCAAACTCTACTCTATGATCGTTAGCTGTCTTGGTCCTTGAGATGAACTTGATCAAGCAATCCTTCTGGGTTAAGGTAGCTCAGGAAGGGCCAACGTCTTAGAGTGAGCTAAGGGTCAGGTTTGTCCCTGAGGCACTTTCCAGATGAAGTACTTTAGAAGTAATTTGCACTGATATGTCATTTGACCTTTTCTGATGGGGAGGTCCTCTACCAACTTTAGACAATTGCATTTGCTGTAATCGTCGTGTCCTCCTGCTCTTACACTATGATTAGATGTTTGATCATAGGCACTCCATGATTTTGAGTTAGGTAGCTGATAGGTTATCAATAGTACATTTTGAGACATTCCTACTGACTATGGATCTTCATTTGGTTCATCAACCACAAAGTTTTGGGACTCTGGTTGGTACATTGCTTCATAGAATATCTCAATGTTGTTGTTCCTTAATAGATCACTGCTCCCCCATAATTGATGTTGTCTTTTCAATGAGGTGTGATTTCCTTTTCTTCATGTGTATTAGGAGGCATCCTTGCATATCTCCTTCTGACTGAAATCACCACTAACAATCAAATCTATTTTCATCGTAGACATGGATTACTCCATGACTGATCATTCTACGATCTTTTGACAGGATTACGAACGTAGTCTTCTTTGTCAACTTGAACTTGTGGAGTTCCGCTCTCGTAATGAGTTCCTCATATTTGATGCTTGATGATCCTCTGTGGAGAACTTCCTTGAGGATTCTTCTCTTTGCATGATTGAGCATCTAAGACCTTTTTTTATCTTAGGTTGAATGGCCTGCTTCCACATAAAAATTAGCAGTCATGTGAGCTTTATTCAGATCGTCTCAGCAGGTCTTCAAGGACAGGCTTTGACATATAGGAGTTTTATCGGAATCATTTTTGAACAGTCTTAAGCCTTCTGCTGGTTGAATCTTCTTGACTGAAGTCTTTTTGCTTCAACATTCCTTAGTGTTGTTGGTGGATCGTAGAGTGAACCTTCGGACCTTCATTGGTCACTCACTATTTTATGTTGGCTAGATCAGTCCACCATCTCTCCAAACTCAGCAACTCTAGTAACCCTTGATCTTTGAAGCTCTTTCTGATTTATACTCCTTACCAATATTCCCATTGGAAAGTAGCCGTTGAGAGCTATTCAAATTGCTTCATAGATCTCGAGTTGTTTAGTGTAGACTGCAGATGTGACATGACATGAATTTCTGACACTGCAGTCTACTATTTCACTTAACCCGTCAGAGATGTTACTTTGATGTCTCGGGTAGGTCGACGAATTTATTTCCCCCTTCTAATTTCTAGATCAGAGGTTGTCCGTTTACATTTATGCTCTCAATAAGCTCTTTTCTGAATACCAACCTTCAGATTAAACCATTGCCAATGCTTCAATCCTCAGTTGTTCGAACTCTATGATTCTGATACACATCTTCTTGGACCTGATCATAGTGTCTAGTTGACAGTTGATCATTTGAAATATAGAGACAACACTACGATCTTTGAAGAGTGTTCATTTGATCTTAAGTGTAGAACACCTCTTCCTTCTATTGTGCAGTGCTTCAACACTTCTTGTTTGCTTCAACTGTTCTCAGATACTGATGGTTTGACTCCTAGCTATGGCCCTTTCTGAATAGCAAGACACTTCAGATTTGTGGCGTGTCCAGCTCGCTTTCTCCTTGTGATCTCCCGTTCACTTATCATCAATGGATTGACCTAATGCTTAATCACTTTAGCCTTGTTCTTCAGAAACTGACTAGTATCTCTGTGTACACTCCATCAGTTCTTTCTTTGTTTGGCAAACACTACGATCCAGCTGGTTACTTCCAAGATCGTTGTCATCTTACCACTTAATGACTCATCGCACACGCTTGACTTTCCTTAGTCGACTCTCAAGTCTTCTTATGATCATCTTGTGGAAGACTTCATCTACAATGGCTTTAAAACCCAATTTGGATGTTGATTGGGCTGATGCTTAGATCTTCTGTTAGCTTGCATGCCATTTGTTGAGTGCTCTCTGGCTTCCTTTAGGTGGGATGTATCTTTGCAGTACCAACTAGAGGATTCATTCCTTTGGATATTGTGGGAGTACTCAATTATTGAGAATCGTGTTTGCTCTATGATTCTACCTTGGCTTTGTGAGCACATCTATTGAGGTCTTAGTTATGCACTCTATGATTGACTTGGTGTCATGCGGACACTCACGACTCAGAGATCGAGATATTGACATTCTACGATTTCTATCGTTGTGCTTGTTGTCTTCATCTGATCTTTCTCGACTCACGATCTACGCCTACGATATGATCAGTAGACTCTCTAAGACCTTTGAGTGTAGTCTACGATTCTTGACTCGGCTTTGACATCAGTGAGACTCTACGACTCGAGTGTAGTCTACGATTCTTGACTTAACCCGGCAGATGCTCGGTCGGCTCGTAGGTAAAGTGTCTCTCACGATTACGAACATGACTTCCTCAGCAGACTACGACTTCGAGGAAGTACTCCTTGACACACTACGATCCTTCCTCCTCTCTCCTGGCAGTCTACGAACTCTGAGATCTACTCTCTTGCAGACTACGATTCTGCCTCGATAGCTCTCGCGTTTTCCTTGACTCTCCTGGCAGACTACGATTTCTAGTGCACTACTCGACGACCAGACAAGCCTATCTATTACATCTTAAGATCAACCTAACATGTTTGATCTTTCTATATTTATAGTCCTTGTACATCATTTCTTTTTAAGGACTTTACAAAGCTATTTCGCTTATGTAGGATCAATGTGACGCCCCCAAAATCCGGGTATCTTCCAACCCGACAGATGGTGCTACACGGTACTCATAACTGTACATTCATTCTATTGAAACACCATCAAAATGTGTGTATCAACTGTGACGCCCCGAAAATAGGTATACATCACCCATCTTGAGTCGCCAAATACATGGTACAAAATACAATAAAAAAAACTTAATTATACAACTGTCGTGTAAAATACGACAAACATATGCTATGAGTTTCAATACAAATATTGTCATCTAGACAACATTCACTCTCTCGAATAAGTCCTCATTACATTTATTGTCACACTATTTAATGAGAATAGTGAGGACTACTAATACTATCATCACGGATAGTCACTCCGTTCCCCGACTAGTCCATGCCACGTTCTCATTTCACAGAAGAGAAACGGTGAAAGAAAAGGCGAGCTCAACTAGCCCAAGAAGAAATATTATGACTAAGATAATGCAAAATAAATTATCATTAGTCTTCAACAATGTTAAACCGATAAAATACAATAGACATCAAGTTTAAGCTGCGGTGGAACAAGCAATCCATTAAAAGAGTCAAGTAGAGAATAAAATCTACTATCTTTTATGATTTAAAAGGTTTTTCATCACTTTTATCGGCTGGGACTCGACAATAAATAATCCACATCATCGAATCACCCCTACACTACTGACCAAAGATATTCTTTAGTATCACGACCACAAATTATCCATGCACTACTGGCCAAGGACATTCGTGTATTCATCAATGGTCATGATCATGCCAACATCATCATCCATCAATGCACTACGGGCCAATGAGAACTTTTACCACATCATTTGTAACATTACGGTCATGATTACCGAATAATCCTGGTCATAATCATACCAAGTCCATCTATGCACTACATGCCACAAATGACTTTCAAAAAATATAAACATGAGGATGATGACAACGATATAAGAATTCAATAAAACAAGTTCACGAATTAATTTATCCAGAACTAATAACATCCAAATTGTCAACATGATACTTCTTTGTAGAGTAAAATTCAAGAATGCTCGGAAGAATATTTCTATGAAAAGATCTTTGGATGAAGCGCAAATATCAAGGATATTCCACTAATTTCATGGAGTATAGAAGTCAAAACTTTAACTTAACCGAGTATAATAAGGAATGAAATAACAAAAGAAATCACCAAGCATGCACGGTAGACCGCACAAGCGAGTTATTCCAATGAATAATAATAGCGGAACCCGGGTCGGCGTAAAACGCATGACATGGATATTCCAACAAAATAATAAAGAGCGGAACTGTAGGTAGGCGCCAAAAATGCAATGACAGGATATTCCAATGAGAATAATAAAATGAGAACCAGTGCGGCATAAAATGCACAAAGCAGGATATTCCAATGAATAATAAATAACGAAACCAAAGTCATGCGTAAAGCACATACAAGATGTTCCAGCGAATAATAAAGAATGGAATAATGAAGAATTTCACCATGTATGCGGTGCTTAAGATAGAGCGAGTTATTCAACATAATAATAAAGAATGGAATAATGAAGTTCTCTTCAAGAAGACAAAAAAAGAAATAATACCCCTTACCTTTGAAAGAAAGCTGGATATAGGAGTAGTGAGGTGGCAGGGCTTCTTCTTCTTCTGATTTTTTCTCTACAATTTCTCTCTATAATAATTGCTCTATAGCTTTAGTGAATTGGTGAGAAATGAAGGAAGAATGAGCTTCTATTATAGAAAAATATAGTTTTAATAATTACACATTTTGGGGCTCGAAAAATTACAGTATAATACCTCCAACTTTTCCTTTATTTTTAATTTAGTCATGCAAGTATTATCAAACTTGCACCACCTCCCCTAATAGTAAATAATGCGATTCAATAGAAAATCATGTGAATTAATAGTTCTAGACATGTGAAAATACGAATTACAGTATAGTACCTCCATCTATACCTCTATTTATAACTTAGTCATGCAAGTATTATCAATCTTGCACCAACTAACCCTAATAATAACAAGAATGAAACAATAGTATACACATGTGAACAAATAGTTATAATCATGTGAAATAAAAGCAATTAATTGCTCATTTATACAGTTAAATACCCGATTGATCAATATAACCTCTAGACATCAATTATTATCGAAATAAATGTCGATTTTCACTACCACAAATAATTCCAACACAATGAAAATATTTTTATCAAAAATATAAAATTTGAAATTTCAAAGTTTGACTTTTCCCAAAAAAGTCAACTATTGACTTTTTGACCAAATAGTAAAACTCGGAAAATTTTGTGTTTATAGTCTATTTTTACTAATTTCATCGTTCCGGACTCAAATATCACGTCGCGTCTCCAAATTCAACTCCGAGCACAACTTCAATTTTAATAACATTCATCATTAATATTATAACTCACAATATTTATCAACCAGTCGTTCCCGGTGAAAAGGGCTTTTAATAAGGATTTCTCCCTATTGAGTGCAATTAGGTGACCAAACCTCTCCTGTGAACTTCTAGACATTGTAAATATTACAATTTAATAATATGAATAACTTTTCGTCTCAATTATTGATTTAATAAAATAACATATAAATGACGGATGATCTTGTGTGATAATAGAATCAATAATATGAGAGATATGATCTGAAGAATTCTTTGTAGAAATAATTGAGTATAATTGGTGACTTCTTACGTAAGCATCAATAATCAATACGTGTGCTACTTATGCAACCATGCGCATTCTTCGTATTTTTTACTAATGAGTAGTTCAATGGTATTCACGGTAAAAACTTTGTAGTTATTTTCAAAAATATATATTTTGTTGTTTTCTCAATCCGATAATAATTACATTTGTGGGGTCCACCAATGATCATAGTTATGCAATATATTCCCTGCTAAAATGAATATTCTCTAACCAATCAAATATAATATAACAACTTGCATACTTTGCAGAATTTTAAAAATCGCCCACAACTATAACATTATAACAAATTCATTCCATAATATTCAAAATGATAATTATAGAAAAATCATCTTTATTCATAAAAGTTGGGGTCTTACATCAACGACATTTTTATTACAGTAATAATATTACATCCCGTTTCCAGGTTCTAAAACCATTACATTCTTTGTTCATCATACTATAATATATACAACTTACTAGTTTATTACAAGGTAAACTAATCGTTCATCTTCGTCTTGCCTTTATCCCTGTCGGATCCCTCAGTTCGTTCGATATAGCTGCATTCATATGGTTCAAGCAAGAGTGAGCATGACAAGCTCAGCAAGTAAAATAATTTCTTTTAAACGACATGCTTGAAACATAGGAATTGTATATCTTCAATAACTGGATAATAGTTATGAAGTTTAATCGATAATTTAAAATAGCCCTTCTTTTCCTTCAAAACGTATTACAATGATAATATTCAGTAAAATATCAATTCTGGTCGAAGACCATGAGCATTTCATAATTTCTTTGAAAAGGACAACCCGGCACTAAGTCAGTAAGTCCGACATCTCTTACGAGCACTTCTGGGTGATCAGCCCATAGTACTCTATGTTGATCAATACTACATCCTTTAAACGTATGTACGTTTAAGTTTTGGCAACCTCACGTGCCCATCGAATAATCGATGAAAAATACATTTGTTTATTCATACTCAAGCTTACCTTAATCCGTACTGAACAATTGGCGTAGGATAGCGTTATCAATTCTATATTGAAAGACTTGTAAATAATTCAATCAACTCTTCAAGATTAGTCTAGCTGAGTTAAAATTGGCATCGACATTTTCGTAAAACAACTCATGCGTATTAAAACATGAATCACTGAAAACCTAGATAACACAAAGGTTAGACAAGCGTTTAGAAAAAACTTGCCTTCAGCGTCTGCTACAGTAGAATTACTCTCCCTTTGAATCTTTCCAGTCTCTACAACACATAACCATATAACATACCACATTAGGTCTTGAATGAACATACATGGTTCCTAATGAATCTTACCCTTCTTCTCAATCTAATCTTGTACTAGATTTGTTATTACTGGTTCTTGCTTAATGTCGTTCTTTTACATCGTTCTTACCCACTTCTTTCTCTTCTATGTCTTACTTGGATTTACTTCATTAATACAACTCGTTTTGAGTCAATCATCCTTCCTCACGGTTTACTAACGTTCTTACGTTCATATACAATTGACTTACTTCAACCCTAAATGATCATACTTTAAGGTTTAAACATGTCTTAACAATGTTATAATTAAACTTTAGTTTATTACTAATGAGTTACCGTTCATACTCTCCTTACAAACATTCTTCAATGTCAAAACCCTAAAATCAAGCCTATGACGATGACTCCCTTTATTTCAAATGTTGTGTTTACAAGAACACTATAGAAACTAAAGACCGAAGTCGTGACTATGACCTTGAGTCCTCTTCGTTCTGGTACCGTCTTTTGCCAATGAAACTCTAGTATGTTACATCATCTCCGGTAAGCTTAGCGCTTACTGGTGGCGAGCTTTTTATGCCTTGATCGGCAATCATGGCGCCCGATCCTCAAAGACAAAAAAAATTGATGATTAATTTACGAGGTGAGATTCCCGGGCTCATAACTTCTTCGTTATAAGTCCGATTTGGCTCATTCAAAAGCATATGGTTAACAAATTACATACTCTACGTGTTCATGCGAGAATTTTATCTATTTAACTTCGTTACTAAAAATTAACCTATTAGTCCATTTTAACAAAAACGATAAACGTTCATGAATGTTTAACGCTTGTTTCTTCGTTCTAAGTCGAAATTCGATCATTCTCGAGTCCGCAACTCTATAATGCCAAATAAGACTTGTCTCCATTGAAAACTGATGTTTCCAAGCTCAATATCAAAATTCAACTTCCATTCCGGGATTTTCACGAATTCGACGATTATCGTCCAAACTCGTGAATTCTGCCAAAGCTTCGTTGTTTATTATTTGTTCATCGTTTCAAATGGATTCAATCCATCATACTAACATCTTGGCATACATACTTCATTAACTTATAATCAAGTTATTACTTGTTCTTTGTGAGTTTGTAACTTATAAAAGTATAAACTACTTACACTTTCATTTCTCATGACTTATAATTATTTATGTTTTCTAACCATCATCCTCACATCTCCTTATCATACCATCTTATTAAGGTAAACATGTGAGTAGTTCATATAAGCTCTTCATAAGTTCTTAACTTAATTAAGTTTGAATTATTTATTCATGACTTATACGGCTTAAGTCCATTGATTAATCATTCTTATCATTCCTTAGTACACATGTTCTACCACTACCCACTTCTCTAACAATGAAAGAGAAAGAGATTCATGGTTTAGGTTCTTACCCTTGATAATCACTTAACTAAGCTTTAATCTTCTTCTTGCTTCTTGAATTATCAAAGGCTAACTTGTTCTAGCTTATGTAGCTTTTTCTCTCTAACCAATAATCACCTTATAAGTTGTAAAGTGTTGGATGAAATAAACAACCAACAAATGAAATCTAAGCTTGTTATTTATAGGATTTCTAAAGTTAGGGCATAAGAGTCATTAATCCAACCCACCTCCTTAATCACCTCCTTACTATTCCTTTACTTAGTTATTAAGTTAACTTGCTCACCACATATACTTGGCCATCACAACACTTAGCCATTAAGTTAACTTGTTAATCACATAGCTTATCCTTTGCTTGTTCATCACATAAAAGCACTTTGCTTGCTCACCACACTTACTTAGCCATTAAGTTTACTTAACTTATCTTTTGCTTAACCCTTAAGTCTACTTGCTCATCACACTTATTTCTTGGCCACCAAGATCACCCATGTGATCATGGGTTGCTCCATGGATCCTCCTAATCCATTGGATTAATAGTTTGTGCTTAAGGTTTAATTAATCCTAACTTATACATTGGGCTTGAAATTAAACAAACACTTGGGCTTGATCATTAATTTAAATTGGACTTAACATTACAAATATTTGGGCTTTAACATTAATTATTATTGGACTTTATAATTATCCCAATTGGACATTACAATTTCCTACACCATCCTACAAGTCCATTACATATGGCTTAAAGCCTTATAACGTATAATCTACGTATTAATCTCGTATTCCACCTCGTATACTTATTAGTACACCACATACCATTTTTCATACCTACTCGTATAATACTTCATATCAAATTCGTATTCATTACTTCGTACAATACCTACGTATTATACAATCAACACTTTAATTCATATATACGCATTTCATTTCCTTTTCGGAAATCACTTTTCCTAACCGTTAGGTTTTAAGTCTATGATAAAAAATCGTTTTTGCCATAACTGAAATATTATTGGATATTCCATCTCATCTTAAAATTCTATCATTACGTATTCTCGGAAATTCAAAAATAATTCCCGAGCAGAAATGCATGAATAGTGTTTTTCAAAAAAAATTCTCGGAAAGTTTTTATTTTCATCCTGGAAATTCAAATAGTTTAATTCTATTACGTAGCCAAAATACTACAACATTCCGACATATCTAGGTAATAGAACGACCTTCAATTAGCTTATTCCCATAAATAATTAATTAAATTCATTTAATCCACATAATCAAATAAAAATTTAATTCTCAAAAAAAATTCAATTTTTTTCTGAGGCGTTACACTCTTCCCCCCTTATAAGGATTCTATCCCCAGAATCTCGCTATAATTATCTAAGTAAATGAGGAAAATTTCTCCGCCATTTTAATCTCGAGTTTCCACAATGCTTCTTCGACATTGTGGTTCTTTTATTTCACCTTCACCGAAGGTATTATCTTATTTCTCAAGACTCGCCCCTTCCTATCAATAGTCTGAGTTGGAAGTTAAACACTTACTAACATATTATGCTATCTTTCTTTTATTATTTCTTCTTTTAACTCGGGTTTATTTGGAACTCAAATTCCTCCTTCAAAACGAGATGATTCTTGATATTCTCTTCATTTGCATTCCTCGTTACCTAGTTGTATTTCCTTAACTCGTTCCATTTTCGTGGATTGAGTCTACATTGTGAATAATATTTCTACTACTTCACTCCGTAATTTAACTTCTAACTTCGTTCTCGCCATTTCCGTTATTAACTCATTTTGAGTCGCTAACATTGATATCTTTTCCCTACCCTTCCTACTTAACGCGTCAGCTTCTACGTTTACCTTCCCTGTATGATATAACATATCACATTCATAATCTTTCATCAATTCTAATCACCTTCTCTACTTCTTATTCAACTCCTTCTATGGAAAGATATATTTCAGACTCTTAGAGTCCGTGTATATCTCACCTTTCTCTCTCATCGCAAATATCTTGATTTTTAATTCGAAAACTATAGCTGCCAATTATAGATCATAAGTAGGATAGACCTTCTCATAATCCTTTAACTGGCGTGATGCATACCTAATGACCTTGACATGCTACATGAGCACGCAATCTCGTCATCTATGCAAAACATTGATATATACTACAAATTCCCCGTATCATCTGATATAGACAATATAGGTACCTCACTTAACCAACCTGTGATGCTAATGGTACTTTCAACCGACGATACCCCGTACATAAATATATCTTAAAAAAAATTCTTTGCCCCTTTCAACTGATCAAAATTGATCATCGATCCTGGGTAATGGATATTTATTCTTAAAACTTCTAACTAAATAGTCATATGTTTAACTTACGTATTGGTTTACTTAACTTTACTTCTTAGGGTTTACGTTCTTTCGACCTAAGTTTACGCGACCTACTTTCATTACCAGCTTACAACTTCATGATATACGGAGATGTCTTACTTAATATGCTCATCTTCTTCGATGATTTACATTCTTATCTTCTCCTTATTATTTCTCTAGAACTCAGCACACATCGCTTCTCTGCTAATAGTCCATATGGTACTCTGAGTGGTTTCCCACAAACAACCAACAAACAAGTTCCCGTCTCATCTACACTGCCATCACAGTGGGTTAGATCGGTTGCCAGTTTCGTATATACCTTCTCTCTCTGAAGGAATTGTTTAGCCCAACTCCCATATGTCAACCATCAAAGGTTACGATTGTACCACAACCTAAACTAATCTTAACATCCTTCTAGATTGCGTCATGATTAGAAAATAAGAAAGTTTCGGTGATTCATCACCGTAAATTACTACCTTGGGTTTCTTAGAAAACCAAAGATTCATACTTTTATTCTAACAACTTATTAAAGTTCTATGGTTAATCAACTCATTCATACCGAGAATTACTTCAAATTCTCTCAACTTTATCGGTACTTATCTACCGATACTTTCTTACATTTCTTATTCATGAAACCATTTCCCACGAATACAATTAACAAAAGTTATTTCCCACATTCTCTACCTTAATGTATAAAGGTATTTATAATCCCTTTCGGGAATGAACTTAATCACTTAGCACACTCTCATGCTATATAAAAATAACACTCCAATCAAACAGCACATAAGCATCCATTGTATTGACTGGAATGATACATGCTACTAAATCCGCTAATGCAACCGCATCATGGACCTTCAGAATAAAAGTACGGGTCATAGGTCTACTAGACGATGGTGGTCCAGTAATGGCTGATTTACCACTACTAATTCCTTTACTTTCCTCTGACCCCTTCTTTGGGCAATTTCTTGCCATGTGGTCTAACGACCCACATACAAAACAGCCATGGTTTTTCTTAGGATTAGGACAATTGGGTGATATATGACCCTCCTGTCCACAGTTATAACAAATCGATTTCCCTTTCAGACAGACTCCTAAATAACTCTTTCCAAATGTCTTATAAGCTTCAATCCTACGCTTAGGATCCCTTTATCCCAATCTAGTATTCTTGGAGTTAAAATTCCTTCTTTTTGACGTACTGCCACTACCACTGGCACTCTCTGCCTTGGTTCCTCCCTCTCCCTTGCCCTTATTCTTTCTCTCTTTGTGGTATTGGGTCAACGCCTCACTACCACCTTCTGCTACCATCACCTTCTCTAGAATGGTCCCATAGGAAACACTCTGGAACACCAAAATCCTACTATAGAGCCAGGGTTTTAGGCCCTGCTCAAACCTACGAGCCTTCCTCTCCTCAGTGTCCACTTGATGTGAAGCAAACCTTGTCAATTTATTGAATTTGGCCACGTACTAGGGAACCGTCATGTCCCTTAGTTTAAGTTCTAAGAACTTAATCTCCATCCTCCCTTGCATGTTTGTAGGGAAATAATTCTCGAAGAAAACCTTCTTGAATTGTTCCCACGTTACCCCATCTGTTCTAGCCCCACCCTGGTGAGCCTCCCACCAAAAGTTGGATTCCACTTTCATTATGTAAGTCGCAAAAGAAGTCTTTTGTGCCTCACCTACGTTTATAATAACAAACGCCTTCTCTATTTCCTTTACCCATGTCTGGCTTTCTAATGGGTCCGTCGTTCCTTTGAACTCCCGTGGGACCTACGCTTTTAAATCTTTTTAAAGGTAGTCGATTTACGGCTACCCTAGGTTCCATGGTACTCTACCCTTAGTTTAGTTAAATGCAGCCATTAATAAACTAACGAACTCTTGAATAGAGTTGTTTTGACCCCCCCTTGATTATCATTACGTGATTCCGCTTCACCACGATTACGTTGTCTTTTTCTTGTGGCATTTTCTAGTTAAATAAATAGAATTTCATTATTATCTATTTACTTACTCGTTATTATTCGCCACATAATAATTCATACCATAACAAAGCATATTAAATGAAAACTTCATTATATTCATATGCTTCTTCATAGTCAAAACTATTTACAATTTGCTTCCATAGCCAACGGCTAGTACATTTCTATCTCGCAATTGAACTTCTCAAAAGTTGGGATTTACAAAAAGACTACCCTGTTATACAAAAGAGAGTTTTACATCACTACACACATATTTATAACTCTAGACTTCTAATAATGCATAACAGCGTCCTCATGTTTCTCATTCGCAATCATCGCTATAGTATCCCGACAAATAGTGTGACGGGTTTGTCCTGACTCCATGGGATGACAAGCAACTTTCAGCTTGAAATCTATATGAGCACTCTTTTGGATGTAAGACATTCGTGTTTTCTTCCGGTCCTTCTCCCCCAATTGTTTACGAAGCTCATCGGCCTCCTTCTTAAAATCCCTAGCCTTATTTATCATGAGCACCTTCTCATCATGCTCGGACTCAAAATCTGCTTCTGCAGACACCTTAGCTTCATGGAGATAATTAATCTCTTCACTTTGATTCACATTAACTGCATTTACGGTTGCACATTCTAGTCAAGCACTGCCAGATACAATGCTCTCATTGCATCTGGAGGTATTGACTCTAGTGTAGGTACCACTGTATTAACCAATGTTACCTCCATTTCCTCCTCCTCATAGACCATCATATTAAGATATAACGCTATATCCATATCTCCCTCCGAGTAGTCCTCCTCAGAAAAGTACTCCACTGTCTCTGACTCCTCTAGAATCACTAATGGTACCTCCGTCACTAGCATGGGTACAGACTCTACTCTATTCACAATTTCTTCGCTCACCACATGTATATCTCTATACGTCAAGCTATCGATCAACATCCCTACAATAACACATAACATGTTGATTAGTACATAATACACAATAATATAAGCATAAATCACATTTAATTTATTTAGGGTTACTTTCTATCTTTTAAATCTTTCGGTACTGAGTTTCCTTAATACCTTATTAACTCATTCGAATTAAGTAAATCTCGAGTTTACTTCCTTCGGACTTTTCCTTCCTTAACGAGGTTATTAGCCTAAGGTTCTTCCCCCCTTAAGTTTTATAATGTAATGCTTTGATACCAACCTATAACGCTCCCAAATTTGGGTATGTTCTAACCCGACAGATGGTGCTATATGGTACTCATAACTATACATTCATTCTATTGAAACGACATCAAAATGTGTGTATCAATGACATTCTTATTACATTAATAATATTACATCCCATTCCCAGGTTCTAAAACCATTACATTCTTTGTTCATCATACTATAATATATACAACTTACTAGTTTATTACAAGGTAAACTAATCATTCATCTTCGTCTTGCCTTTATCCTTGTCGAATCCCTCAGTTCGTTCGATCTTAGCTGCATTCAAATGGTTCAAGCAAGAGTGAGCATGACAAGCTTAACAAGTACAACAACTTCTTTTAAACGACATACTTGAAACATAGGAATTGTATATCTTCAATAATTGGATAATAGTTATGAAGTACTATCAATAATTTAAAATAGCACTTTTTTTCCTTCAAAACATTTTACAATGACAATATTCAGTAAAACATCAATTCTGGTCCAAGACCATGAGCATTTCATAATTTCTTTGAAAAGGATAACTTGAGACTAAGTGCGTAAGTCAGGCATCTCTTGAGCACTACGGGTGATCACCTGTAGTACTCTATGTTGATCAACACTACATCCTTTAAACGTATGTACGTTTAAGTTTTGGCAACCTCGCGTGCCCATCGAATAATCGATGAAAAATACATTTGTTTATTCATACTCAGGCTTACCTTGAATCCGTACCAAACAATTGGCGTAGGATAGCGTTATCAATTCTATACTGAAAGACTTGTAAATAATTCAATCAACTCTTCAAGATTAGTCTAGCCGAGTTAAAACTGGCATCGACATTTTCGTAAAACAATTCATGCGTCTTAAAACATGAATCACTGAAAACCTGGCTAACACAAAGGTTAGACAAGCGTTTATAAAAAACTTTCCTTCAGCGTCTGCTACAGTATAATTACTCTCCCTTTGAATCTTTACAGTCTCTACAACACATAACCATATAACATACCACATTAGGTCTTGAATGAACATTCATGGTTCCTAATGAATCTTACCATTCTTCTCAATCTAATCTTGTACTAGATTTGTTATTATTGGTTCTTGCTTAATGTTGTTCTTTTACATCGTTCTTACCCACTTCTTTCTCTTCTATGTCTTACTTGGATTTACTTCATTAATACAACTCATTTTGAGTCAATCATCCTTCCTCACGACTTACTAACGTTCTTACGTTCTTACGTTCATATACAATTGACTTACTTCAACCCTAAATGATCATACTTAAGGTTTAAACATGTCTTAACAATGTTATAATTAAACTTTAGTTTATTACTAATGAGTTACCATTCATGCTCTCCTTACAAACATTCTTCAATGTCAAAACCCTAAGGCTGGTGCTGGGGCGCTAGCTCCCTTTACTTTAGCCGTGTTGCGACGCAACACTACAGAAACTAAAGACCCAGACTCGGCGATGTGGCGCGAGTCCCCTTTGTTTTGCAGCATTCATGCTGCTGAAACTCTAGTGTAGGTTACAACATCTCCACCAAACTTGAAAGTCAAGCGCCAGATTCTCATCACTAGAAAAAATTGACAGTTAATTTCTTAGATGAGATTCCCGGGCTCATAACTTCTTCGTTATAAGTCCGATTTGGCTCGTTCAAAAGCCTATGGTTCACAAATTACATACTCTACGTGTTCATGCAAGAATTTTATCTATTTGACTTTGTTAACTAAGAATTAACTTATTAGTCCATTTTAACAAAAACGATAAACGTCTGTGAACGTTTAACTCTCGTTCCTTCGTTCTAAGTCGAAATTCGGTCATTTGCAAGTCCGTAACTCTAAAATGCCAAATAAGACTTGTCTTCATTGAAAACTGATGTTTCCAAGCTCAAAATCTCCTTATCATACCATCTTATTAAGGTAAACATATGAGTAGTTCATATAAGCTCTTCATAAGTTCATAACTTAATTAAATTTGAATTACATATCCATGACTTATACGACTTAAGTCCATTGATTAATCATTCTTATCATTCCTTAGTACACATGTTCTACCACTACCAACTTCTCTAACAATGGAAGAGAAAGAGATTCATGGTTTAGGTTCTTACCCTTGATAATCACTTCACTAAGCTTCAATCTTCTTCTTGCTTCTTGAATTATCAAAGGCTAACTTGTTCTAGCTTGTGTAGCTTTTTCTCTCTAACCAATAATCACCTTATAAGTTGTAAAGTGTTGGATGAAATAAACAACCAATAAATGAAATCTAAGCTTTTTATTTATAGGATTTCTAGAGTTAGGGCATAAGGGTCATTAATCCAACCCACCTCCTTAATCACCTCCTTACTATTCCTTTACTTAGTTGTTAAGTTAACTTGCTCACCACATATACTTGGCCATCACAACACTTAGCCATTAAGTTAACTTGTTAATCACATAGCTTATCCTTTGCTTGTTCATCACATAAAAGCACTTTGCTTGCTCACCACACTTACTTAGCAATTAAGTTTACTTAACTTATCTTTTGATTAACCCTTAAGTCTACTTGCTCATCACACTTATTTCTTGGCCACCAAGATTGTGAGACCCCAAATTTTATGAATAAAGATTTAAATTTCTCGAAATATTTTTTTTGAATATTATGGTGTGGATTTGATATAATATTATAGTTGTGGGTAATATTTATAAATTTTGTAAAGTATGGAAGTTGTTATATAATACTCGATTGGTCGGGGAATATTCTTTTTGTCGGGGAATATTCGTACGATGGCACAATCATTGGTGGACCCCACAACCGAAGTATTGTCGTAGTAAGAAAAAGCGATGTAATTATCTTTTTATAAAACTAACTTGGCGAGAAAGTGTTACCGTTAAAAACTATTGAACTACTCGGTAGTAAAAGTACAGTGATACACGTGGTTGCATAGTACCACACGGTATTGATTATTGATGCTTACGTAAGAAGTCACTCAGTTATACTCAATTATTGCTATAGTAATTGTTGCATCATATTTATGATATTATTGATTCAATTATTGTCACAGTATCATCTGTATAATATGTTATATTATTAAATCAATAATTGAGATGACAAAGTTATTCATATTATTAAATTGCAATATTTATGATGTCTAGAAGCTTTGTCAAGGAGAGGTTTAGTCATCTAATTGCGCGCCAATAAGGAGAAATCCTTATCTAAAGCCCCTCTTTCCAGGAACGACATTCGATTGTTAAATATTGTGAGTTATGATATTAATGATGAATAAGTTCGTGTTAATTAAAGATAAATTTGATAGTTACATTGTGTTAGAATTATTAGTGTTAGTGGAAATCGACATTTATTTCGATAATAATTAATGTCTGGAAGTTATATTGACCAATCGGGTAATTAATCGGATAAATGAGCAAATAATTGCTATTAATTCACATGGTTATAACTATTTGTTCACATGTGTATACTATTGATTCACATTCATTTACTGTTAGGGGAGTTGGTGCAAGATTGATAATACTTGCATGACTAAGTTAAAAATGGAGGTATAGATGGAGGTACTATCTTTGTAATTCATATTTTCACATGATTATAACTATTGATTCACATGATTGAACTATTGATTCACATTATTTACTATTAGAGGAGGTGGTGCAAGTTTGATAATACTTGCGGGACTAAATTAAAAATGAAAGAAAAGTTCAAGGTATTGTCTTGTAATATCTTGAGCCCCAAAACGTGCAATTATCAAACTATATTTTCCTATAAATAGAAGCTCATTCTTCCTTCATTTCTCACCAATTCACTAAAGCTATAGAGCAATTATTATAGAGAGAAAGAAGAAGAAGAAGTCCGCTACCTCTCTACTCCGGTATCGGCTTTCTTTCTAAGGTAAGGGTATTATTTCTTTCATATTCATGAAGAGAGCTTCTGTTATTCCATTCTTTACTATTATGTTGGAAGAACCTGTCTATGCGAAGTACCTCATACATGGTGAAATTCTTCTGTTATTCCATTCTTTATTATTCTGTCGGTATAACCTATCTATGCGAAGTACCGCATACATGGTGAAATTCTTCTATTATTCCATTCTTTATTATTCTGTTGAAATATCCTGTCTGTGCGGATTATGCTAGACCTGGTTCCATTCTTTATTATTCTGTTGGAATAACACATGCATAATGCGGTCTATCGTATGCATGGTGAATTCTGTTGTTATTCCATTCTTTATTATTCTGTTGGAATATCCTATCTGTACGAATTATGCATGACCTAGTTCCTTTCTTTATTATCTGTTGGAATAACACATATGCATGCGGTCTATCACATGCCCGGTGAATTCTTACATTATTCCATTCTTTATTATTACATTGGAATAACTTTGTCATGTGGATTACCGTATGCATGGTGAATGATCCTTCTTATTCATTCTTTATTAAATTGTGGAAGTGATGCATTTTACGTGGATTTCCGCATGGCGGGTGAAAATCCATTTGCAGTTTCGTATATTCTATTATACTCGTATGAAATATCATTTCTTTTGTACTCGTCATGAAATATCAGTTTATTTGGTATTTATTTTGTTATAAGTTACTATTCACGGGTTACTATTCACCTAGTTACTATTCACTCTAGTATTATTCACTTGGGTATTCGGGGCACTTTTCATGTCGGAGTACTATTCACGAGTTACTATTCACAGGTTACTATTCACCCAAATTACTATTCACCTAAATATTATTCACTCGGGTATTTGGAGTACTTTTAATGTCGGGGTACTATTCACGAGGTACTATTCCCGAAGTACTATTCACGGGATACTATTCACCCAAAAAATTGATTCTTTTCTGTCCAAATTATTTTTGGTACATGAATATTATTCTTGAATTTTACTCTACAAATTAATATCATGTTGACAATTTGGACGTTATTGATCTCTGAATAAATTAAATTATAAATCTTTAAAATTTATCCTTGAACTTGTTTTATTGAATTGTTATGTCATTGTCATCATCCTCATGCTTATATTGTGATGAAAGTCATCTTTGGCTTCCGTGCATAGATGGACTTGGTATGATTATAACCAGAGATTATTCGGTATAATCATGACCGTAATGTGACGAATGATGCGGTAAAAGTCCTCATTGGCCTGTAGTTTATTGAAGGACAGTTGTTGGTTTATGACCAGGGATTATTCGGTATAATCACGACCATAGATGATTACATGAATATCCTTGGTCGTGGTGCAGGGATGATGTGGTTTATTTATTAATTTGAGTCTCCGCGATAAAGTTGATGAAAATCTTTTTAAATCATAGAAGATAGTAAATTTTATGCTCTACTTGACTCTTCTAATGGATTGCTTATTTCACTGCAATTGTTGATCTAAAACTTGTTGTCTATTATATTCTATCGGTTGTTATACTATTGAAGGCTAAGGATAATTTATTACGCATTATCTTAGTCATAATATTTCTTCTTTGGGCTAGTTGAGCTCACCCTTTCTTGAGGAAATGAGAGCGAGCAGGATTAGTCGGGGAGCGGAGTGATGGTCCAGGATGATAGCATTTGTAGTCCTTACTATTACGTTAAATAGTGTGACAATAAAGTAATGAGGACTCCATTGAGTGTGGATATTGTCTAGATGACAATATTCTTATTAAAACTCTTAGATTATGTTTTGTTGTATTTTTTTACGACTATTGTATAATTAAGTTGTATTTGAATTTTGTACCATGTATTTGGCAACTCAAGATGGGTGATGTATACCTGTTTTAGGGGCGTCACAATTGGTATCAAAGCTTAGGGATATGATCCCTGGCTGAGATGTGAGACAAGAACTAGGAGGGGAGAGATGGGGAATTCCTTCTCTAGTATGACCTACCTAAGTTTATTTGGTATTTAATTGGTCGGTTAGAGTATATGGATAATATGTGATATGTTAATTAAACCTTGTTTTGTGGCAGTATTTGAAAATGGCATCCGAAAATGTTGAGATAAGCAATGAAACACATGAGACCGTTGAGTCACCAACAATCAATACCCAGGGTAATGTCCAACAGGAAGACAATAATCCTCATGTAAAAAATAACACCGATGAAATGGTGAACAATGGGATGTTCAGAGGCTTTATGCAATTCATTCAACATCATGTAAGAGAGACTCCTGTTCAAAATGCAGGTGGAAATAATGGCAACCCATTTGGTGGTCACCGCTAAGCGATTCAAGAGCCGAGGCCATTGGAGTTTTTGGGAAAGCGAACCACTTAAGGCGAGAGACGTGGTTACGTTGAGATCACCAAGATATTTGATGTCTTGGGATGCTCCGAGGAGCAAAAGGTTCCCTTGCCACCTTTATGTTGCGTGAAGAGGTAGATTCTTGGTGGGAATCGTAAAACGTACCAACTGATTGAACTTAAGATGTCTTGGGAGAAGTTCCAAGAGCTGTTCAACGACAAGTACTTTCCCGAAAGTATTCGTCACATGAAGGAGGTGGAGTTTATCAAGTTGGAGCAAAATAATATGACTGTGTCGTAATACGAGGCTAAATTTGCGGAGTTATCCTAGTTTGCATCCCATTTGGTCGATAATGAGGAGCGAATGACGCGAATGTTTCTAAGAGGTTTAAAACCCGATATAGGTCAATACCTCATTTCTCACAAATTATGTTTGTATTCAGATGTTGTGAATAGGGCTCAGTTATTGGAGCGCGATAATGAGTCAGCACAACCAAAAGGTAATGACCAGCAACACGATACTAATCATACCGGTGGCAACGTCAATCGGAACAATGATAACCATCGTGGAGGAAATTATCATGCCAAGAAGGGTAACCACTTCGGTGGTAATCATGGCCAAGATAATAGAAGTGAAAGTTTCAAGAAGAGGAGATTCAATAATAATGGAAAGACGTCAGCACCAGCATCTGTTGTTAAGGAAGGAGAACGACCGCCGGTCGTATATTACAAATGCAGAGGGGAGGGACACATCCGTCCAAACTGTACGTAGCAGTCCAAAGCGTGTTTCAATTGTGGAAGAGAAGGTCACCTAGCCTGATTTTGTCGTGCACCAAAATCAAGTCCAGCTAGGAAGGTGGCTCCAAAGGCGGATACGGACAAAACAAAGTCGGTGGTTTCAGGGAAAGCATTTTTTTTGACTTCTCAAAAAGCGAGTAACCTGAACGAAGTTAGCACGGGTAAGTTAATTATAAATTTTTGCGAAGTCTATACCTTATTAGATACCGCTTCTACCCATTCTTTTATCTCTCTTGCTTGTGTTCAACGTTTAAATTTGACTCCGGAGAAATTAGACTTTGACTTATCTGTGGAGACTCCATTAGGAGAAACTTTTATCATATCCTCTGTTTATAAATCTTGTTTGATCCAAGTGGGCATAATCACGTTACATGTCGATCTTATCTCTTTAAAAATCCTTGCCTTTGATGCAATTTTTGGAATTGATTGGTTAACTACTCATCATGATTTTTGTAAGGTTGTTAGCTTTCATATTCCTAACCAACCTATTATGCGAATTCAGGCAACCAAACCACTAAAGTCAATCACTGTCATATCAAGCCATAAGTAAAGTGCCCCGACCCTTTCGCTGGTGACTTCCTTGTGTGGAATGCACCAAAGCCAGACTATCCGTAGGGGACGTTGTGAATGATGATGGCAAGTTGATAGGTATCAATGTGACGTGTTATCCAAGTCTTGGATGAGGGTCACAGTTTTGAATGATATTTCTATTGTTAATAAATTTCCCGACGTATTCCTGAAGACTTCTTAGCTTACCCCTAGAGCGTGAAATCGAATTTTGTATTGACCCCAGTACAAAACCTATTTCTAAAACACTCAAATATTTCTTTACCTAAAACGATCGTATAATATGCCAAAGACATTGGCTCGAGCTGTTGAAGATTACGATCATACCATTCAATATTATCGTGGAAAAAGCGAACGTGGTAGCTGACGCGTTGAATAGAAGATCGCATGCGTTTACGAGTGCAATGTTGTTAACACAAAGACCCATTTCATATAACTTACAAATGATGAAGATAGAGTTAAATACTCTAGGGACCCACGTGTAGATAACGAATATACGAGTAGAATTGATTTTAATCGAAAAAGTTAAAGCTGCTCAAGCTACACACCCGAATCTAATGAATGTGAAGAAGAAGGTTCAAGAAGGCGTTATCTCAACCCTCGATTTAATTAGCCCATTTGAAATCCTCGATGGAGTAGGAACTGTGGCCTATAGACTCATTTTACCGCTAAGTATGTCGCGTGTTCATAACATTTTTTACGTATCGATGTTACGTAAATATGTGGATGACCCGAACCACATTATTAAATTAGAACTAAATGAGATAGTAGAAGATTTAACATATGAGGAGATACGTGTTAAAATCTTTGATAAGAATGATCGTATTCAACTCTCAAAGGTTATACCTCAAGATTTAGAATCTGAAATGAAGTCAAGGTATCCTCATCATACCAGGTATGTACGTAAATTTCGAGGGCGAAATTTCATGAGGAGGGGAGATTGTGAGACCCCAAATTTTATGAATAAAGATTTAAATTTCTCGAAATATTTTTTGTGAATATTATGGTGTGCATTTGATATAATATTATAGTTGTGGGTAATATTTATAAATTTTTCAAAGTATGCAAGTTGTTATATAATAATCGATTGGTTGGGGAATATTCTTTTTGTCGGGGAATATCCGTACGACGGGACAATCATTGGTGGACCTCACAACGGAAGTATTGTCATAGTAAGAAAATGACAGAATTATCTTTTTATAAAAATAACGGCGAAAGTGTTACCGTTAAAAATTGTTGAACTACCCAGTAGTAAAAGTACAATGATACGTGTGGTTGCATAGTAGCACACGGTATTGATTATTGATGTTTACGTAAGAAGTCACTCATTATACTCAAATATTTCTACAGTAATTGTTGCATCATATTTCTCATATTATTGATTCAATTATTGTCACAGTATCATCTTTATAATATGTTATATTATTAAATCAATAATTGAGATGGCAAAGTTATTCATATTATTAAATTGCAATATTTAAAATGTCTAGAAGTTCTGTCAAGGAGAGGTGTAGTCATCTAATTGCGCGCCAATAAGGAGAAATCCTTATCGAAAAGCCCCCGCTTTCCTGAAAATGACCTGGTTGTTAAATATTGTGAGTTATGATATTAATGATGAATAAGTTCGTGTTGATTAAAGATGAATTTGATAGTTTAATTGTGTTGGAATTATTAGTGTTAGTGGAAATCGACATTTATTTCGATAATAATTAATGTCTGGAAGTTATATTGACCAATCAGGTAATTAACCAGATAAATGATCAATTAATTGCTATTAATTCACATGATTATAACTATTTATTCACATGTGTGTATTATTGATTCACATTCATTTACTATTAGGGAAGTTGGTGCAAGATTGATAATACTTGCATGACTAAGTTAAAAATGGAGGTATAGATGGAAATACTATACTATAATTCATATTTTTACATGATTATAACTATTGATTCACATGATTGAACTATTGATTCACATTATTTACTATTAGGGGAGGTGGTGCAAGTTTGATAATACTTGCAGGACTAAATTAAAAATGAAAGAAAAGTTGAAGGTATTGTACTGTAATATTTCGAGCCCCAAAACGTGCAATTATCAAAACTATATTTTCCTATAAATAGAAGATCATTCTTCCTTCATTTCTCACCAATTCACTAAAGCTATAGAGCAATTATTATAGAGAGAAAGAAGAAGAGAAGTCTGCTACCTCTCTACTCCAGTATCCAGTTTTTTTCTAAGGTAAGGGGTATTATTTCTTTCGTATTCATGAAGAGAGCTTATGGTATTCCATTCTTTACTATTATTTTGGAATAACCTGTCTATGCGAACTACCACATACATGGTGAAATTCTTCTATTATTCTATTCTTTATTATTATGTTGGAATAACTCGTTCATATCAAGTACCGCATGATATATGGTGAAATTCTTCGTTATTCCATTCTTTATTATTCTATTGCAATATCCTCGTATGCATGCGAATTACGTTAGACCTAGTTCCATTCTTTATTATTCTATTGGAATAACTTCGTCTGCATGCGATTCTATCGCATGCATTGTGAATTCTGTTGTTATTCCATTATTTATTATATTGTTAGAATATCCTATTTGTGCGGATTACGCATGACCTGGTTCAATTCTTTATTTTTCTGTTGGAATATCCTCGTCTGTCGTGACACGCATGACACGGTTCCATTATTTATTATTCTATTGGAATAACTTTTTGTTCATTCATCGCATGCACGGTGAATTCTTCTATTATTCCATTCTTTATTATTCATTGGAATAACTTTTTGTCTATGTGGATTACCGCATGCATGGTGAATGATCCTTCGTATTTATTCTTTATTAAATTATGGAAATGATCCATCTACGTGGATTACCGCATGACGGGTGAAAATTCATTTAATTTTTTGTATATTCTAATATACTCGTATGAAATATCATTTCTTTTGTACTCGTCATGAAATATCGCTTTATTTGGTATTTTCATGAGACGCCTCAAAATAGGTATACATCACCTATTCGAAAGTCGCCAAATACATGGTATTACGAGTAATACAAATACAATCTTAAATATACAAACATGAGAATATGAGTTTTAATACAAATATTGTCTTCTAGACAAGATTCAAACTCAAAATAAGTCCTCAATACATTTATTAACACACTATTTCATAGAATAGTGAGGACTACTAATGCTATTATCCCGACCGCACTCCGCTCCCCGACTAGTCCCTCGCTACGCTCTCATTTCTCAAGAGAACAATGAAAGTAAAAGGGTGAGCTCAACTAGCCAAAGAAGAAATATTATGACTAAGATAATGCGTAGAATAAATTATCGTTAGCCTTCAACAAATGTTAAACCGATACAATATAACAAACATCAAGTTTAATCAGCAGCAATGAATAAGCAATCCATTAAAAGAGTCAAGTAGAGAATAAAATCTACTATCTTCTATGATTTAAAAGGTTTTTCATCACTTTTATCACGAGACTCAAATTTTAATAAATAAACCACATCATCCCCGCACTACTACCAATGATATTCATTAGTATCACAACCACAAATTATCCATGCACTACGGGCCAAGGATATTCGTGTATTCATCAATGGTCATGATCATGCCAACAATCGTCCATCAATGCACTACGGGCCAATGAGGACTTTTACCACATCATTTGTAACATTACTACCATGATTATATACCGAATAATCCTCGGTCATAATCATACCAAGTCCATCTATGCACTATGTGCCACGATGACTTTCAACATAATATAAAATGAGAATGATGACAATGATATAAGAATTCAATAAAACAAGTTCAAGAATTAATTTATCCAGAACCAATAACGCCCAAATTGTCAACATGATACTACTTTCAGGAGTAAAATTCAAGAATGCTCGTAAGAATATTTCCATGAAAAAGATATCGATGAAGCGCAAATATCAAAGATATTCCACTAATTTCATGGAGTATAAAAGCCAAAACTTTAACCAACCGAGTATAATAAAGAATGAAATAACAAAAGAAATCATCACCAGCATGCGATGATAGATCGCATGCAAAAGTTATTCCAATGTAATAATAAATAACGGAACCAAGTCATGCATAAATGAACGCATGCATAAGATATTCCAATGTAATAATAAATAATGGAACCAGTCACGCGTAAAACGCACGCATGTGATGATATATAATAAATAATGTAATAATAAATAATGGGAAAATAATAACGAAAATACGAATGCATGAGATGTCCCAATATTCCAATGTAATAATAAAGAATGGAATAATGTAAGAATTTCACCATATATGTATGTGTTATTCCAACATAATAATAAAGAATGAATAATGTAAGAATTTCACCATGTATGATGAGACAAAAACATAATAATAAAGTAATAATGTAAGAAATATAAGATATCAGATGACAAAGTTATTCCAACATAATAATAAAGAATGGAATAATGTAAGAATTTCACCAAGTATAGGGTAGTCCACAGATACAAAAAAGTTATTCCAATGTAATAATAAAGAATGGAATAATGTAAGTTCTCTTCATGAATACAAAAAAATAATAATACCCTTACCTTAGAAAGAAACCGGATATATAGAGTAAGTGAAGTAAAGTATAATTTTTTTCTTCTTTCTCTATAGTTTTCTCTCTAGAGTTTCAAGTGAATTCGTAAGAAATAATGAAGGAATGAGCTTCTATTTATAGAGAATGGATCTAATAGTAACTAATTCATGAACTATCTGGCCCGTATTGATTTACTTTTAAACTGGATATCCATATTAATTTACTATGCAAAGATTAATAAAATATTCTAATAAAACAAAATCTTTTAAATAAAATATAATATATTCTATTTATAATCTAATAAAACTAATAACTTTATAAAAGTATTTTGTTTTATATAAAAAGATTTTACTATGCAAACACTATGCATAATAGAATATTATACTATGAATAACAAGTAATACTATGAATAATAAAATATATATATCTATTTATAGTCTAATAAAATGAATAACTTTATAAAAGTATTCTGCTTTTTATATAAAAAGATTTTACTATGCAAAAACACTATGCAGTAACTATGCAAACACTATGCATAATAGAATATTATATATTCTATTTATAGTCTAATAAAATGAATAACTTTATAAAAGTATTCTATTTTTATATAAAAGTTTTCTATTTTATTACATTTATAATAATAATAAAACAAAACTTATCACCTTTATTATAATTCACAATATTAATCACTGTGTCGTTCCTGTGAAAGAGGGGCTTTCCAATAAGGATTTCTCCCTATCATGCCGCAATTAGGTGACCAAACCTCTCCTCGCGTAACTTCTAGACATCGTTAATATTGCAAATAATAATATTAATAACTTTGTTATCTCAATTATTGATTTAATAATATATAAAATATCGATAATAATTGAATCAAATAACGTGAGATACTATGCAACAATTACTATAGCAATAATTGAACAAAACCGAGTGACTTCTCACGTAAGCATCAATAATCAAAACCGCAGGTGCTACTATGCAACCACGCCAGACATCGTATTTTTAACACCGAAAGTGTTTCAACAGCTTTTAATCTGTAAAACTTCCGCCATTATTTTCATAAAATATATTTTGTCATTTTTTCAATCCGACAATAATAATTCCGTTGTGGGGTCCACCAATGATTGTGACATCGCATTTAATATTCTCCGACAAAAAGAATATTCCCCACCAATCTAATATTATATAACAACTTGCATACTTTGCAAAATTTATAAATATTACCCACAACTATAACATTATATCAAATCCATTCCATAATATTAAAAAAAAAAATATTTCGAGAAATTTAAATCTTTATTCATAAAATTTGGGGTCTCACAATCTCCCCTCTTATGAAAATTTTGCCTCGAAATTTACGTACGACGCATTCGGTATGCGTCAAGAGATGAGGATACCTTGACTTCATTTTAGATTCTAACTCTTGAGGTATAACCTTTGAGTGTTGAATACGATCCTTCTTATCCAAGATTTTAACACGATCTCCTCACACGCTAAATCTTCCGCTATCTCGCCTAGTTCTAATTCAATAATGTGGTTCGGGTCATCCACATATTTACGTAACATCGACACGTTAAAAATGTTATGAACACGCGACATACTTGGCGGTAAAACGAGTCTATAAGCCACGCTCCTACTCGATCGAGGATTTCAAATGGGCCAATTAAATCGAGGGTTGAGATTTCCTCTTCATCGATTCTTCGCTTCTAGAATAACGCCTCTTGAACCTTCTTCTTCACATTCATCGCCTCCGTGTGTAGCTTGAGCGATTTTAACTTTATCGATTAAAGTCGATTCTACTCAGATATTCGTTATCTTCACGTGGGTCCTAGAGTCTTTAACTCTATCTTCATCATTTGTAAGTTATAAGAAATGGGTTTTTTTGTGTTAACAACATCGCACTCAGAACGCATACGATCTTCTACTCAACGCATCACTACCACATTCGCTTCTTCCATAATGATATTGAATGGTATGATCGTAATCTTCAACATCTCGAGCCAACATCTTTGGCGCATTATACGCTTCATTTTGGTTGAAGAAATATTTAAGGGTTTGAAGAAATGGGTTTTGATCGGGGTCAATACAAAATTCGATTTCACGCCTAGAGGTAGGCTAAGAAGTCTTCAAGAATACATCAAGAAATTTATTAACAATAGAAATATCATTCAAAATCGTGACCTCATCCAAGACTTGGATAACACGTCACATCGATAACTATCAACTTTCCATCGTTATTCACGACGCCCCCTATGGAAAGTCCGCTTAGTGCATTCCACACAAGGAAGTCACCAACGAAAGGTTCGGGGCTCTTTACTTATGGCTTGATATGACAAATGATTGACTTTAGTGGTTTGGTTGTTTGAATTCGCATAACAAAAGTTGGTTAGGAATATGAAAGCTAACAACCTTAAAAAAATCATGATGAGTAGTTAACCAATCGATTCCTAAAATCACATCAAATGCAAGTATTTTCAAAGAGATAAGATCGACAGTAACGTGAAAGTGTCGATTGAATTAAACAAGATTTATAAACAAATGGATGTAACGAAGGTTTCTCCCAACAGAAGTTTCAATAGATAAATCAAAGTCTAATTTCTTCAGAGTCAAATTTAAACATTGAACACAACTAGGAGAAATAAAAGAGTGGGTATAACCAGATTTAATAAGGTATAGACTTTGCAAGAGAGTTTTTATAATTAACTTACCCGTAATAACTTTGTTTCGTGTTTCTCGACAAACGCCTCACTTAAACTACCGGCTTTTGACTTTGCTATAGAGTACATTCCACCCTTAATTGCTTCGTCACATTCTCGATCCATGATTTGAATCATTATTCTCCCATCCATATCGAATTGGGGTCGACCGCTCCGCACAGGGTAATTTCAAATCGATGTTGGATTCTCCCAATTGTTGTCCAAAAAGAAAAATCCATTTCATCTATTTTGGCCTTATTAGATCGGACGCCTTTTTCTACAATATCTACGCTGTCGCAAACTTTTACCCATGCATCATCTATTCTCCTTCGTTCGCTTGTTTCTTCTTTCATCGTAACTTTGATCATAGCATTCTCGATTCCAAATTCTAATATCTTATACTCGCCAAAGAGTGCTTCGCTCAAGCATCGCACATCGGGTAAACACAATTTTGAATTGTTACATCTCTTTGCTCCACGCATCACCGCATTCTTCTTCATCCGCTTCTTCTAACTCATGAACACGATTTTGTAATTCTAAATTTATATCATAAAATTCTTCTAATAAATTCTCCTCAGTTCCTCTTCTTCTTCTTCTCCTCACTCTCACCGCTACTCTGCAACTAGCTCAAATTGTGTGCAACTATTAGTTCTTCACTCACCAAATAGATATCTCTAATTTTTTCTCCGTTCGACATCACATTAATCAAGTTAGTGATTAAAGGTGTCTCAACTGGTCTCATTCACTCCATTGTTAACATTTTTTCACCGCCATTTTCAAACACCGCCACAAAACAAGGGTTAATTAACATGTCACATATTATCAATATACTCTAACCGACCAATTAAATACCAAATAAACTTAGGTAGGTCATACTAGCGAAGGAATTTCTGCCTCTCCCTCCTAGTTCTTATCTCACATCTCACCAGGATCATATCCCTAAGCTTTGATACTAATCATGACGCCCCCAAAATAGGTATACATCACCTATTCTCGAGTCGCCAAATACATGGTATGTAATACAAATACAATCTTAAATATACAACATGAACATATGTGAGTTTTAATACAAATATTGTCTTCTAGACAATATTCAAACTCAAAATAAGTCCTCAATACATTTATTAACACACTATTTCATAGAATAGTGAGGACTACTAATGCTATCATCCGGACCGCCACCCATTCCCCGACTAGTCCCCTCGCCACGCTCTCATTTCAAGAGAACAATGAAAGTAAAAGGGTGAGCTCAACTAGCCCAAAGAAGAAATATTATGACTAAGATAATGCGTAATAAATTATCGTTAGCTTCTTCACACATGTTAAACCGATACAATATAACAAACATCAAGTTTAACTGCAATGAATAAGCAATCCATTAAAAGAGTCAAGTAGAGAATAAAATCTACTATCTTCTATGATTTAAAAGGTTTTTCATCACTTTTATCATTCGAGACTCACCTTAATAAATAAACCACATCATCCCCGCACTACTACCAAGGATATTCATTAGTATCACAACCACAAATTATCCATGCACTACGTGCCAAGGATATTCGTGGTATTCATCAATGGTCATGATCATGCCAACAATCGCCCATCAATGCACTAATGGGCCAATGAGGACTTTTACCACATCATTTGTAACATTACGGCCATGATTATACCTAATAATCCCTCGGTCATAATCATACCAAGTCCATCTATGCACTACAGTGCCATGTGATGACTTTCAACATAATATAAACATGAGAATGATGACAATGATATAAGAATTCAATAAAACAAGTTCAAGAATTAATTTATCCAGAACCAATAACATCCAAATTGTCAACATGATATCGCTTTCAGGAGTAAAATTCAAGAATGCTCGTAAGAATATTTCCATGAAAAGATATGGATGAAGCGCAAATATCAAAGATATTCCACTAATTTCATGGAGTATAAAAGCCAAAACTTTAACCAACCGAGTATAATAAAGAATGGAATAACAAAAGAAATCACGTGCATGCGATAGATCGCATGCATAAAGTTATTCCAATGTAATAATAAATAAATGGAACCAGTCAACAGTCATGCGCATGTATATTCCAAATGTAATAATAAATAAATAAATAATAAAAAATAGATATAATGGAATAAATAATGGAGTCATGTAATGAAAACGCACGTGATTACATGATATTCCAATGGAATAATAAATAATGGAACCGTGTCATGCATAAAAATGCACGACATGTGATATTCCAACATGATGTAAAGAATGGAATAATGTAATAATAAAGAATGGAATAATGTTATTCCAAAGAATTTCACCATGAATGAATAATGTAGAATTTCACCAGACAGTAAAAGTTATTCCAACATAATAATAAAGAATGGAATAATGTAAGAATTTCACCAAGTATAGGGTAGTCACAGATACAAAAGTTATTCCAATGTAATAATAATAAAGAATGGAATAATGTAAGTTCTCTTCATGAATACAAAAGAAATAAAATACATTTAAAAAAGAAATAATACCCTTACCTTAGAAGAAACTAGATATATGGAGTAAGAAAAGTAAGTAAAATAATTTTTCTTTTTTCTCTCTATAGTTTCTCTCTCTAGAGTTTCAAAGTGAATTGTAAGAAATAATAAAGGAATGAGCTTCTATTTATAGGAGAATGGACTAAATAAGTAATTAATTCATGAACGGTCCAGATTGATTTACTTTTTAAACTAGACTATCCATATTAATTTACTATTCAATTATTAATAAAATATTCTAATAAAACAAAATCTTTTAAATAAAATATAATATATTCTATTTATAATCTAATAAAACTAATAACTTTATAAAAGTATTCTATTTTATATAAAAAGATTTTACTATGCAAAACACTATGCAGTGCACTATGCAAACACTATGCATAATAGAATATTATATATTCTATTTATAGTCTAATAAAATGAATAACTTTATAAAAGTATTCTATTTTATATAAAAAGATTTTACTATGCAAACACTATGCGCAGCACTATGCAAATACTATGCATAATAGAATATTATATATTCTATTTATAGTCTAATAAAATGAATAACTTTATAAAAGTATTTTTTTTTTATATAAAAAGTTTTTTATTTTATTACATTTATAATAATAATAAAACAAAACTTATCACCTTTATTATAATTCACAATATTAATCGAATGTGTATTAATCGTCTCTCAAGAAAGAGGGGCTTTCCAATAAGGATTTCTCCTATTGGCGCCAAGCAATTAGGTAACCAAACCTCTCCTCGATGTAACTTCTAGACATCGTTAATATTGCAAATAATAATATTAATAACTTTGTTATCTCAATTATTGATTTAATAATATATAAAATATCAACAATAATTGAATCAAATAACGTGAGATACTATGCAACAATTACTATAGCAATAATTGAACAAAACCGAGTGACTTCTCACGTAAGTATCAATAATCAAAACCAAAGTGCTACTATGCAACCACGCCAGACATCGCATTTTTAACACCGGGTGTTTCAACAGCTTTAACTGTAAAACTTCCGCCGTTATTTTCATAAAATATTTTTGTCGCTTTTCAATCCGACAATAATTCCGCATGGGGTCCACTAATGATTTTGTCGTCGCATTGGATATTCCTCATTAAAAAGAATATTCCCCACCAATCTAATATTATACAACAACTTGCATACTTTGCAAAATTTATAAATATTACCCACAACTATAACATTATATCAAATTCATTCCATAATATTCAAAAAATATTTTGAGAAATTTAAATCTTTATTCATAAAATTTGGGTCTCACAAAGTGGGTGATGTATACATTTTGGGGGGCGTCACAAAGATCACCCATGTGATCATGGGTTGCTCCATGGATCCTCGTAATCCATTGGATTAATAGTTTGGGCTTAAGGTTTAATTAATCCTAACTTATAAATTGGGCTTGAAATTAAACAAACACTTGGGTTTGATCATTAATTTACATTGGACTTAACATTACAAATATTTGGGCTTTAACATTAATTATTATTGGGCTTTATAATTATCCCAATTGGACATTACAATTTCTTACACCATCCTACAAGTCCATTACATATGGCTTAAAGCCTTATAATGTATAATCTACGATTAATCTCGTATTCCACCTCGTATACTTATTAGTACACCACATACCATTTTTCATACCTACTCGTATAATACTTCGTATTATACTCGTATTCATTACTTCGTACAATACCTATGTATTATACGATCAACACTTTAATTCATATATACGCATTTCATTTCCTTTTCGGAAATCACTTTTCCTAACCGTTAGGTTTTAAGTCCGCAGGCCAAAAATTGTGTTTGCCATAACTGAAATATTATTGGATATTCCATCTCGCCTTAGAATTCTATCATTACATATTTCGAAATTCAAAATAATTCCTAGCAGTAAATGCGTGAATAGTGTTTTTCGAAAAAATTTCTCGAATAGTTTTTATTTTCGTCCTAGAACTTCAAACACATTAATTCTATCACGTAGCCAAAATACTACAATAGTCCGACATATCTAGGTCATAGAACGACATTCAATTAGCTTACTCCCATAAATAATTAATTAAATTCATTTAATCCACATAATCAAATAAAAATTTAATTCTAAAAAAAAAATCCGATTTTTTTCCTATGCTATAATCAACCTAGCATATTTGATCAATTCATTCTAAGTCCTTGTACATATGTTTCTATAATCTATCAAAGGACTTTTATTTTTTTTAATGCAAGCATACTTGCATATTCATTCATATATATATATATATATATATATATATATATATATATATCATAATCAAATCATGTGTAAATAGGAATATCATTCACGTGCTTATTCCTAACTGTGTTCAAGCAAGAGTGAGCATGAATAGCTCAAATAAGTACAACAATTCTAATAAACAACATGCTTGAAACATAGGTATCATATATCTTCAATAATCGAACAATAGTTACGTAAATACTATCGATAATTGAAAAAATAACACTTCTTTTCATTCAAAACGCTTTTACAACAACAATATTCACTAAAGCATCAATTCCAGTCCAAGACCTTGAGCATTTCATACTTTATTTTAAAAGGACATCCCGACACTAAGTCCAGTAAGTCCGACATTTCTTACGAAAGCACGCCTAGGTGATCAAATTTATAGTACTCTATATTGATCAACACTACATTCATTAAACGATGTACGTTTAAGTTGTGGCAACCTCACGCTTCTGCCGCCGTCACGACAAAAACATTTTTAGCATACCCAGTCTTCGTTTGAAAACTACACCAATATAACTTGGTACACATTGACCATGTTTTTGATAGAAACATAATATAAGTCTAGCCAAAAAGAGTTGGCTTTTGACTTCATCATACAATACTTCATGCGTAAGAATAAATGAATTACAAAGCTTGTCCAGATTGAACTGAAACAAGGGTAAGAATACTTGCCTTCAGCGTCTGCTACAGTTATAACACGTTCACGTTAAGTCTGTAAGTTTCACAAAGAAATGATAACATCACATAACACATTAGGTTAAATGAATGAACATACATGGTTCCTAATGAATCTTTACCTTCTTCTCAATCTAATTACGACTTAGATTTGTTATTATTGGTTCCGAAGTTTTAAGTTCGTCATTCTTACATTCACATTATGACAACTCGAGAATTTAGAAATTTTTTAAAATCATAATTGATTGATTTAAGGTTCAATATTAGAACCTAGACAGAAAATAAGTGTATGGATTTGACATTTTTGGGAAGGAATTTTGAGGATTTCAAAATTATGTGAAGGATTTTGGTGAATTATTCAGGATTAAATGTATATGTATATATGTTCTGTGAATATAGTATTATATGTGTACAATATGTGGTGGTTAATGGTCAAGGGTTGACCAGATAGCTTATATCAGTGGAAAACCCTAAGTATATACTTAGAACGTCAACGTTCAGTTAAAAAATTCTTACGATTTATATGAAATCCTAATTTGGGAACCTTAATGCTAAGTATAAAATACTAAGGGTTAAAAGTTATATGAGTAATGAATATGAATATTATGTGATGGTTTATATTTGTAGTAATATAAACAAATAAAAGAAATTAATGTAATCTAATTATATATTAGGAATGAAAAATTTAATAACTTAAGGGTTATAATACAGGAGAATATTAGTATATAAATTTACTAATTCTAAGAGATTTATTTTATACATCCCAGTTAATTAATTTTATAACCTAATTATAGCAAGTCTAATTGGGTGAAGAAATTAAATGTACATGAGTAAGGATTTAATTTATAATTGAGGAAATGAAAATCCTAATTAAATGATTTGGGTTGGATAAGAATTTAAAAGTATTGGACTATGTCAATTTCATATGGCACAATAAATTAATTTAGAAGCCCAAAAGAATTTAATTAAAGCCAAAATATTGGCCCAATTATGTAAGGACATTTTGGACAATTAGTAAAGCATGTTATAACATTAAAATTTAAAAAAAATTGGGGATAAATGGAAGAGGAATTTCGGCCAACAAGGGAGAGAAAGAGGAGCTATGGGATTAAATCATTAAGTTTACTAACTCTCAACAACTTTCAATAAGTGTCCAATTCTCATTCAACCAACACTTTTATTTAAGTGTACAAACAACACTAAAGTGATTAAGAAAGAGAAAGATAGAGTGAGTAGAGGGAAAGAATGTAATGATGGAATTTACTAACTCTTCACCAATTCTCCATAGGTGTCATGCTATCTTTAAGCCACCATCTTTCACCAAAGTTACAAGTAATCTAAGTCTACAAGTAATCTTAGAGATGATAAGAGAGAGAGAGAGAGGGAAAGTAGATTATGGTGGGAGAAAACTTAGATATACACAATATATCTACACAAATTACTAACACCCAAAACCCATTCCATTTCTCTCTCATCTCTTATTAGATAACACAAAGAAAACCAAATAGTCTACACGGATCATTCTGCTATCAAATATCTGATTATATCTGATTGAGACCAAGGTAATAGTCTACACGACAAATTCAGAGCATATCTGATTGGGACCAAGGTAATAGTCTACACGGATCATTCTGCTATCAAATATCTGATTGAGAAGAAGGATGCTAAACCAAGGTTAATACGGTGGGTGTTGTTACTGCAAGAGTTAGATTTAGAGATTCGGGATAGAAAAGGTACAGAAAATCAAGTGGCTGATCATCTTTCTCGGTTGGAAAATGTAGACATTTAGCAAAAAGACAACATCATGATCAATAAGAAATTTTCGGATGAATAGCTTCTCCGCGTAACAACATTGCCTTGGTATGCTGATTATGTGAATTACGTGGTTGCTAAAGTGTTACCCCCGGATTTGAACTCACAGCAACGTAAGAAATTCCTCCACGACGTGAAGCAATACTATTGGGACGAACCATTTCTGTTTAAGGCCTGCGCGGATCAAATGATTAGACGTTGTGTGCCACATGAAGAGATGGACACCATTATAGGCCATTGTCACTCTTCGGATTACGGAGGCCATTATTCCGGTGATCGAACAGCGACCAAAGTGTTACAATCGGGATTTTCCTGGCCTTCGCTATTCAAGGATGCGTATCTCTATGTGCTAAAGTGTGATCGATGCCAACGCGTAGGCAATATCTCCAAGCGCAATGAAATGCCACTCAACTCAATTTTGGAGGTAGAACTGTTCGACGTATGGGGAATCGATTTTATGGGACCTTTCCCATCTTCATTTAATAATCAATACATTATGTTGGCGGTCGATTATGTTTCCAAATGGGTAGAAGCCGCAGCTTTACCCATGAATGATGCCAACGTTGTCCTCCGATTCTTAAAGAAAAACATCTTCACACGATTTGGGACGCCGAGGGAAATAATAAGTGATGAGGGAACTCATTTTCGCAATAAGCAGTTCATTTAAATTGCTTTTGTAAAGTATGGGGTTGGCTATAAAATTGCGTACCAGCGATCATCCCCAAACGAATGGTCAAACGGAAGTCTCCAATAGGGAGGTCAAGAGAATTCTGGAAAAGGTGGTCAATCCTTCACAAAAAGATTGGTCTTTGCATCTTGATGATGCCCTATGGGCATATCGAACAGCGTACAAGAATCCGATCGGCATGTCACCTTACAGAATGGTTTTCGGAAAGGCATGTCACCTCCCGGTTGAGTTAGAACACAGTGCACATTGGGCCATTCGGAAACTTAATTTTGATCTATAAGTAGCTGGTGAGAAAAGGCTACTTTAATTAAATTAGATGGATGAATTTCGGTTCAAAGCCTATGAAAACGCAAAACTCTACAAGGAGAAAGTCAAAGCCTGACATGATAAGAAAATTCTCGATCGGACATTCGAATCGGGCCAACAAGTCTTGCTTTTCAACTCTCGACTGCGTTTATTTATTGGGAAATTGAAATCCCAGTGGTTTGGGCCATTCGTGATTATATCTGTCGCTCCACACGGAAACATCGAAGTCGAAGAATCGAACTCAAAACAAAAATTCAAGGTTAACGACCAACGTCTGAAACATTACTGGAGTAGACCCATTGAACGCCAATCCACGGTCATGTACCTTTTTGAACTAATGGCCAATTGAACAACACTGCAAAGTCGGGCTGATGATTGTAAACCAAGCGCTATAGGGAGGCAGCCCCATGTTATTTTATTTTATTTTATTACTACTTTCATTTATTTTGTTTATTTTTTTAATTTATTCGTTTCATTTGAAAATATGCATACATCTACCTGTTCTACACCCATAACAGTTGCAAGATGATCACTAAGGGACATACGGAGTTTTAAGGTTAGCGCCAGTCAAATATCTGTAAACAAGAAGGATCTAGCGCCCATCGCGCTTTAGACACCCGCCACATTTTAATCCTCAAAAGCCTTAAGACTCTTTGTCAATCATACACAAATACTTCAAATAATAGTGTTCAATGTCGAACTCCGCCTCGCAACACCTAAGACTCCATTCATGAACAAATCTGGCCAAATCACGCTAAGCCTTTTCCCTAGTTTCTGATCCATAGCGCCCAAGGCTTATCAAGTTTATATAACCCAGAATACCCGGCCACTGGGAGAGGTTACATCATGAGCGGTTTACGCAAATTGCTCTGGTTTCTTTTTTTTCTCCTTAACTTCCCACCACGTTTTATCTCATAAACACCAAAGCCTTCACATAATAATTGAATCCTGATTATATTGATATTGCAAAGAAAAAAAAAACTTGTGCCACAGTTTCAATTACGATTATTTCTCCTCAAATTTGGTCAGTAATTCCCATCATCTATTCTCATATACAAGGTATGCACGAATTTAATGTTCAGTTCTGTTACAACCAATCTCAATTGCATACCGGTAAGTGCTAAAAGGATGTCATAGTGCGGATGTATATCATCAATCTATATGGCTATATTCTCTTGCATGTGTGTGAAACACTTTCAATTGGTAGGCATATGTTGTGTGTCAATGATGATTGAATACCGGGAAGGGGATTTGATAGAAAACTAGTGTGATTCAAAGCAATTTATGAGTCGCCCATAACGTGTTCGATACATTGCCTGAATCAATGCTAACGGTTAAATTTGCACATATCTCCATATCCTCACAATGTATTTACTTGCCATCTTACCACCACAATAGTATAGCCTCTTTGTCACACCTATTAATCACTATTGTGGAGAGTGGTTAATCAATTGTTGCATACATGGATCATCTTGCTTTACATGACAAATCTATTGGGCATATTTTGTATGTCTTTTTCCGGTTATAGAAGTTGAAGAATACATGAGCCTAATCAGTACAATTGTGCAGTTTCATGTTATTATGTGTCATGCCACACCCCCAACATTGTACTCAACGTACACGGATATTTTAAAGTTTGGGGGTAGTACCATGAATACGTGTCTCCTAACTAAAATTCTGTCTAATGTTAATACATGTGTATGTCTTTACTTGCAGAATTCTATACATGGCTTCCAAGAGTCAACGTGGCAAAGGTTCAGGGACCGCTTCGAATCCACCCCCAAAATTTGACAAACCATGCGTTTTGTCGGTCTTGCGGCTCAAGAACGCCTCTAACCGCATGGCTACTCATTCGTTGGTCCCGAACGCGGTTTGAGACCCGATCAATCAAAGGATGGAGAAATGGCAAATTATGATAATGAAATGAATTGGTTCACCCTCACCAACAACCGGACCAATGATCATTGCAATAGTTAAAGAGTTATACGCTAACGTACGAAAGCATTTCCACTATAGGTGTTTGTGAGGGGCAAACCGCTGAAATTGGCGACGAGGATATAAATGGGTGCTATCAACTACTACGGAGGGACTACACAATGAGTATCCAAGTCTTGTGAGTGACGGTAGGACTATTAAAAGATAATTCGCGAACTTTGTCAACCGAAAGCACCACATGGATAAAGTGTATTGAACGTGGTAGCATGATTTTTTCGCTTTCTAACCCGAGTTTATACGGAAGGCATGGTACGCTTTTTCTCAAGGCTTAAACTCATGCCATGCACACATGTGAGTCATGTCACTAGGGAGCGAGTGGTGCTATTATATTCCATAATCAAAGGCTTTAAAATTGATGTCGGCCACCTTATCCAGCAGTCCATCCTCCGAGCATCACGAGGAGGGACCACATGAGGCTTACCTCATCCGTCTCTTATCTGCGTTTTGTGTGCTAAGTTTGGGGTCAAATGGAAATTAGATGAGATGATTCAAACGCCAATGCCCATTTTGGATCACAAGTTGATCGGCAGATATAAAGTATGGACAGTGGAGCAAACCACCCTAGGGATTGGGTTTCATAATTCCCCAAGTCAAGCTTCTCAAGCTCCACCACCTCGAGCTCCACCTACTTATGGTCCTTCCTCCGCAGCTCAACGTGGTGTGGTTCTGAAAGTTGGTCCGGTAGCGAAATAGAGGCGGATGGTTTTACAATATTGAATCTCGTAATGTCCGCTTTTCGTAACGCCAAGATGTCATCTACAAATATATGGTCGACCAATTTACTGCTCAAAATGTCATGCACGCCAAACTGTACCCAGGTGTTACTCTTAGCCAGTTCCCCACTGCTCCAATTCTGCCTGTGTTTCCCCTTCTAATCAAGAGATGAGCGAGGATGAGGATGCTCCACCCGAAGAATAAGCTCGTCAAGGAAGTCCTATGTTATATATTGTTTTATCTTTCGCATGAGGACATTGCTCTTGTTCAGTTTGGGGGTAGTTACTTTTTATTTTGAATTATTAGATTGTTAATGGTTTTAATTTGGATCTTTATTATTGTGATTAAGTGTTGCATTTTAGGATTGCATGTTAATTCCAGCCTTTGATAGTAAGTATGTTTGGGGCCAATGATGAAATTAAAATTGCATGAACAAGTCTAGTAAGGATTGTAAAGCTAGTGATATAATTTTCTTAACTTGATTTAAATATTTATCTGTTTGACACTGATATTATAAGGATAGCACGTTTTGAAAAATGACCATGTTGGCTATGATAGTTTAAATGGATAGATAATAGAGTTCTAAAGGATGAATGCTAGTGAAATGAAGAAACAATTTAAATAGCTAGTGAAGACTGAATTTAGATATAAGCTCAAGTTTGGGGGAAAAATATTTGGAGTATATAAGCTTAGAAAAAAAAAGAAAAAAAACCTGTGGCATACTTGTCTAGTTTTGTGGCCTTTGTTATTTGAGTAAGTAAGCCCGATGGGATTGTCTCTACACCTAGTGCCCTAAGGTCTTAATGGCTTGGGAGTCGTTGGTCGAAAGCTCATTAAGGTAACACTGAAAAGCCTAAGGGAATAAGACAATGCATAGTCATGAGAAAAAAAAATAAAAATATATATATATATATAATAAAGCGGGAAAAGTGCAAAAAGCCCCCGTATAACAAAACAAGCATAAGTATTCCATTTTGACCCTTGGACTTTGGTGATTGTTTAATTTCAGTTGAATCAAGTTTATTTGATGAGTTCTCGAGTTTAAACCGTATGATGCCTACTAAGAAATTTATTATCTTTCATATTTTGCTTTTCATTGGTTAGCATGGTTGTTGAACACACACTCACGGTATCAGTATTCACAGATTTAGATTCATTGATTGTTAGGATATTATTAACCTGCCTACACATGATGTATTAACATGTTTATGTGATTTTTCTGAGGCTTATGTTTATATGTGTGCTATTTGATTGCTGGAATTAGAATACTTAGATAGTTTCCATTTTCATGATATTTAGTATTTCTTGCTGTTTAGTGTTTTGTTGCTTGAGGACAAGCAATGATTTAAGTTTGGGGGTATTTGATGATTGGGTAATATACCTATGAATTTGATATATTTGGGCTTAATTTATTGTATTCTCAAAGTATTTAGATTTGTTTTTACTGTGTTTAGTTGTTATATTGCAGATTTGGGTGTTGTAAGAACACTTGGGAGAATTTGAAATTTGAAAAGGGGCATAATAGTCATTTTTCAGATCAGTACAACGAAGTATTTGGCCGAAAATCGGTTGACTGTGGTTTGCGTGTTGACCATCCGGTTGACTTGATTATTGGAGGCTATTGGAGAGGTTGTTTTGGAAAAGGATTGTGGGACAAATTAAGATGTATATAAGGATTATTTCTATTGAAGTAGGGGACTATTCTACACAATTGGAGGCTGATCAAAGATTCAAGAGGAGAATTTTGTAGAATATACTTCGAATTTTTTCTCTTCTTCTTTATTCTTTCAATTTGTGTAATTCTTTAAGGATGATTTTTCAAAGATTGATGGCTTTAATTTCTGCTATGAACTAATTTCTTTAATTAAGATTCCAATTGAACCTTTTATGATTTGAATTAATTATTTGATTTATTCCAATTATTTATGTTGAAGTGAATTGTTCATCTTTCCTTGCATTTATTGAGTAATTATTTGGCCAATAATTACCTTGTTACTCTAGAAGGAATTGAAAGAGGAATTCTAGGGTTAGAACTGGGCATGATGACATGTGACTTAGTTATTTGCACAGTGAATAATTAGGTTTGTGAATAGAATGGAAATATATGTTCGCCGCATGTAACACATAAGGAATTGGGATTGAAAAGAGTTTAATTCAATTGTTTTGCATAGGAATATAGCAAGATTAATCTAGATTAAATAGAAGGCAATTGATCACTTGGAAAAGGACTTTTAGCACTTGAGAATTTCTGTTAACAATTCAGTAGACATAGTAATTGGGATAATTGGATAATTGATTTATAGTTCAGAATTGGGGATATTGGAGTCTTAATCCTTATTTACCTGAATTCAATCAAATTTTAGTTTTGTTTATTTGATTTCTTTTAGACTAATTTCTTTTAATTGCTTAATTTAATTTTCTTAATTCGAAAAATCACAACTATTGGTTGTTTAAATAAAATTGAATTGATATAGTGCCAGTAGTTGGAATTTATTAATTAGAATTCTCTGTGGGATCGACACTCTATCTTATCACTCTATTACTTGTTGACCGTGTATACTTGCACGTTTGCTTTGATTGTGAAATCAACCAACACCAAACTATACATCAATGACATTATCTCTAGGCATGGAGTACCTGTTTTCATAATATCAGATCGAGATCCAAGATTTACTTTTAATTTTTGGAAAAGCCTTCAGAAACACTTAGGAACACAACTAAGATTGAGTATGACTTATCATCCTCGTAATCGATGGACACAGTGAGAGAACCATACAAACATTAGAAGATATCCGAGAACTTGTATTATAGACTTCAAAGGAAGTTGGGAAGATCAGTTACCCTTAGTCGAATTTGCCTATAACAATTGTTATCATGCTAGCATAGGTATGCCACCCTATGAAGATTTATATGCGCGTAAATGTAGAACACCTTTATGTTGGGATGAAGTCGGGGAAAGACAAATGTTAAGACCCTAGATAATTCAACAAACAGCTGAAACTATCAGAATTATTCGTCAACGATTACAAGCATCCCAAGATCGACAAAGAAAATACGCCGATCCACATCATCAACAACGAAACTTTAACGTAAGAAATCACGTATTCTTGAAAGTATCTCCTTGGAAAGGCAAGATACGTTTTGGCAAGAAAGGAAAATTAAGTCCGAGATTCATTGGACCTTTTGAAATTTTGAGAAGGGTTGGTGAAGTTGCTTATGAAATAGCACTACCTCCTGAGTTGATTCATATTCATAATGTGTTTCATGTGTCCGTATTACGACCATATAAACCTGATTATAAACACGTTATACAATATGAGCCAATCCAAATAGAAGAAGATCTTTCTTATGTAGAAGAACATGTGCAGATCGTCGATCGTAAAGAGAAAGTCCTGAGAAATAAAGTGATAGCATCGGTTAAAGTAATTTGGAGGAATCAGAATGTTGAAGAAGCTACATTGGAGCTTGAAGATAAAATGCGCGAGAATTATCCTCAATTATTTAGTTAAACTTGTATTGCAATTTTGAGGACGAAATTCTTATTAGTGGGGGTGAATGTAAAAACCCAAAACCCTAATAAGACTCGTATGTATACAATCCCGTTATATAAATAAAATTTCTCCGTTCTGAATGTGTTATGTGTTAATATATGCTTGTTTTGACAAATTTGACCAAATTAATTTTTTTCCGAAAAACGTCGTGCTTGACACCTTGTGCTTAATTTTTTTTTTATAATCGAACTTTTTAGTAAAATTATTTTGACAAGTTGCTTTATCGTGCTGACACTGACAAAATGCTTTTTCGTTCTTGTTAGGATTAGTGAGAAATTTAGGTTAACAACCGTTGATTAACAAACCCTAGCCCTAATTAGAAAAACCCTAACCTTAATTAGCAAAACCCTAACCCTAATTTGTAAACCTAACCCTAATTAGCTAAACTAACTCTAATTAGCTTATGTTAACACCTAATCATGGTTAGTAAAGTTCAATTAGGTACTAATAAACATTACTTAACAATCCTAATCATTAGAAACAAAACCCTAATCAAGATTAGTGAAGATTAAAGCCTAATTAAGCTACTAAACAAACCTAACTAGCTCACAAGTAGGTTATGAGTCACCATTACAAGTTCCTAGGCTGCACATGACATGCTTGTAACTCCCAAGCATGACAATAGTCATCAGATCAGATCTTTGTAGAGGCAAGTTGCACAAAAATGACCAAAAAGCCAAGTTGAAGAATTCTATAAATAGGAACCTTAGGGCTAAGAAAACTCACGAAATTCCTAAGCCTATATACACTTATAAACTTACCAAATCAAGCCTGTGTGATAGCAGCAACGAAATCAGAAGCTAGAATAAAAATTACTCAAGAAAAGGTACAAACCCTAGTTCATAATTAGCTCTATGATCCTATGTTAGATTTGTTGTTTAGATGTTTAGAATCATGTATTAGTATGTTAGAAAGTTTGTTAGATTGGTAGAACACATTTTCATAACATCTAGATGCCTTAATTAAGTGTTTTAAGAAATCTGGAAATTTTGAAAACTATGTCCGATAGTGAATGTCGTGGTATTCTATAGATTCATATGTGTTTATGTTTTTGTCTGTTAATTGTTTGGTATTTGTAGCACGTTAGTAGATCTTTAATCTGGAAAAGAAAAAGGTTCATTTGAACCATAGATTTCAAGTTATAAGCGGCCAAAGTGGGTTGTGATTTTGAGATTGCGTTTTTCGGGTTACCCGAGAAAAACTCAAGAACAGTCTAACCGGCTACTTTGACCAACCTGTTTAATCGTCTTCTGTTTGTTATTTTTGTAAGTTTTTGTTATAGATCAATACCCTGTTATATGTACTACATATCTATAATCTTTAATTGAACAAACAACGTATAGGTTTACTGGAATTAATGGTGAAAATCCATTGACCGAGCTTGATCAAGTTTTTTGGGTTTTCCAGAAAACTGAAGAACACGAAGAACATCGTTTGGTTGTACTTTGACCAGCATAATTAGAGACCTTAGATTTATGCTTTGTTGATGTTAATGTTATATATATGTACCCTGACATATATACTACATGTTACAACAAACAACACACACATCTAATACACAGAATCGAAGATATTTAAGCCACAAAATCGTTGACCGGCTATGACTACTGTTCTGGGTTACCCAGAAACTCAAGATTAGCTCTGACAGTGACTTTGAGCCTCTATAACTTCTTGTTATATGTGGGTTAAAGCCTAAATTTTGTTTCATGTTGTACTATTGTATGAGTACTATAACATCAACTCTTGACCAAATCAAAAATCATAATCAGTAGCCTTTTAATTAGTGGTCAAACTAGTCACTTGACCATGACCAAACTACTGCCCAGAAACTCAAGATCACCTACAGCGACATTTCCCTCATCCTTTGAAGGGCTTTAGCGACAGACAAAAATTATTTTAAAAATTAGAAATAAATAATAATTAATAAATAAATATAAATAAATATAAAAATAGTTTTAAAAATTATATTATATTATTATAAATAAATTTGATATTTTTACATAAATTCAATAATTATTTTATATTATTAATAATTAACTTATTAATAAAGAAATTAAAAATTATTTTTTAAATACTAAATAATTAGGGAAAAATATTATTAATGATATAAAATTATAATAAATGAATATAAATTATTTAATAATGATAATCAATTTTTTTTGTAAAATTTTAATACAATATTAATTACTTATAAATAGAAATAAATGATTTAAAAATTATTTAAAAGATAAATAAATGTTTTAAATACTTCAAAATTTCTAAAAAGTATTATAAATAATAATTAAATTTTATAAATAAAACTTAGTCCATTTATCAAATGTATTAAATACCAAACCCTATTAATCTAGCCCAGATATTATATAAATGTTATAATTGAGTATTGTTATCAATACTATATTGTTCGTTGTATGCTAAGATCGCTTCAGACTTCACGTTACATTTACGTTTACGTTTATTCTCTTCTTGATCTTTTAAACTCTTGTGATCATTTCATTCAATCTATACTAAAGGTTTAATTCACTTGTTTAAGTGTTATTTTAGGTGAACTACATGTTCATATTTCTTTCTTGCACATCCCCCAGTAATTGAGCACTTAAAAGCTCATCACTGGCTTTTTCCCTGCACCGACATCGCGGCGTCGGGTCCCTTTTTATCACTCGCGCTGCAATGCCACTCTAAAGTGTCTAACTGCTGAGTCCAGTGCTACGACGCCGCCTCCCAAGGCACGGCTCGTGTTGAGGCGCCAAGCCCTCATCCCTGAAAAATTTTCTAAGTCTTAAATCCAATTTGAGACGCTTACTTCACGCTTCAATAACTTATTCATTATAACTCAGAACGATGTCGTTCAAAAGCCATTCTCTTCCTTATCTTACGTACTTCAATCCCCTTTGGACAAAACTTCATTCTGAATTCTTTAACATGTCATTCGATTGGCTTAATCTTCACCCTTCGTTCGTTTTACGTTTTTAACGCTATTCGTTCGTTCGTTCGTCCGTAATTTGGTCATCCGAACTCGAAATTCATTCATTCTTTAGTCCACGACTCACGTTTTCTACATTCTCTTACATTCTTATAAAACCCTACATGTTCGGGTTCATTTACTAACTTTTTAATTCTCATTTGTCTTTTATAAAAATTTTGCCATAACTTCGTTATAGCTAAGTTTTAATTCATTCTTCATGAACGTTTCTACCGTTCCTAACCAAGAAATAAGCATCTAACTTATACACGATGGTTTTAAACTTGTCCATCAACAATAATTATCCTACGATGGTTTTAAATTTGTCCATCAACAACGTTCTTTGTGTCTTCGTTCGTTCTTCATTTTAATCGATATTTTGGATTACGATTTCACTTTTTATTGGAATTTGATGTTATAGAAAATCATTCCTTACTTATTTTACCTACTTATTTATATAATCCACTTGGATCGTTCTAATTCATTCCGAATCTTATACTTCCTTAAGAAAATTATAAAATAAACTTTAAATTCTTATTTCTTCATTTTCTTACGATTTCAACCATATGAAATCATTCCTAACATCATTTACTTCTTATTCTTATTAAGTTATGTTATTAACATATAGGACTTAAAAAGAAATTAAATTCGACTAGGTTTTAGGTTACCTCTCTTCTTTATTTTTCTTCCGCTAGATAAAGTCGGCGATTCGCAAGCTTTTCTATTTCACGCTCACCTTTGATCCGATCATCCACACTCATTCTCTTCCTTCTTCTCTCTTCATCCGAACCCTCTCTCTCTCTCTCTAAGGTGTAGGATTTTCAAAATCCCAAATAAATGAATTAAGCTTCCTATTTATAAAATTTCCAAGCTAGGTATTTTAGTCATTTCATTTCAACCTCCTTACTATTATTCATGACTTAAGCATTAAGTTAACTTAGCCTTAAATTTACTTACTCCTTAAGTTAACCTCCTTACTATTCACAAAACTTAGCCTGTAAGTTTTGTGGTTCCGTCTTTCGGTTTTAGTCAAACAGCTTTTAAAAACTGCAATTTTAGAAATCCAAATATTTTTGGATATTTTATGAGACCCCGAATTTTATGAAATGAAAGTATTCAATTTTTTTATAAGTATTCTATTTAGTAAATGGTTAAATTGATAAAAGGTTAAAGTTAAGGGTGATATGTGAAAATTTTTCAAAGTAAACAAGTTGTCATAAAATAATCGGTGATAAAAGTATAAGAATACGTGTGGTTGTATAAGTAGCACACGATTGTACAATATCTTTGATTATTGATGCTTACGTGAGAAGTCACTCGCTTTTATTCAATTATTGTCACAATATTTTATATTATTAAATCAATAATTGAGACGACAAAGTTATTCATATTATTATTTGCAATATTGACGATGTCTAGAAGTTCATCACAAGGAGAGGTTAGGTAATCTAATTCAAGGCCAATAGTAGGAGAAATCCTTATCGTAAAGCCCCTCTTTCCCGGGAATGATATGGTTGTTAAATATTCTGCGTTATAATATTAATGATGAACAAGTTCATGTTGATTAAAGATTAAATTGATAGTTACATTGTGTGGGAATTATTAGTGTTAGTGGAAATCGATATTTATTTCGATAATAATTGATGTCTGGAGGTTATATTGACCAATCGGGTAATTAACCGGATAAATGAACAATTAATTGATATTAATTCACATGCTTATAACTATGTGTTCACATGTGTATACTATTGATTCACATGATTTACTATTAGGGGAGTTGGTGCAAGATTGATAATACTTGCATGAGTAAATTAAAAATGGAGGTATAGATGGAGGTACTATATTATAATTCATTTTTTCACATGTTTAGAACTATTGAGTCACGTGATTTAGTATTAGGGGAGGTGGTGCAAGTTTGATAATACTTGCAGGACTAAATTAAAAATGAAGAAAAAAGAGGAAGGTATTATACTGTAATATTTCGAGCCCCAAAATGTGCAATTATTGAAACTATATTTTTCTATAAATAGAAGCTCATTCTTCCTTCATTTCTCACCAATTCACCAAGTCTCACAAGAGCAATTATTATAGAGAGAAAGAAGAAGAGAAGTCTGTTACCTCACTATTCTAGTATCCAGTTTTCTTCTAAGGTAAGGGGTATTATTTCTTTCGTATTCATGAAGAGAGTTATTTTCTTTCAATACTCGTAAGGGTTGTTATTCCATTCTTTATTATTCTGTTGAAATAACCTGTCTACGCGGACTACCGCATGCCTGGTGAATTCTTTTGTTATTTCATTCTTTAATAATATGTTGGAATAACCTATCTACGTGGACTACCGCATGCATGGTGAATTCTTCTGTTATTCCATTCTTTAATATTCTGTTGGAATAAACTGTCTATGCGGACTACCGCATGTGTAAGACCCCGAATTTTATGAAATAAAAGTATTCAATTTTTCTTATAATTATTATTCAGTAAATGGTTAAATTGATAAAAGTTTAAAGTTAAGGGTGATATATATAAAATTTTCAAAATACGCAAGTGGTTATAAAATACTCATTTCTGTTGGGGAATATTCGTTTGGTTGTGGAATATTCTTATTGTCGGGGAATATTCGTACGACGACGCAACCATTTATGGGCCCCATAACAGAATAACTGTTGGATGAAGAAAATGACAAGTTTGAGTTTTTATAAATAACGACGTAATTATTACCATTAACACTGTTGGAATACCTAGTGGTTAAAAAATAATGAATACGCGTGGTTGCACAAAAGTTAATACCAGATTACGATATTTTTGGAATTATTGATTCTTACGTATGAAGGCACTACTAATAATTGTTACGTAATTATCGCTCAATATTTTATTTTATTGATTCAATAATTGTTGCGTTGATATTTTATATTATTGTTGTTTCAATAATTGTCACGACACATTATTTTCCATTATCAGATCAATAATTCATATTAGTTGAATAATATTATTAGATAGCATTATTGGCAATGTCTAGAAAGTTCTCATCAAGGACGAGGTTTGGTCACCTAATTCTAGGCCAAGAAGGAGAAATCCTTATCTGAAAGCCCCCTCTTTCCCGGAACTACTGGGTCATCATAATTGTGATTCTCGTAATATTATTTGTGAATGATTAATTATTGATTTATATGATAAAGGAAATATTTATTTGATGCTAATATAAATGATGGATTTTTTATGTGGTTATAAATGAAGGAATTAATGTTGAGGTGTTTTATCAAGATTTTGTCTGATCGAGGTATTAAATAATCAAATCTGTTCTTAAAGCTCTATCAAGGTGAGTTATAATTTTAATCCGATTGTTGGATCGTTGGATTTTTGGATATGTTATACATATATAAGTTGAGTATATATCCACAAATTTTGAACCGTTACAAATTAACGCAAGATTTGTTATGAATTTTAAAATGTGTTGAAAATCGTCCGTTTATGAATTTTGGATATTTTCTATCTGAAATTTGGAAAAACTTAAAGCTACAAAGTTGTAGAGAATTCGATTTCGTGTGGAATGGATATAAAATTTTTATTTTTCTGATAAACGGGCTATTTTCTATGAATTACTGAAGTTTCAAAAAATAAAATAACTTTTATTAAAATTAGGTGGGACCCACTATTGTTTTAAACATGTGGTACGCCAAATGAGATGGCCGGTCTTTGGTGGAGGGTTGCTAAATTTTCCAAGTAGCATGCGTTGATTAATTAATATATTATTTTATTAATTTAGTCTCCTTCATGCTTCTAAAGCATTTTTCTATAAATAGATGCTTATGTTAGAATTGAAAATCACACCGTAAACATAAGTTTTTCTCTATATTATCGAGCGTATTTTTGTGAGTATTAAAATACTTTGAGAGTTGCTTTTCAGTGCAAGTTTCCTTCGGCTTTTCATCGATATTTAAATAAAAATATCGCTCTTTTCGAGGTATGAGATTTTAAGGGTTATTATGTTTTTCGGGGCCAGTAATTTTTCGATCTTTAAAAATTCTGGAAAAATTTGAAATGATATTTTGATGAGTTTTCTCTATTGTGTTCAAAAATAGCGATATTTGGATGGATAGATTAGGAGTTATGGATTTTATGAGAAAAGACTATTTTAAATGTAAACCCTTATAACTCCTTGTGGTTAACTCCAAAAGTGGTGAAATTTTTATTGGGAGTACACGTATATAACATAAGTATACTCTGTGAATTTCGGAATTTTTGGACAAAAGTACAATTTATGATAAATGTCTAAATATTCGACAGTTTTGGCCATATGAAAAATAGTAAATGAATTTTAAAAATTCCGAGAAAAATACATGTTCAATATGGGACTATATTCTGCTAAATTCTAGAAAAGAAAATTTGTTTGTTCTGATTTGGTATTTTTCATGAAAATAGACTAGTTATGAGTAAATGAATTAAATATGTTATGTGAAGTAATAAAATTGGAAAATAGGATTTTATGGCTTGAAAATCCTATATAAGGCATATGCGGACTTTTGATGCGGGTTTTGGTTATTGGTGATGAAATCTTATGAGTTTGGCATTTTAGGATGATTAAATTCATTAATTAGTAAAGTGTAAACAATTAAAATAAATTATTTATAAGTTTAAGAAATGATTAAGATATTGTGGTAATATTAATAATATTAGATTATGAGATTATTAAGTGATTTATAATATTTGGATTAAGGTGTTATGAAATCATTGATTTATGAATCTTACTTTTGAAATTAAATGTAGTTGTTGATCATATTGTTTTTATTATCATATATAACATTTTTATAATTTTGGTGATGAAATTTCTCTTTGACTTAAGTGTAAAGATGGGTAGATTATTGGTATGATCGTGACTATGAGTTCTCTTTGGCCAGTAGTGCAAAGATGAATTGTTGACTGGTATGATCATGACCATTGAATTTATAATTGAATATTTTTAGCTTAAGTGCAAAGGTGAATTGATCAACATGATTATAATTATGTTTTATATAAATTCTGAAATGATTGTATGTTTCTTTGAGATATGAATATCTTTGGCCTGTAGTGCAAAGATCAATTATTGATGAATATCTTTTGCCCGTAGTACAAAGATGACTTGTTGTTAAATATCTTTGGCCTCTAGTGCAAAGATGAACTGTTGATGAATATCTTTGGCCCGTAGTGCAAAGATGACCTGTTGTTGAATATCTTTGGCATGTAGTGCAAAGATGAACTGTTGATGAATATCTTTGGCTCGTGGTGCAAAGATGAATTTATTAGTATGATTATGAACAAGAACTGTAATTTGCTATAACCATGATCTTTGATGTTTCAGGTAATGACATGTGATGAAAATTATCTTCGTCTTGGATGAGAAGAGGAATTTAGAATTACAAATATGATTATGAGTTATTCACATGATTGTGGACAAAAACTGTTGACTGATGTTACAGGGTTAAAACATCATTGGTGGACTTTTAACATGGAGGAGATAATAGACTTTATGGTCTATTTGACTCTTCTAATGGATTGCTCATTCCACTGCAACTATGGTTAAAAAGTTTTATCATCTACCATATGTTCTAAATCTCTTATTTATTATTGATGAAGGCTATTGATAATTTAATTATCTTAAGTCATGATATATTCTTTATCGAGCTAGTTGTGCTCACTTTTTTGCTTCACAATTTCTTTTGGTGTAATAAGAGTGTAGTTGGGTCGAAATGGGATAACAGGGAATAGAATCAATGGTCTATAGTCGTTGAGGTTCTCCCTAAATAGTATGGAAATAATTTTATTGAGAACTTTAGATAAGTGTGTCGTATTGTATACATCATTTGATATTTAATTTTGGTGAACCGAATAGGGTGAGGTGAACCCAACTTTGGAAGGTTGTTTTTCCACTATCATACAAGATGTCTAATGACATACAACCTCGTGTTATCATAAGATAGGGTTGTGCACATCCACTTGCTGAGTATATCTACGAGCACTACCTATATGATCTTGGAGTTTATTTGAAATATAATTTTCAACTGGAGATAGTGGAGATAGTTATATGTCAAGAGAAGACTCACCATTGGAAAGAATATGATAGTAATCTTCTCATTTTTCTTTGGGGTCTATTGGGTCAACCAATGATAATTCTGTGGACATATGATATCTATCATAACCTAGACGCATGGCCTCCCATGTACGAAGGTTTTCTTGAGCACTTCCCAAATTTTAATTTCTAAAACAGTTTTTGACTGTACATTTATGTAAGGTGTCATTGTGACGTACTACCCAAGTTGGTGTCAAGAGTCACAGTTGGTATATATATTTGTATCAAAACTCATAACATATGTGTCATTGTATTTTGCACGATAATTGTTGTAATAAAGTTGTAGTTGTTTTCTGTACCATGTATTTGGCGACTCAAAATAGGTTGGATGGAATGGACCTATTTTGGGGGCGTTACAACATGCATGGTGAATTCTTCTGTTATTCCATTCTTTATTATTATGTTGGAATAACTTTGTCACGCTTGATTACCGCATGCATGGTGAATTCTTTCGTTATCCCATTCTTTATTATTACGTTGAATAACTTTGCTCACGCTGGACTACAGCATGCATGGTGAATGACCCTTCGTATTCATTCTTTATTAAATTGTGGAATTGATCTGTCTACGTGGATTACCGAATGGCAGGTGAAAATCCATTTGCAGTTCCGTAATTTTTCTGACCCTCAAAAATTGTGGAAAAATTGGAAATGATGGTTTGTTGAGTTTTCTAGATTGAGTCCAAAAATGGTGATTTTTGGATGTATAGATTAGGAGTTATGAATTTTATAGGAAAAGACTATTTTAAAAGTAAACCCTTATAACTCCTTGTGGTTAACTCCAAAATTGGTAAAATTTTTATTGGGAGTACATGTATATCATAGGAGTATACCCTGTAAATTTCGGATTTTTTGGACAAAATTACAGTTGATGATAAATGTCTAAATATTTGGCAGTTTTGGCCTTATGAAAAATAGTAAATGAATTTTAAAAATTCTGAGAATAATATATGTTCAATATGAGACTATATTCTGCTAAATCCTAGAAAAGAAAACTTTTTGGGATTGATTTGTTATTTTTCATGAAAATGGTTTAGTTACGAACATATGAATTAAATATGTTATGTGAAGTTGAAAAATTGGTAAATAGAATTTTATGGCTCGGAAATATTATATAAGGTATATGCAGATTTTTGATGAGGGATTTGATCATTGGTGATGAAATCTTATGAGTTTGACATTTTAGGATGATTAAATGCATTAATTAGTAAAGTGTAAACAATTAAAATAAATTGTTTATATGTTTAAGAAATGATTAAAATATTATTATAATTTTAATGATATTAGATTATGAGATTATTAAGTGATTGATAACATTTGATATTCTTGAACTCGATAAATTATATTATAAATGTTTAATATTTATCCTTTATCTCATTCGATTGATTCTTTATATCATCATCATGATCCTCATGTTTATATTATGTTAAAAGTCATCTTTGGCCCGTAGTGCATAGATGGACTTTTTGGTTATTGGTTTCTGATTGTATGTCTTTGGCCTGTAGTGCAAAGAAGAACTGTTGATTAATATCTTTGGTCGTAATCCAAAGATGAACTGTTGATGGATAGCTTTGGCCAGAAGTGTAAAGATGGACAGTGTATGACATGATCATGACCACTGGTGATACTAAAGAATATCCTTGGCCGTAGTGGATGGATAATTTGATGATGTGATTGGTAGGATCATGATCAATAGTTAACAGTTGAATATCTTTGGTTGTAGTGCACTGACATGCAATTGATTGGTATGATCATGACCATTGGTTTTATAGTTGAATATCTTTGGCCCGTAGTGCAAAGATAGAAAACTGATTGGTATGATCATTGTTATTACATTTGAATATCTTTAGCCTTTGGGTTAAGGATATTGAGTAAACGTTCTATTAAGCCTTTGTGGCAAGGAGGAACTGTTGATTCAAATTATTATAAACATGAATTGTGAATTTAACTAAAATCTTTGGTGGTTCAGGTGAAGACAGGTGATGAAAGTTCTCTTTGTCTTGGGTATAATGAAGAACTGTTGATGGGTATTACAACGATAAAATTGATGATAAACTTTTTAATCATAGAAGATAGTAGACATTATGTTCTACTTGAATCTTCTAATGGATTGCTTATTCCGCTGCAGTTGTTGATCTAAAACATGTTGTCTATTATATTCTATCAGTTGTTATATCGTTGAAGGCTAAGGATAATTTATTCGCATTATCTTAGTTATAATATTTCATTGGGATAGTTAAGCTCACCCTTTTCTTTCACCGTTTCTCTGTGAAATAAGAATATAAAGCTAGGGACCTGGTTGGGGAACGGATTGATGGTCCAGATGGTTGTTTTAGTATTCCTCACTATTCTGTGAAATAGTGTGATAATAAATGTAATGAGGACTCCATTGAGAGTGGATATTGTCTAGAAGGCAATATTCTTGTTTAAACTCTCTATGTTTTTTGTCGTATTTTTACGGCGGTTGTATAAAAGAAGTTAGTAGTTGTATTATGTACCATGTATTTGGCAACTCAAGATGGGTGATGTATACCTATTTTGGGGGCGTCACATATTTCGTCTTTCCTTGACCGATTAAATTTTACGTATTCTTCAGATTTCCAAAAAACTGAAAAACACTTTTTGGTGTTAAGCGTTTTCCTTCACGTTTTCCCCTAACGTAGCTAAACGAATGAAAAGAACATAAGAATACTTTTCATTGTTTTTTATTTCGTCCGATTTTACGCGCTTTTCGAGAAAACTTTTATCGACTTACTTAACTTTTCACGACATATTATCATCAAATCTTTCGACGGATGTCATTTCGACATACCGAACTCTCGTAAAGACTTAGGTTATTCAAACCCCTAACCCTCGTGTTTCGTTGGGTGAATAGTGTATATTTCGCCTTTTTTCCGTGAAATATTTTTTGTTCTAAAAATTTTCATTTTTATCTTGAAAATTATTACTGCTCGGCCTAGCTCAGAGGCGTAATCCTCCCGACTCATAATCATCCTAGGTTCTAGAACGATTAATAAACATATATATACATAATATTATTAATAAAAATTTATTTTTTAATAACTAATTCTTTAAACTTAAATTCTGGACGATCCGAATTTCTGGGTCGTCACACTCTTCCCTCCTTATAAAAATTCCGTCCTCAGAATTTCTTAAAACCACACCCTTACCCGGGTCATCACATGCACCCCTTCTTCATAGAATTTTGTCCTCAAAATTTTAGCTTACCCTTCTTCTCACTTCCCTTCAACAGAGTTCTTATCTTTCTATCATTCCTAACCTCCATAACCTATCAAGAATCATGAAGTAGAAAGAATAATGAGGTATATAAAATTTCCTTTTAAAATGTTTCATACTTTTGTTGAGGGTTCAAATTGACCATGAACTCTTACTAGGTTTAACAGCATGACGCCGTAACCTTTCTTCCACGATCAGTTTACAATCGCAAAGAAAGCAAACTACCTCTTACCCATCGTATACCCCATTATGGGATATGTTCACCTCAGACTTAATCATTAGATTCCGCACCAAAACAATTTGATTTGGAACAACTTCTTCAAAGAAAGATTGATTTTCTTTTAAACATGACATACCATTTGTCTAGCTGAATTAAGTAGCTTAGACCATACCAATAAATTGGTTATCAACGTGAAACATTCATCTACTCAACTCAATTGGCATCGACTACTTCTTTAAATTCTTTTTCAATACATCAAAACGTTTTATGACATCATGATACCGTACTTTTCACAGTACGTTGAGGACTTCGTCAGTTTGTGACTTTGTCATTATACATCATACCATAGCGGGTTGTTGATCCTAAGATCACATCCAACACAAGGTTAAATTACATTAATAACTCCATCCTTTTACCATTCTTGCATCGAATGCACGAATGATATAAAATTCATTTTGATATTTCAAATCAATTTCTGTCTAGTCGAAACAATTAGCATAGACATACCAAGAATAGTTCTTTTAAAAATCCATTGGTTCCAAAAGTTGAAATAATTCTATCATTTCCAAAATGCGAACACATATGCACGATTTCAATAAACTTTGAAATCTAGCATAGTTAGATGACTTGGAATATCCTATCCTCCACCTTCCTTCATTGTCTTATTTGCGACAATACTTAATCTTCTCTAGCACCTTCAATACTAAGACAATTGAAAATAATTCATTTTCAGTCTAAACATCACTATACCTTAGTACAGTTCATTAACTTACCACACATTATGAGTTCAGGAACTTTCCACAATAATATCAGTTTAGGAACTATCCCAGACAGACCATAAGCGTCCATTGGTGAGAAGTTCAAAAACCTACCATATCATTATGAGTCATGAACGTACCATAAGTATGAGTTTCAAGAACTCACACCTATCTTATCATTCTCTACCTATCAAGTATATACATGAGAAAAGATTCACCTTCTCTCATATACATCTCGACAATACACTCAATTCCAATGATTATCACCTTTGTAATAAGCTAGCGATTGTTACACCAAGCATAAACCTCGCCCATAACAAAGGTTCATATAACTCGGCTATCACATGAGTCCTCAATTGAAATTTTACAACTTCTAAATTTTCTTTACTTAATACTTAATTTTCTTTAATTCAGATATTATCTTTACAACTCAATCTGAAGTTCTTCTTCCGCATCTTACTTGTAGTACTATAAATCATTCATCGCTTAACAACTCATCTACATTATTACGATTCACTATGATCACGTGGTGATCTTCTTATCCCCTCTCTACAATTATAGTCTTAGATACTCTTACCTAATATTTATAACCTATCATTTCAGATACCAACTTGTAACGCCCTAAAATCCGGTTTATCTTCACACCTGGATTTCGTACGACACGAGTACATCACCATCCAAACATACATCATTATATACTCAAGTATAACAACATACATTCTAATTTCCCAGGTTCTAAAACCTTATAACTCCTTTCATTACAAATAATCATAATTACATTATTCTTTACATCTTACACGAGTGACTTTCATCCGCCACTAAGGATACATAACAGTTCATTAAACTAATCTAAAGTTCATTTAACTTATTTTATATTACAAGACTTCGCTTGATCCGAACTGCTCATTTCAATTCCTATATAACACATAAGAAAAAACCACAGACCAATTAGTCATATATATTTGACTTATGCATTGATTTACTTAACTTTACTTCTTAAGGTTCGCGTTCTTGCAACCTAAGTTTACGCGACCACTTTCATTACCGTTCTACGGCTTCATGACATACGGAGATGTCTTACTTATACGTTCATCATCTTTGATGTTTTACATTCTTATCTTCTTCTTATAACTTCTCTAGGACAAAGCACACATCGCTTCTCTGCTAGTAGTCCATATGGTACTCTGAGTGGTTTCCCACAAACAACCAACAAACAAGTTCCCATCTCATCTACACTGCCATCACAGTGAGTTAGATCGGTTGCCATTTTTGTATATACCTTCGCTCTCTGAAGGAATTGTTTAGCCCAGCTCCCATATGTCAACCATCAAAGGTTACGATTGTACTACAACCTAAACTTATCTTAACTTATCCGAACCATTAAAACTATAACATTCGCTAAGTCAATTTCTCATTCCTTATGGCTTCCTCGCAACTAAATGCCACACCTCAGATTCACTCTATCGCTCTAAGTTATATAGGTCTTTTTGTATACTCAGAGGAAGCGATCATTCAAGTTAATCATTACTTCAAATTTTCACGTTAAACATTATTGTCTTTAATCCGGTCTTTTACCATTCATGGTTTAATCATTGATCTTCATTATATTACGGTCAAACCATACACGGGGTGTAGGTTCTATCAGCTTAATATTTGCGCACACTCAACTTTCACATTGGTTAAAATGTTCCATACTTATAATTCTTTCTATCATTTTCTATCCGAATCACGATCGACTTTCATTAATCTTATTACTGTTCATTACGGCTTTCTTGTTACCATTTTTATCTTACTTAATACTTTTATTATCCATTACCTGAACCCCATGTTCACTACTCTTTCTTAATGTCGAAGCCGTACTGTTCGTTGTATGCTAAGACTGCTTGCAACTGCGTTAACATTACGTTTACGTTTACTTTTATTCTCTTCTTGATCTTTTAATCTCTTGTGATCATTTCATTCAACTTGCACTAAAGGTTTAATTCACTTGTTTAAGTGTTATTTTAGGTGAACTACATGTTCATATTTCTTTCTTGCACATCCCCTAGTAATTGAGCACTTAAAAGCTCATCATTTGGCTTTTTTTTCTACGCCGCGCCATGCAACAGTCCGTCTTTTATCACTCATGTTGTAGTCACACTCTGCAGTTGTCTAGCTCGAAGTTTGGCAATCGTGGCGTAGCCTCCCAAGGCACACATTTCATATTTAGGGCGCCAATCCCTCATCCCTGAAAAGTTTTCTAAGTCTTAAATCCAATTTGAGAGGCTTACTTCACACTTCTATAACTTATTCGTTATAACTCGGAGCGATGTCGTTCCAAAGCCATTCTCTTCCTTATATTATGTACTTCAATCCCCCTTGCATGTAACTTCATTCTGAATCCGTTAACGTGCCATTCAATTGGCTTAATCTTCACCCTTTGTTCATTTTACGTTTTTAACGCTCTTTGTTCGTTCGTAATTCATTCATCTGAACTCGGAATTCATTCATTCTAAAGTCCATGACTCATGTTTTCTACATTCTCTTACATTCTTATGAAACCCTACACATTCGGCTTCATTTACTAACTTTCTAATTCTCGTTTGTCTTTTACAAAATTTTCGTCATAACTTCGTTATAGCTAAGTTTTAATCCATTCTTCATGAATATTTCTACCGTTCCTAACCAAGAAATAAGCATCTAACTTATACATGATGGTTTTAAACTTTTCCATCAACAACAATTATCCTACGATGGTTTTAAATTTATCCATCAACAACGTTCTTCGTGTTCTTGGCGTGCTCTTCGTGTTCTTCGTTCGTTCTTCATTTTAATCGATATTTTGGATTATGATTTCACTTTTTATTGGAATTTGATGTTATAGAATATCATTCCTTACTTATTTCACCTACTTATTTATATAATCCACTCGGATGATTCTAATTCATTACGAATCTTATACTTCCTTAAGAAATTTATAAAATAAACTTCAAATTCTTATTTCTTCATTTTTCTTACGATTTCAACCATATGAAATCATTCCTAACATCATTTACTTCTTATTCTTATTAAGTTATGTTATTAACATATAGGACTTAAAAAGAAATTAAATTCGACTAGGTTTTAGGTTACCTGTCTTCTTTATTTTTCTTCCGCTAGACAAAGCCGGTGATTCACAAGCTTTTCTATTTCACGCTCACCTTGGATCCGATCATCCACACTCTCTCTTTTCCTTCTTCTCTCTTCATCCGAACCCTCTCTCTCTCTCTCTCTCTAAGGTGTAGGATTTTCAAAATCCCAAATAAATGAATTAAGCTTCCTATTTATAGAATTTCCAAGCTAGGGGTATTTTAGTGATTTCGCCCCCCAACCTCCTTACTATTCAAGACTTAAGCATTAAGTTAACTTAGCCCTTAAGTTTACTTACTCCTTAAATTAACCTCCTTACTATTCACGAAACTTAGCTTGTAAGTTTCGTGGTTCCGTCTTTCGAGTTTCGTCCGATAGTTTTAAAAACTGCTATTTTTTGAATACAAATATTTTTGGATATTTCGTCTTTCCTTTATCGATTAACTTTTACGTATTCTTCGAATTTCTAAAAAACTGAAAAACACTTTTGGTGTTAAGCATTTTCCTTCACGTTTTTCCCTAACGCTTAAACGAATGAAAAGTACATAACAAGACTTTTTCGTCATTTTTATTTCGTCTGATTTTCGCATCGCGTTTTCGAGAAAAACTTTTATCACTTTCTTAACTTTTCACGACATATTATCGTCAAATCTTTCGATGGAATGTCATTTCGACATACCAAACTCTCGAGAAAGGTTTAGGTTATTCAAACCCTAACCCTTAGGTTTCATCGGTGAATAAGTGCATATTTTCTTTTTTCCCGTAAATATTTTTGTTCTTTAAAATTTTCATTTTTGTCTTGAAAATTATTACTGTTCGGATCTAGCTCGTGAGCGTAATCCTCCTCGACTTATAATCATCCTAGGTTCTAGAAGCGATTAATAAACACATATACATAATATTATTAATAAAAATTCATTTTATTAATAACTAATTCTTTAAACTTCAATTCGGACGATCCGAATTTTTGGGTCATCACACATTGAGTAGAAGATCATATGCGAGCACGAAAGTGCGACATCACAACGCATAAAAACCCATTTTGTATGACTTACAAAGGATGGAGATAGAGTTAAAGACTCCAGGGACCCATGTGATGATGGCGAATATACGAGTAGAACCGACTTTAATCGATAAAGTTAAATTCTCAAGCTACAGACCTGGAGCTAATGCGTATGAGGAAGAGAGTGCAAGAAGGTGCTATTTCGGAAGCAAGAATCGATGAAGAAGGAATACTTCAAGTCAACTCCAGACTTTGTGTTCCTAACGATTCTTACTTGAAGTATAAATTCATAATGGAGGCACACAACACACCGTTTGTAATCTATCCTGGGAGTACCAAAATGTATCATGATCTTCGACATATATTTTGGTGGAGCATTATGAAGAGAGAGATAACGGGGTTTATCTCAAGGTGTCTAACTTGTCAACGAGTCAAGGCGAAACATCAAGTGTCAAAAGGTCCATTGCAACCACTTGAAATTCTAGAATGGAAGTGGGAGTACATTACCATGGATTTCGTTACTAGTCTTCCCAAGATTTCTCAAGGCGTAGATGCGATTTAGGTCATTGTTGATAGATTGACCAAGTCTGCTCATTTCTTACCGATACAAGAAACTTATACACTTGAACGTCTTGCTAGTATGTACATAAACGAGATTGTAAAGTTGCATGGTATGCCAGTATTCATAGTTTCTGATCGAGACCCAAGATTCACATCAAGATTTTGGGTTAGTTTGAAAAAAGCTATGGGCACGGATTTACGATTTAGTTCGGCATATCATCCTCAAACGGACTGGTAGTCGGAAAGGACTATTCAAACTCTTGAAGATTTATTAAGACTTTGTATCCTTGACTTCAAGGGAAGTTGGGACAAGTTCTTACCATTGGTGGAGTTTTCCTACAATAACCGTTATCAAGCAAGTATTGGCATGGCTCCATTTGAGGCGTTATATGGAAGAAAGTGTTGTTCTCCAGTATGTTGGGATGAGGTGGGTGAAGCAACGTTGTTGGGACCGGAGTTGGTACATATGACTAGGGAAAAGATTCAAATGATTTGACAATATATAAAAACCTCACAAGATCGACAAAAGAGTTATGTTGATCTTCATCGAAAGGACGTGGAATTCAATATTGGAGATCATGTGTTGTTACGTGTTGCTCCATGGAAAGGAGTTACGAGATTCGGAAAGAGAGGTAAGCTCAATCCTCGATTCATTGGTCCATTTATAATCCTCGAGTGAGTAGGAACTATGGCCTATAGACTCGCCTTACCGCCAAGTATGCCTCGTGTTCATAACGTTTTTCATATATCTATGTTACGTAAATATGTGAAAGACCCGAACCACATTATTGAATTAGAACCAGACGAGATAGATGAAGATTTAACATATGAAGAGTTACCTGTTAAAATCTTGGATAAGAAGGATCATATTCTACGATCCAAGGTTATACCTCAAGTCAAAGTTTTATGGAGAAACCACGATGTGGAGGAAATGACCTGGGAGTTAGAATATGAGATGAAGTCAAGGTATCCTCACCTCTTCGATATACCAGGTACGCACCCTAATTTTGAGGATGAAATTTCATAATAAGGGGAGGTTGTAAGACCCCAACTTTCATGAATAAAGATTAATTTTTCTCAAAATATATTTTTGAATATTATGGTGTGGATATGTTATAATGTTATAGTTGTGGGTAATATTTACAAATTTTGCTAAGTAAGCAAGTTGTTATAAAATATTCGATTGGTCGGGGAATATTCGTTTACTGTGGGGACTATTCGCTGACGACGACATAATCATTGGTGGACCCCACAACGGAAGTATTGTTGTAGTTAGAAAACGATAGAATTATCTTTTTATAAAAATAACGGCGAAAGTTTTACCGTTAAACTGTTGAACTACCCAGTTGTAAAAGTACAGTAATACGCGTGGTTGCATAGTAGCACATGATATTGATTATTGATGCTTACATTAGAAGTCACTAAGTTATACTCAATCATTGCTACAGTAATTGATGCATCATATCTCTCATATTATTGATTCAATTATTGTCACAGTATCATCTACATAATATTCTATATTATTAAATCAATTATTGAGACGATAAAGTTACTCATATTATTATTTGCTGATAATATTGACAATGTCTAGAAGTTTCATAATAAGAGGTTTGGTCACCTAATTCATGCTGCAATAAGGAGAAATCCTTATCGAAAAGCCCCTCTTTCCGGGAATGAACCGGTTGTTAAATATTGTGAGTTATAATATTAATGATGAATAAGTTTATGTTGATTAAAGATGAAATTGATAGTTCCATTGTGTTGGGATTATTAGTGTTAGTGGAAATCGACATTTATTTCGATAATAATTGATGTCTGGAAGTTATATTGACCAATTGGGTTATTAATCGGATAAATGAGCAATTAATTGCTATTAATTCACATGCTTATAACTATGTGTTCACATGTGTGTACTATTGATTCACATGTATGTACTATTAGGGGAGGTGGTGCAAGATTGATAATACTTGCATGACTAAATTAAAAAAAAATAGAGGTATAGATGAATGTACTATATCTTGTAATTATTTTTTTCACATGTATAGAACTATTGATTCACATAATTGTACTATTAATTCACATGATATACTATTAGGGGAGGTGGTGCAAGTTTGATAATACTTGCAGGACTAAATTAAAAATGAAGGAAAATATGAAGGTATTATACTGTAATATTTTGAGCCCCAAAATGTGCAATTATCGAAACTATATTTTCCTATAAATAGAAGCTCATTCTTCTTTCATTCTCACCAATTCACTAAGACTCACAAGAGCAATTATAGAGAGAGAAGCTATAGAGAGAAAGAAGAAGAGAAGTTTGCTACCTCACTATTCCAGTATCCAATCTTCTTCTGAGCTAAGGGATATTATTTTGTTCAGTATTCATAGGAATAATATTTTCTTCCATACTCTATAGTATGTGAGTAATATTATTTCATCTCGTATTCCTGATTATACCCTTATCTTGTTAAAGTATTGCTTATATACTCCGTGAATTTAGTAGAATATCCTTGAAATTTGCGTTTCATCTAGTATCGTTTCACAAGGATATTTTCTGCACATTCTTGTTAAATTTTAAGCTTTTTATGCTGGAGTACTGTCCATGAGTACTATTCATTTATACGCTACTATTCACAAAAGTACTATTCACGGGTACTATTCACAAAGTATTATTCATAAAGTACTATTCACGAGTATTATTCACAAAGTACTATTCACGGGGTACTATTCCTGAAGCACTATTCATGGGGTACTATTCACCCGGGTTTTATTCACCCAAAGTACTATTCATGATAAAAATTGATTTCTTTTCGGTCTAAATCATTTTTGATACAATATCACTCTTGAATTTTACTCCACAAAGCAGTATCATGTTGGCAATTTGAACATTATTAAATTCTGGATAAATTAAATTATAAATCTTTAAAAATTTATCCTTTGTTTCTTTTAATTGAATTCTTATATCATTGTCATCATCCTCATGCTTATATTGTGATGAAAGTCATCTTTGGCTTACGTGCATAGATGAACTGTTGATTGGTATGATTATGACCAGGGATCATTCGGTATAATCATGACCCGTAATGTTACAAATGATGTGGTAAAAGTCCTGATAAGTGGATTTCATATCCACGAATTCACGTTCATTTCAAGCTTTATCGTTGTTAATTCTTTGTGTTCTTGTTTACTTTTAACTTGTTTTGTGTTATTTTTGTATGTAGGGTGGGTGGTGTGGTGAATGAGTGAAAGGAGGAGACATTTGGAGCATCAAGTTTTCAAGTATGAAGATCAGCTAAGCTAGTTTGCAGAATACACCCCCATCGGGGCGGGCTCCCTTTTCCTATGTACCCCCGCCGGGGCGGGGGGTCTCGAAAGCCGAGTCTCCTGTTTTGCTACAAACTCTACTGGAACTTGGTTTGTTGGCACTTGGATTGCAATTGAACTCTAATGAGCATAGGAATTTGACAAAAATGTGTGTTGGATGTATATAGAGCAATTAACAACGAATTGAATGAGACAGAAGGCAAAATTATAGAGATTAATTATAGATTTTCATAGCAAGCTTTGGAGGAAGACTTTGAAGAGATTTTCGTGTCGATTGCAGATTTAGGCTACGTGAAGGGTGTTTTTCACTATTCTTCTTCTTAGTCTTATATTTGTAATTGAAAGGATGTTATCTTTAAATTATTCAGTTATTATTTCATTTATGATGAACTAATTCACTTTTTAGGCTTATGATGGATCCTTAAGTGAAACGATGGTTTTATTACTTTGATTTTCAATTCAATAAACTAATTTCCAGTTTATCTATATTAATTTGAGCTTGAATTTATGAATTTCCTGATCAACAATTCTTTGTGTATTTGTATGGAATCGAGAGAGGATATACGAATCTAGACTTAGTTAATATAGCATGTGTTCATGAATTTTGTGAATAGTAGAATCTTGATGAATGTTAAGGTAGAAATATGCTTGACATCGCATGTAATCGGATAGAGAACTTAATCTTAAACCTTCTTTAATTTTAATTCACATAGAGATATAGTGAGTTAGTTGATTAAGGTGTTTAACTTGTTTCTATCTACATTGTGGATTTAAGTTAATACGGTATTAGTGCATCGAGAGGTGGCTAGTACTACTTTCGTGTTCTTGATTAATAAACTGGGATAGTGAGTTGAATTGGAATAAAGGTGGAAAATTCAGAGTGAAGCTTGGGGTGAAATCATAAGTCTAATTCTCCATTAATTGTTTGAAACTTCAGTTTTGATTTTTGTGATTGTTTTGTGATAGTATATTTATTAATAATTTAGTTTTTATAATTTTAATCATTGAATTGGATAGTTTAATAAAATTAGGATTAATAGGAAATTTATAATTGTAAGGTTAAATTTCTTACTAAATTGTCTCTGTGGGAACGATAATCTACTCACTATTATATTACTTGTTGATCATGTATACTTGCATGTTGTGCATAACTAGATTTTACCCAACAAGTTTTTGGCGCTATTGCCGGGGACAAATTTAGTATAGATTTTAATATTTTTACAATATTATTTTAATTAGTCCAATTTTACTTAAACATTTTTATTTTTGTTTTGTTCTTCTTATTTCAGGTTTTTGAAGTGGTTTATGCAAACTCGGTCCAAAAATCTGGACTTGCTGCCTTTTGAGGATGACATTGAGAAACGGATTTAGAGGTTAAGTAAGTGAATCAAGGAAATAAGGGAAGAATTCGAAAACCCTAAAAAAGAAGAGGTAATGGCAGCCAAAGATTAGAAAGCGTTGAGGGACTTTGCCACACCCAAGGTGACTAAAGCCGCAATGAGCATCACCAGTTCGCAATAGTTTGCGAACACATTTGAAATCAAGCCTGGGACGATTCAAATGATCTAAAATTCAGTTCAGTTTGGGGGATTGGCAAATGACAATCCGAATGAACACCTAGTTAGCTTTCTAGAGATTTGCGACACCTTCAGGTATAATGGGGTGTCGGATGAAGCGGTAAGACTTCGCTTGTTCCCATTCTCCTTACGGGACGAGGCAAAGAGCTGGTTACACTCTCTACCGCCGGGATCGATAACTACTTGGGAAGACCTAGCTCATAAATTCCTTGCAAAATTCTTCCCACCAGCGAAAACTGCAAAAATGAGGAATGAGATAACGATGTTTGAACAACAACATGGGGAATCACTGTATGAGGCATGGGAGAGATACAAGGAATTGCTTAGAAAGTGCCCGCATCATGGGTTGCCTAAGTGGTTGCAAATGAATACTTTCTATAACGGACTTCATGGGAATCTCAGGACCAGTATTGATGCAGCGTCGGGTGGAGCGTTCATGGCCAAGAGTTATGAGGAGGCCTACAATTTGATTAAGACAATGGCGGCTAACAACTACCAGTGGCCCACAGCAAGAATGACACAAGCAAAGGCAACTGGAGTGTTAGAAATAGATGGTGTGACGGCAGTACAAGCGCAAATTTCAGAACTTTCCAAGAAGTTGGACGCTATGACAGGGGCACAGGTACAGCAGGTTGCGGTTGTGTGTGAATTATGCGTGAGTGATCATCCTACAGATCAATGCGCAAACAATCCAGCGTTTGTGCAATTCGTGGGTAGCTACAATAGGGTTCCACATAATATGTATCAAAATACTTACAACCAGGGGAATATGAATCACCCAAATTTCTCGTGGAGTAATAATTAGCAACATCAAGATCCACGACCATCATATCCCCCAGGTTTTCAGAATCATCAACAATCGGCTGAACATCAAGAAAGAAAATCAGATTTAGAGGAGTTATTGTCAAAATACATAACAAGCAATAAGGAAGTGATGAAAAACCAAGCAATGGCCATCAAGAATTTGGAAAATTAGATGGGATTAATTGCCTTAGCATTGAATAATAGGCCACAAGGGACTCTACCAAGTGACACCGAGAGAAATCCGAAGGGAAACCATGAACAGTGTTAGGCAATCACGTTGAGAAGTGGAAAACATCTAATTGGGAAAGATGCAGAAAATTCAGCTGTATTGTATGAAAAAATTGATGACAATGAAGTGGTTGAAGGAAGTCAGGGTGAGGATAAGCAGATTGAGAAAACAAAGTTAGATGACAAGCCAGTTGTGTATCCTCCACCACCATTTCAAAGAGAGGGTCCAAAAAGCGTAAATTAGATAAGCGATTCATGAAATTTTTGAAGATTTTAAGAAACTTCATATTAACATCCCGTTGGCAGAAGCCCTAGAGCAGATGCCAAGTTATGCGAAGTTCATGAAAGGGATTCTGTCGAGGAAAAAGAAATTGGAAGACTTCGAAACAGTGGCATTAACAAAGGAGTGTAGTGTGGTTTTACAGCGGAAGTTGTCACCAAAGTTGAAAGACCCGGGAAGTTTCATCATTCCATGTATAATTGGGAATATGGCGTTCAACAAATGTTTGTGTGATTTGGGGGCAAGTGTGAACTTTATGCCGTTATCAGTTTACACAAAATTGGGTTTGCCTGCGCCAAAGCCTACGAACATCTCATTACAGTTGGCGGATAGGTCATTCACATACCCGAGAGGCATTATGGAGGACATATTGGTAAAGGTTGACAAATTTATATTCCCCACGGATTTCATCATTCTGGATTTTGAGGAAGATAAGAACATCCCGATTATCCTAGGTAGACCTTTCTTGGCTACGAGTAGGACACTCATCGACGTACAAAAAGGCGAACTTACTATGAGAGTCCAAGATTAAGAAATTAAATTTAACGTGTTCAAGGCCATGAAATTCCCTACGGATGAAGAAGAATGTTTCAGGATGGACATTATTGAGCAGATAATCAGTGAAGACATGGGCAAGAGTTAGGTCAACGATCCATTAGAAACAACATTATTGGGCGATGAAGAGTTTGATGACCCAAAATTTATGGATTACTTGCAGATGTTAGACTCATTGCCACGAGTTAGCCGATTCAGAGCACCATTTGAACCATTGCACACGGAGGAAAAATTAACAATTAAATTGAAACCGTCATTAGAAGAGCCACCGACTCTTGAACTTAAGCAACTACCTAAACACCTCAGGTGTGTGTATTTAGGAAATTCAAATTCTTTACCTATTATTATTTCTGCTGCACTTAAAAATTTTCAGGAAGAAAAGTTGCTGAGGGTACTTAGGGAACATAAATCAACGATAGAATGGACGATAGCGGATATCAAGGGAATCAGCCCCTCTTTTTGCATGCACAAAATTCTGATGGAAGACGATGCAAAACCGATAGTGGAGCAACAAAGACGACTCAACCCAATCATGAAGGAAGTTGTAAAGAAAGAAATTCTGAAATTATTGGATGCCAGTATCATCTACCCAATTTTCGATAGTAAGTGGGTTAGTCTGGTTCAGTGTGTGCCGAAAAAAGGGGGAATGACCGTGGTACAAAATATGGACAACGAGCTAATTCTGACAAGGACAGTGACTGGTTGGAGGGTGTGCATGGACTGCAGGAAGTTGAATAAGGCAACCCGTAAATATCATTTTCCTCTACCCTTTATCGATCAAATGTTGGATAGATTGGCGGGACATATGTACTACTGTTTATTAGATGGATACTCGGGCTATAATCAGATCATCATCGCTCTTGAGGATCAAGAGAAGACTACATTTATGTGCCCATACGGCACATTTGCATTCAGGAGAATGTCGTTCAGTTGATGTAATGCACCTGCTACCTTCCAACGGTGTATGATGGCCATCTTCTCAGACATGGTGGAGAAAAACATCGAAGTCTTCATGGATGACTTTTCTGTCTATGGGGACGATTTTGATACTTGCCTAGGGAATTTGGTGATTGTGTTACAAAGATGCAAAGACACGAACCTTGTACTTAACTGGGAAAAATGCCACTTCACGGTTGAGGAGGGCATAATTTTGGGTCACAAGGTCTCAGCTCAAGGATTGGAGGTTGATAAAGCTAAGCTGGAAACAATTAAGAAACTGCCTCCACCGAGTTTAGTTAAGGGAATTAGAAGTTTTTTGGGACATGCTGGGTTCCACAGGAGATTCATAAAGGACTTCTCTAAAATTGCAAAACCCTTGTGCATTCTTTTAGAGAAGGATTCGGTTTTCAATTTTGATGAGGAGTGCAAGTTGGCTTTCGAGTTGTTGAAGAAGAAGCTGACTACAACCCCCATGATCATCGCACCGGATTGGAATATGCCTTTCGAGCTAATGTGTGATGCAAGCGACTATGCAGTTGGGGCTGTTTTAGGTCAACGCCGAGAGAAGGTATTTCTCGCCATATATAATGCAAGAAAGACACTCATGGAGACTCAAATGAAATACACAACTACAGAAAAAGGAATTGCTTGCAGTGGTGTATGCGTTCGACAAATTCAGGGCATACTTGATCGGGACTAAGGTGATAGTCTACACGGATCATTCGGCTATTCGGTACTTAATTGTGAAAAAAGATGTTAATCCACGCCTTATCAAATGGATTCTTCTTTTACAAGAGTTTGATTTAGAAATAAAGGATAGAAAGGGGACGGAGAACCAAGTCGCCGATCATTTGTCTAGGTTGGAAAATCAAGATAAACAGAAAGAGGACATATGTGTAATCAACGAGTCATTCCCGGATGAGCAATTATTTGGGATAAATACAGAATTTCCATGGTATGCTGATTATGTGAATTATCTAGCGAGCAACGTTCTTCCACCTGATCTTATAAGACAACTGAAAAAGAAGTTTCTTCATAACATAAAATGGTACATGTGGGACAAACCTTATCTATTCAAGCAGTGCGCCGACAAGATGATTAGAAGGTGTGTGCCCTACAGTGAAGTAAAGAAAATACTGCATGAGTGTCACTCATCTGCATATGGGGGTCATTATGGTAGTGAGCGAACAACGGTAAAGGTGCTTCAAGCCGGGTTTTATTGGCCTACATTGTGACGCCCCCAAATCCAGGTTCTCTAACCTCAGATTCAGTGCTCACGATCCTATCATCATCATAAGCATTCTATAACTATTTGAAATAATAAACATACATTGTTCATTATACAAAAGTCTCAAAACATGGTCCCAAGGTCTCTAACCTTAACTTTAAATACACCATTTATAATACAAACGATTTACTCAAGAAATTCCATTAGATAATAACTAATTTAACATTCATTCTAGAATTACTCCGGATCTTGCCCTTGCCCTTGTCCTTCGCATTAGATCCTTGGGCTTAAGCGAAAATAGAGGTCATGATATAGCAAGAGTAAGCAACTAATTTGCTTCACAAGTTTATAAAGACAAAGGAGATATATCATGGCGTAGAAAGAAATATTGCCTTCAATGTTCAACAATAATATAAGATTGTGAAGGAACATGAATTAATAATCAACAATTGAATATTCGATAGTTGAATAACATGAACCGAGTGGTTTGAATAACCATGAACATTTGCCAAGGTGCTCGATGATTTAAACTGGACCTTTTAATAAGTTTTGGTATTCAGAGGATCACCTTTCATACCCCGTGATTTATGCATAAACACTTAATAATCCGACATTGATATCATGCCTTAATCAAATTTGTTCATTTCTCGATCAAGAGTTCTTACCATATCAATTAATAAAACGATTATTTAAAATCCATTTGATTTAACAAATTTAGACATGCTTGATCTAGTCGATACAATTAGCATAGATCTATCCCATAAACAGATTCATAAATGAAGAACTTTAATTTAATTCCGCGAGTTCAATGGCGGAGAAGCGGAATTCAATTGCACAAAGTGCAATTTCAATAATCAATAAAGACGTGAATAATCATCAATAATTATTCACTAATATGCTTTGAAAATAATAACTCAAGTTGAGTTAGGAAACTTGCCTCGATCGTAGAGTTACAATTTCTGAAATAAATTTATATCCACTATGTAGTTAAATTATCTTCTTTGAGAGACCTATAATTAGTCTTTCAATTAGTCATTGCATAACATCGATTATGTAATCACATAGATATCATACATTACAATAAGTTCTTATAAACATTATCATGTCTAGATAGTGTTATTAACGACTACCTTTAATTCACATAATATTATTAACTTAGATAATATTAATTCACCTTCTAGTATTATTGGTTCACTAATAATACTTTAAATCATTACTAACATTTTATTCACTTACTAATATTATTAATCATTTAATAATATTTTATCCCTTTACTAATATTATTAATCATTTAATAATATTTTATTTAATCTCGAATATTATTATTTAATAATAATACTCTAATCTAATATTTTATTTACATAACAACATCATATTATAATATTATTAGTATTTTAATAATATTCCAATGATTTATTAAATTAATAAACAATTTATTCTAATTGTTCATCCTTTAATAACCTCTTATTTAATATCCATAAAAGGTCATAAGTAATATTTATTATTATAAATTACCAAAATGCCCTAAGATAGTCATGATATAATATATTATGAGCATTCAAGCATAAAAATCATATTTTGCTCATTAAAGACATCACTTAACTATTTATTTCCTTTTATTTACAACCTAATCATTTATAGGAAAAATAGAAAACTGATTCCAAAAATTCGCACTTTCCGGATTTTAACGAGAATATGAACCAACAATGATCCTCTAATTTTTCTAGAATTTTAGAAAATGATTTACTATTTTTTAAAGTGCTCAAAACACTCGAGATCTTGCTCTATTTTTAAAAATTGAGTTTTGCTCGGAAAAAATCTGATATTTTCAGGGTATGCTCTCTTAACGTATATGAAGCTACTGTAAACATTTTGGAATTTTCCAGTGTATACACAGTGAGATATTCATAGGATAATATTTATGGAGTCCTTTACGGAAATAGTCATTACGCACAATATATAACTTTCGAAACGTGTCCGTTCTTTTCCTCACGCGTGAGATAACTTCATAAGGTACCTCTGTAATATTTTTCCAGATTTTTACAATATAAGGAACTAGCCGAAACAGTCTCATCAAAAACAAGTCAGTAGCTGATTTTGGATTTCAAGGCTTTAGCATATAAAGTGGACTGTTTTTGTAAAAAAAAAATCTCAAAGGTTTCAAAACATGCTAGATTTGTGATCTACCACTTGGGTTTACTAGATAACTCATGTATCTAGCACCCCCTCCCGACGGATCATAATTCCAAGTTGTAGAACTTGAGTTACACAAGATTTAGTGGAAGAAAACAAGAGTTTTCACCTTGGAGAACATATGCTCATTTTCTTCCTCTAAGTCTTTGATCTAACACTCAAGATACTTAGTTCCATGCATGATGGTATGTATAACTAGTGTATCTTGAGTAGTTGTACATAACCCCATCAAAACTCAAGCTATCAAAACAAGGTAAGAGAAGAAGATGAAGGTACATTATACCTTGACTTAGTGGCTACCTTCCTTGATTTTCCAAAGTAACTAATAAACTTAGGGGCATAAACAACTAGCACTCCTATATTTTTTTTCTTTCTATGGACTGAAATTCTCTATCTCTTTTCTCTCTTTGAAGTTGGCTAGCTTGGGAGCAAGAGATAGAAGAAGAAGATGAAGAAGATGGAGAGAAAATGAAATGTTGGAAGAATGAGATGTTGGAAGAATGAATTGTGTTTACAAAATGAAATGGCCAATTCATTAATAATTCTCCCACAATTATTTTGTTGCCCATTAGGTAAAAACTTTGTATTATTACTTACCTTAGGCTAAACATGATTAAATGTGCATAATGGAGTGGCAACCAATGGGAGCCTTACAACATTGTCCTTATGTTTATTTATGTCTACTAATGGACAAGCTAGATTAATTATTCCACTTAGGATCCTCATAATATCCACCATTTAGCTTTTTATTTTAAATGCCCAATTTTGATTAATCAAATGTCTAGAATACCCCCAATCAAGTGGGCTAAGTATTGGATTACATTTTATTTTCCTTGGGCTTTTCTTTTTAATTGATTTGGGCTAGATAAAAACATAGTCCAACAATTTTAATAATGTTACCCAATTTGATAATTTAGGGCTTTCATCTCCAATCATATGAAGTTTAATTACTTATACATATGATTTTATCTCATAACCTAATTAGATTTACAAGAATTAGGTTTAAAATTATTAGTCACTTGAAATACTAAGTTTACCCACTTAAGTTAGTATACATATAAAATACTAACTTTTTCGTGTTACCATAACCCTTAGGTTATTTAATATCCTTACCTAATGTATAATTAGGTCACAAGGCTTTCATTTTTAATGAAATCCATAAATGTATGTATCCATATATAACACAAAGTTTAAAAAAAATGTACATACATACATGGTGACTTAAAATTCACGGTTATTACATCCTCCCCCTTATAAGAATTCCGTCCCCGGAATTACATATAAGGTTACTCAAAAAGGTGTGGGTAATTTTCTCTTATCCTTTCTTCAAGTTCCCACGTAGCTTCTTCAGCATTGTGGTTCCTCCAAAGAACTTTTACAGAATGTATAACCTTATTTCGCAATTTCTGTTCCTTTCTATCTAAAACTTCGACTGGAATTTCCAGACGATAAATCTTTTTCGACTGAATTGGCTCGTCACGATATCACATGCTTGTAATCGAGCTTATATGGTGGTAGAAGATCGACACATGAAACACATTATGAATATGTTCCATCAGGAGGTAGAGCTACCGCACGCCACTTCGCCTTTATCTTCTTCAAGATCTCAAAAGGTCCAATAAATCTAGGACTCATTTTACCTTTCTTTCCAAACCTTATCTTTCCTTTCCAAGGAGATACTTTCAAAAATGCATGGCTTCCCACCTCAAAATCTCGCTTACAGCGATGTAAGTCTCCGCATACTTCTTCACAGCGATCTTGAGTTGCTACCACCGGGCTCTAATCACCTTAATGGTCTCTACTATCCTCTTGCACGATTCTGGTCCCAATAGTTGACGTTCACCCACTTCATCCCAAAGATACTGGGCGTTCTACATTTCCTCCCATACTGATTAGTTTTCACAATGGCATTCCGATGTCTTTGGCGTGTAGTAGCTATTGTTGTATGCGAACTCTACCAATGGAAGATGATCCTCCCAACTACCCTTGAAGTCCATCACACAAGCTCGAGCATGTCTTCAAGTGTTTGAATCGTTCTCTCGCTTTGCCCATCGATTCTGCGGATGATACGCGGTGCTCATCCGTAGTCTGCGTCCCCATTCTTTCACGAAGACTCTTCCGGAAGTTTGACGTGAAACGCGGATCCCTATCCCACACAATAGATATTGATACGCCATGTCTCGATATAATTTCTTTGATGTATAGTTTGGCATTTGGTCCAGACTATACCGATCTTGATCGGCAAAAAGTGAGCCGATTTCGTAAGACGATCTACGATCACCCATATGGCATCGTGTCCCTTTTTGCGTTCTTTGGAAGTCCCACCACAAAATCCATCGTGATGTGCTCCCATTTCCACTCTGGAATCTCTAAAGGTCGTAATAGTCCCACTCGATACGTTGATGTTACGCCTTGACTCTCTCGACAAGTTAGACATTTCCGACACATTCTCGCAACATCTCTCTTCATGTTTGGCCACCAAAAGTGTTGACATAAGTCTTGATACATTTTGTGCTTCACAGGTGTATCGAGTACCTCGTATTATGTGCTTCTTGCAGAATCTCTTCTCTTAGTTACGTATTAATGGTACCCAAATTCGTCCTTCAAATCTTAGCAAATCGGTGCCATCAATCTTGTATTTCAATTCATCCCCTTCATTGCCTAACCGCTTCTTGATCTTTGTCATGATCTTCGTCCTTCTCTTGAGCCTCTTTAACCTTATCTAATAAAGTAGGGCTCACGCCACGATAAATAATTTCTCATTGACCTCGGTTCGGTACTTAACCTCTAAGTCAAGTCGTTTCAAATCCTTCACCAAGTCCTCTTGAATGGTTAACTTCAATAACTTCTCCGCTTTTCGCTTGTGGCATCACCACTACATTTGCTTTGCACGGATGGTATGAATCTCACAATCATAATCCTTGATCAATTTCTAGCCATCGGTACACGCCTCATATTTAGCTCCTTCGGGTGAAGATATACTTTAGACTCTTATGATCCGTGATATATCTCACACTTCTCTCCATACAAATAGTGCCTCCAAATTTTCAAGGCAAAAACTACTGCTGCTAACTCCAGGTCATGAGTCGGATAACCCTTCTCATAGTCCTTTAGCTGACGTGATGCGTACGCAATGACCTTGTCATGTTGCATCAATACACAGCCAAGACCCTTGTGTGACGCATCACTATACACTACAAATCCTCCCGTGTTGTCCGGTAAAGCCAAAACAGGTGCTTGACTGAGCCTCTTCTTCAATTCCATGAAACTCGTTCACATTTTTCCGTCCAAACGAACTTCACCGCCTTTTTAGTAAGGTTGGTCAATGGCGATGCTACCTTTGAAAAATCTTGGATGAATCTTGATAGTATCCTCGCTAATCCCAAGAAACTCCTAATTTTCGCTCGGTGTCTTTGTTTGTTCCCGATTGATAACCGCTTCTACTTTTGTTGGATCTACCAAACACCATCTTTTGTCGATAACGTGTTAAAAATTGCACCTCCGCAACTAAAATTCACACTTGGAGAACTTTGCATACAACTTCTCCCTCCTTAACGTCTCCAACACTTTCCTTAGATGTTCGGCGTGATCTTCCTCTGCATCTCGGAATATACCGAATGTCGTCGATGAACACAACAACAAACTTATCCAAATCATCGCTTAAACACTGTTCATCAAATCCATGAATCTCACGGGTGCATTAGTTAACCCAAAAGACATTACCGTAAACTCAAAGTGTCCATATCGAGTTTCAATGCCGTCTTTGGAATATCCTCATGTCTCACCTTCGCTTGGTGATAACCAGTCCTCAAGTCAATTTTTGAAAAGTATTTTGCCCCCTTCAAGTGATCAAACAAATCGTCGATCCTGGGCAACGGGTATTTATTCTTAATGGTGACCTTGTTTAACTCTCGGTAGTCGATATAAAGTCTTAATGACCCATCCTTCTTCTTCACTTAATAAGATGGTGCTCCCCATGGTGATACGCTTGGTCGAATGTATCCCTTATCTAACAACTCTTGTAGTTGAACCATCAGTTCCTTCATTTCTACCGGAGCCATGCGATACGGCGCTTTGGATACCGGTGATGTCCCTGGTGCCAAATCGATAACAAACTCTATCTCTATCCGGTGGCAATCCCGGAATTTCATCTGGGAAAACGTCAACGAATTCCCTTACAATAGGTATTTGACCCAGTTCACCCTCGATTCTGCGGGTATCCACAACGTGAGCCAAATAACCTATACAACCCTTCCTAAGCAACTTCCTTGCTTGCATCATCGCCGACAACAAGATTGTCTTGGCGATTTATCGCCATAAAATACCACCTTTGACTTATTGAGTCTTTAGGTGTATGACTTTTCTTCTGATCAATGACCGCTCCATGACTTGATAACCAATCCATCCCAAGGATTACATCAAACTCTCCAAGACGAATCGGTATCAAATCCACGTTAAGCTTAAAACCTCTTACATTAGCACAACAAAGCGGTTCCTATAGATGTAGTCCACAGGATAATTTCTTTGTTTGCTACTTCTACATTCATTGGGTGTTCTAATAGTTCATGAGGTAAACTTAATCTTTGAGCAAATTCATCGATACAAAAAGAACATGAAGCTCCCGAATCGAATAACACATAGGCATTTATATCATTGATCGGAATTATACCGACACCACCTCCACGGATGCCACAAAGATTTTGTTTATCATATTGAATGTCCGTCTTTGTTGGCTTGTTTGTCAATGGTGGTCCTCCTTTGGTTGTCTTTGTGTTATTGCCCTGCCGCCATTTCCGCCATCCATGCTTTTCTTCTTGGGCAATCCTTGATCCGATGTCCCACTTCACCACAATTAAAGTAACCTCCTTTCTTCACCTTAGTACAATTGGGTGAGGTATGCCCTTCTTGTTCACATGTATAACATATCATTTTTCCTTTCCAAAGACCCCGAGTGACCCTTTCCACAGATTCCCACACACCGACTTCTTTTGTTGCACGCTTCCTTCTTTGCATCTCCGATTACTACCCCCATCTGCTCCATTTCCGCTTCTTATTATTGCTACCGCCATAACCGACATTTTGATTCCCACCTTCCGATTTCTTCTTATTCTTCTCCCGATTGTATCTTGAGACCGCTTTCGCTTCCTCCTTCCGCTTATAAGAGCTTTTTCCAACAGAGTTGAGAATGATGGGATTTGTAAAACCGCTACCTTACTATAAATCCACGGCTTTAGTCCATTTTCAAACCTTCTCGCTTTCTCACCTCTCTGTGTCCACCGATGTGGAGCGAATCCGCCAATTCATTAAATTTCGCAAAGATACTACGATAATTGACATATTCTCCTATTTTAGTTCCAAGAACTTGATCTCCATTCTTGCTTGAACGCTCTCGGGAAGTAGTTCTCAAGAACAACTTCTTGAATGCTTCCCAAGTCACGATTCCGATTCGGCTTTGTTTCGGTTGGCATCCCACCAATAGCTAGCCTCCCCTTCATTAAGTAGGTAGCAAAAATGGTCTTACGTTTCTTCTGCTACTCTAGCAATAACGAAGGCCTTCTCAATCTCCTTTACCCACATTTGGGCTTCTATCGGGTCTGTTGTTCCTCTGAACTCTGGCGGTCCTACTTCCTTGAAGTCCTTAAAGTTTACTATTTGGGTGCTGCACGATTTCTCGCAGTTGAGCTTGATTCCTCATGGCTTCAACCATCATGTTAATAAAATCTTGCATTGGGTTTTGTTGAGATCCCGCCACATTATTAACTCGACTCTTCAATATCTTGGTTCACGAGTCGCTGCAAGGCGCCATTATCTAGTGAAACAAAAATTCTAACACGTTACTTGGATTTATTATCATATGATTACTTAGTATGTAATACACTATTTATTTAAACAATCGGATGATCATTATGTGAGAGTTTTAAGTTACAAAGAGATTTGGAAGTCTTTCTCCACGCTTAGTGGGTTAAGTTTGTTTTAAAGAACATTTTCCAAATCAGTCTCTTTGAATTCACATAACATTAAATAGAAAATTTATTATTTAAAATTTTCTAACATATATCATAATAATTTCGCATTTATATTCATACACCAATCTTCAAATGACTTACACGATTAATATGGTATATTTTATAAATGCTACTATCCCATTTTAACACAAAAGATGGGATTAACTCATAATAATACCTCCCTACAAACACAATTAGGAAAGTACATAACCATTTACTACCTCACACACCACTTTGAGGTTTACATCAACATAAATCCTTATTACACAACAAGAAAAGTACTAATGCATCTATCTACAATTGGGCCATCACATCATCACCATTGGTGGCCCTACCAGTCACACCACACAGGCTCCTAGGAAGCAACTCATGCGGGACTCTCACGTCGAACGGATCGACTAGACTCTCTCCTATCTCGAGTGGACCCTCCTAGCCCCTCTCCTTTGGCCCTCATCTGTTGCATCAAGGGCGATCCTAAAGTTTCTACTCGACCTTTTACTACTGTGATTCGATCTTTAATTGGCCCACCACTCATCCGACTCATGGAGTGCCTCTTCCACCGCATCTTATCGGCAATTTCTCGTCAAACTCAAATTGCATCTCCGGATGCTTCATGCTCGACTCTCCAAACTTTGCCTTTTCATTCTCTAGCTATACCATCAAGATCCCAACTTGCAACTTGGGACTCATCAAATTTTTCCTTCATTCGACTTTCTCCATCCTGGGCTTGATGAGCCTCATCCTTGTATTGTTCTTGATGAATTGGAGGTGTGGTTTTCTATTTCTAATTCTCCCACTCGCCTTCTAATTGGTGATTCTCTCAACAAGTCCCTCTAAGGAGGACCATGAGGGACATCTTGGGTGGCCTCATGCTCAATGGGTTCTGCTTTCAATTGAGTAACTACCTTGGCGGCCGTCGGACATCCTACAAACACCATAAAGTCAGCGTCATTACCATAATAAAATATATTCATTGATGAAATGAAATAATATTTTATTAAGTACAACATAAACTTGATGAATTTCCATAATCCATCTCCTAACATACTCTATAAGAGTTTTCTACTAAGGTTATAACCTAGGTTTCGCATTCCTAATGTTTATAACCTCATGACTTTGATACCAACTCCTTGACGCCCCCAAATCCGGGTTCTCTAACCTCGATTCAAAGTGCTCACGATCCTATCATCATCATAAGCATTCTATAACTATTTGAAATAATAAACATACATTGTTCATTATACAAAAGTCTCAAAACATGGTCCCAAGGTCTCTCTAACCTTAACTTTAAATACACCATTTATAATACAAACAGTTTACTCAAGAAATTCCATTAGATAATAACTAATTTAACATTCATTCTAGAATTACTCCACGGATCTTGCCCTTGCCCTTGTCCTTCGCATTAGATCCTTGAGCTTAATCGAAAATAGAGGTCATGATATAGCAAGAGTAAGCAACTAATTTGCTTTCACAAGTTTATAAAGACAAAGGAGATATATCATGGCGTAGAAAAGAAATATTGCCTTCAATGTTCAACAATAATATAAGATTGTGAAGGAACATGAATTAATAATCAACAATTGAATATTCGATAGTTGAATAACATGAAATCGAGTGGTTTTGAATAACCATGAACATTTGCCAAGGTGCTCAGTGATTTAAATCTGGACCTTTTAATAAGTTTTGGTATTCAAGGGATCGACCTTTCATACCCCGTGATTTATGCATAAACACTTAATAATCAAACATTGATATCATGCCTTAATCAAATTTGTTCATTTCTCGATCAAGAGTTCTTACCATATCAATTAATAAGAACAGCTTATTTAAAATCCATTTGATTTAACAAATTTAGACATGCTTGATCTAGGCGATACAATTAGCATAGATCTATCCCATAAACAGTTCATAAATGAAGAACTTTAATTTAATTCACGATCAATGGCAAGAGAATCGGAATTCAATTGCACAAAGTGCTAATTTCAATAATCAATAAAGGCGTGAATAATCATCAATAATTATTCACTAATATGCTTTGAAAATAATAACTCAAGTTGAGTTAGGAAACTTGCCTCGATCGTGAGGTTGAGTTCTGATTCTGAAATAAATTTATATCCACTATGTAGTTAAATTATCTTCCTTTGAGAGACCTATAATTAGTCTTTCAATTAGTCATTGCATAACATCGGACTATGTAATCACATAGATATCATACATTACAATAAGTTCTTATAAACATTATCATGTCTAGATAGTGTTATTAACGACTACCTTTAATTCACATAATATTATTAACTTAGATAATATTAATTCACCTTCTAGTATTATTGGTTCACTAATAATACTTTAAATCATTACTAACATTTTATTCACTTACTAATATTATTAATCATTTAATAATATTTTATCCCTTACTAATATTATTAATCATTTAATAATATTTTATTTAATCTCGAATATTATTATTTAATAATAATACTCTAATCTAATATTTTATTTACATAACAACATCATATTATAATATTATTAGTATTTTAATAATATTCCAATGATTTATTAAATTAATAAACAATTTATTCTAATTGTTCATCCTTTAATAACCTCTTATTTAATATCCATAAAAGGTCATAAGTAATATTTATTATTATAAATTACCAAAATGCCCTAAGATAGTCATGATATAATATATTATGAGCATTCAAGCATAAAAATCATATTTTGCTCATTAAAGACATCACTTAACTATTTATTTCCTTTTATTTACAACCTAATCATTTATAGGAAAATAGAAAACTGATTCCAAAATTCGCAGCTTCGGATTTTAACAGAATATGAACCAACAATGATCCTCTAATTTTTCTAGAATTTTAGAAAATGATTTACTATTTTTAAAGTGCTCAAAACACTCAGATCTTGCTCTATTTTTAAAAAATTGAGTTTTGCTCAGAAAAATCTGATATTTTCAGGGTATGCTCTCTTAACGTATATGAAGCTACTGTAAAAATTTTGGAATTTTCCAGTGTATACACAGTGAGATATTCGTAGGATAATATTTATGGAGTCCTTTACGGAAATAGTCATTACGCACAATATATAACTCGAAACGTGTCCGTTCTTTTTCCTACGCGTAGATAACTTCATAAGGTACCTCTGTAATATTTTTTCAGATTTTTACAAGACAAGGAACTAGCCGAAACAGCCTCATCAAAAACAAGTCAGTAGATGATTTTGGATTTCAAGGCTTTAGCATATAAAGTGGACTGTTTTTGTAAAAAAAAAAAAATCTCAAAGGTTTCAAAACATGCTAGATTTGTGATCTACCACTTGGGTTTACTAGATAACTCATGTATCTAGCACCCCCCTTCGACGGATCATAATTCCAAGTTGTAGAACTTGAGTTACACAAGATTTAGTGGAAGAAAAACAAGAGTTTTCACCCTTGGAGAACATATGCTCATTTTCTTCCTCTAAGTCTTTGATCTAACACTCAAGATACTTAGTTCCATGCATGATGGTATGTATAACTAGTGTATCTTGAGTAGTTGTACATAACCCCATCAAAACTCAAGCTATCAAAACAAGGTAAGAGAAGAAGATGAAGGTACATTATACCTTGACTTAGTGGCTACCTTCCTTGATTTTCCAAAGTAACTAATAAACTTAGGGGCATAAACAACTAGCACTCCTATATTTTTTTTCTTTCTATGGAATGAAATTCTCTATCTCTTTTCTCTCTTTGAAGTTGGCTAGCTTGGGAGCAAGAGATAGAAGAAGAAGATGAAGAAGATGGAGAGAAAATGAAATGTTGGAAGAATGAGATGTTGGAAGAATGAATTGTGTTTACAAAATGAAATGGCCAATTCATTAATAATTCTCCCACAATTATTTTGTTGCCCATTAGGTAAAAACTTTGTATTATTACTTACCTTAGGCTAAACATGATTAAATGTGCATAATGGAGTGGCAACCAATGGGAGCCTTACAACATTGTCCTTATGTTTATTTATGTCTACTAATGGACAAGCTAGATTAATTATTCCACTTAGGATCCTCATAATATCCACCATTTAGCTTTTATTTTAAATGCCCAATTTTGATTAATCAAATGTCTAGAATACCCCCAATCAAGTGGGCTAAGTATTGGATTACATTTTATTTTCCTTAGGCTTTTCTTTTAATTGATTTGGGCTAGATAAAAACATAGTCCAACAATTTTAATAATGTTACCCAATTTGATAATTTAGGGCTTTCATCTCCAATCATATGAAGTTTAATTACTTATACATATGATTTTATCTCATAACCTAATTAGATTTACAAGAATTAGGTTTAAAATTATTAGTCACTTGAAATACTAAGTTTACCCACTTAAGTTAGTATACATATAAATACTAACTTTTCGTGTTACCATAACCCTTAGGTTATTTAATATCCTTACCTAATGTATAATTAGGTCACAAAGGCTTTCATTTTAATGAAATCCATAATGTATGTATCCATATATAACACAAAGTTTAAAAAAATGTACATACATACATGGTGACTTAAAATTCACGGTTATTACATACATTGTTCAAGGACGCCCACCAATTTGTTAAAACATGTGATAGATGTCAAAGGGTGGGCAACATTTCGAAAAGGAATGAGATGCCACTACAAACAATTCTGGAAGTTGAGATTTTTGATGTATGGGGCATAGATTTCATGGGGCCATTCCCGTCATCACTTAACAATCAGTACATTTAGCTCGCAGTGGATTATATTTCAAAGTGGTTTGAAGCCGCAACACTCCCAACTAACGATGCCAAAGTAGTTCTCAAATTCTTGCAGAAGAACATTTTTATGAGATTTGGCACGCCGAGAGCTATTATAAGTGATGAAGGTAGTCACTTCTGCAACAAATCGTTCACAGCTCTATTGGCAAAGTATGGGGTTAACCACAAGGTGGTGATGGCTTATCATCCCCAAACCAGTGGGCAAGTTGAGGTTTCGAACAAGGAAGTAAAGAGAATCTTGGAAAAAATGGTAAACCCGAATCGAAAGGATTGGTCGCTCAGGTTGGATGATGCACTATGGGCCTACCGAATTGCGTATAAAACACCAATTGATATGTCACCATATCAACTACTATATGGAAAGGCTTGTCACTTACCTATCGAGCTACAACACAAGGCTTATTGGGTGATTCAAAAACTTAATTTCGATCAAGCAGCTGTGGGGGAAAAGCGACTACTACAATTAAACGAGCTTGACGAATTTTGACTTCAAGCCGACAAGAACTCCAAGTTATACAAGGAAAATGTCAAGAAATGGCACGACCAGAAAATTATGCAAAGAACATTGAGCCGGGCAATCGGTCCCTCTTTATTCAACTCAGGGTTGAGATTGTTCCCAGGCAAGCTTAAGTCAAGATGATCGGGACCATTCACCATAAAAAGGGTGTTCTCTCATGGCACCGTTGAACTCTACAACCGGAATCCATTAGAAACTTTCAAAGTCAACGGTCAATGATTAAAGCACTATTGGGGTGGCGAGTCCAACATCGATGTCATCACCATCACATTATCAGGCGCACCATGAACAGAGGAAGTAGTCATTTGAACGACTTAAAATCAAGCGCTTAATTGGGAGGCAACCCAATCATACGTTTATTTTTTGTATCTTCATTCATAATTGTTAGATTATAGTTTATAATAAGTTCATTAGGTAGGTATTATATTGTATGAGTCTTGTTAATCTATTAACTATGCTCAAATTGATCAACAATCTACTAACTTTTATGTTTCACAGCTTGCAGGATGAGAAAATAATCATTAAGTGGCATAGCATGAAGAAAATAAGAGAAAAAGAGGTCAGTTTATAGTAAGCACCCTACGGTGAGCCCCTAATGAACTATACCCTCCACCGGGGCGGGGGTCTCCTAAGAAAATTGACAGTGAGCATGCTCACCGAGTATGGGCTATATTTGCCTTGCACCTTCACGGGCAAGGTCCCCCAACTCAATTAATCAGAGCGATATACGCCTTGGCGGCTTTCTAACTCTACTACCTCACGGGGGTGGGGTCCTGAACCCAACAGACTTCAGCGATTACACACGCCTTCTTCTTTTTCTTCCCAACCTACACCACTTTCCCACTACTTATTCCTCCATTACAACTCCAACCCCATCCATTACACCTACTTCAACCCCACGATTTCCACTACTCCATTACTTTTCCCACCACTCCAATCCATTAATCCATTACTTCACATCACCTTCTATAAATTCACTCCCTCAAACCCCAAATTCACCACATACTCTCCACTCCTTCTACAAAAAGCTACGAATTTAGCAAGATATTGGGGTAAATTTAGAGCAATTGAGTGTGAAGCACAATACTACAGATTCTTCATCTTCTCTCACCCTATTTGCCACATAAAATCGACAAGGTTAGGGGAAGAAATTTCTTTGCACACCAATTGTTCGACAGTTTGCATGAACCAAGTTTGGGGTGAAGATACTGTTATTAAGGCATCCGAGAGTTAATGGCTTCGCAATCCACATCAAAACGACAAAGGGGAGAAAGTTCAAGGCCCGCACAATCGACACAGACCTTTGATTGTCGTAAATTTATAAGTGTCGCCGCCGCCGACCGGTACGACTATATGATGACAAAAGCCCTTACACCGGAGCAGGGGTTGGCACCGGACCATGTTGATGGGGAAATGATGCAGCAAATTTATCAGAAGGGTGGAACAAATTCACAGAAGAGCCAGAACCCGCCGTTGTCAACATAGTCAAGGAATTTTATGCGAATGTCGAGGACAAAGCCCCCTACAATGCATATGTGCGGGGTCGATTAGTACCATTCAGTGCCGATGCCATCAACAGCTATTATCAATTACGAGTGCCGCAACAATGTCAATATGCTCACCTACGCAATTTTGATCCAGACTATGAAGCGATACTCAAAGAAATGACTAAGTCGGGAACAACATGGATCAAAGGTCGAAAGGAAGGCACAGTTTTTCATAGCAAAGATCTCAGCAGGTATGGTAAAATTTGATATGCCTTTTTATGTGCAAAATTTTATTTGTCCCAACACACATTGGACGTGACCAAGGAGAAGGTATTATTGCTATACGCGATTGTGCAAGATTTCATCATTGATGTTGGGGCCATAATATATTTTTCCATCCGCCGATGCTTATGAGGAAATTTTTCAGGCGGCTTGCCACACCCATCACTCATATGTGGGTTGTGTCACCAAGCGGATGTTAGATGGTCGGATGATGAACCCACACAGATGCCGCTTTAGTTACTAGATTCCAGAATGATAGCGCAGTATTCGGTGTGGGCCAGAGGTGATTCCCATCCTTGAGGTCTGGGTTTTATTTCAGCTTCGGAGGATGAAGTTAACGCTGCATACACCTCAGAGGATGAGGATGAGACTATGGGCGATCAAGGAACAGAGAAGGTACCGTAGTCCAAGACATTGTCGAGTCCTCAGATGCGGTGACTCGCATTGAGACAAGACCACATATTTGACGCTACGAACACATCTTTCGATTCACTCAATATGACACTCCAGAGCTACAATACAGCCGCCCAATTTCCATACCAGCAGCCCATACCAATGCCAAGGTTTCCACCGAGTGATTTAGAGGAAGAAGATCAACCACCACCACCCTAGACTTAGGCGATTGCAGGGAAGTCCTCACACATTTTATTGCGATTATCCATACAATGAGGGAATTGTAATTCTTAAGTTTGGGGGATTTAATTACTTTTTTGCATGCATATTATCATTAGTTAGGCTTATATTTGTCATTTGTCATTACATGTAAGTCACATAGTTACATAATAGCTTAAGTGCATATATAATAGCTTAGGTTATTTTTGTTATTGCATTTTTATTTTTGTTATTGATGCATTTTGTTATGTTATGATATATATTAAAAAAAAATTAGTTAAATAATGTGTTTGCATATGTCCAGCAGTGTTGTAGTTCATGTTATTTAGGAGATTAGGTGACACATTAAGGGAATTATAATCCTAACTTGACTTCCTTGTACAACTAAATGTCTTAGTCCTACAATTTTAATCATATATCTTAACACACCATCTCCATTTACTTGTTTAGATAAGACATTATAGAAATTACCTTAGTACTTGACTAGCTTATAAGACTTCGTCCTCGTGGGTACGACACTCTACTTATCATATATTACTTGTTGACCGCATATACTTGCGCGTGTTTTAATTGGTTGTGAAATTGACCAACACGAAGCAGTGATAAAAAACGTGGAGGAAATCAACATGCCAAAAATGGTAACCACTTCGGTGGTAATCCTCGCCAAGAGAATAGAAGTGGAAATTTCAAGAAGAGAAGGTTCAACAATGATGGAAAGACAAAGACAGACCCAAGACCCGTTTTCAAGGAAGGAGAACGACCAATGGTCGTATGATACAAATGCGGAGGGAGGGACACATCAATCCAAACCGTATCGCTAGAGTCCAAAGCATGTTATAATTGCGGAAGAGAAGGTCACCTAGCCCGATTTTATCGTGCAGTGAAGTCAAGTCTAGCTGGGATGGAGACATTAATGGCAGTCCCAAACAAGTCAAAGTCGATAGTTCAAGGGAGAGCGTTTGTTGTGACCTCCCAAAAAGAGAGGAACCCGAACGAAGTTATTATGGGTAAGCTAATCATAAACTCTTACGAAGTCTATACCTTATTTGATACCGGTTCTACCCATTCTTTTATTTCTCCTACTTGCGCTCAACGTTTAAATTTGACTACGGAGAAATTAGACTTTGACTTATCTATTAAAAATCCGTTGGGAGAAACCTTCATTACATCCACTATTTATAAGTCTTGTTTGATTCAAATCGGCACCCTCATATTACCTGTCAATCTTATCTCTTTGAAAATACTTGCATTTGATGTTATTTTAGGGATTGATTGGTTAACTACTCATCATGCTAAAATTGATTATTTTCATAAGATTGTTAGCTTTCATATTCCTAACCAATCTATTATGCGAATTCAAGCAACCAAACCACTAAAGTCAATCACGGTCATATCAAGCCATAAAGCCATTCGTTTATTAAAAAAACGGATGTCAAGCTTTCTTAGCCCATGTCACGGATTTAAACAAAAATACGTCAGATTTGGATCATTTTGTGGTTGTCTTTATTGATGACATCCTCATTTACTCCAAAAGCCATGAAGATCATGAGCAACACTTGAGGCTGATACTCCAAAAGCTTCGTGAAAACAAGCTATATGCCAAGTTAAAGAAATGCGAGTTCTGGCTTGAGGAAGTAGCATTCCTTGGGCACGTGATATCAAATCAGGGAATATCTGTTGACCCAGTGAAGATTGAAGTAATACAAAGCTGGGAGAAACCTAAGTTAGTAACCGAAGTACTTAGCTTTTTTGGGGTTAGCTGGTTATTATCGAAAATTCATGGAAGGATTTTCTCGAATCGCTACTCCACTAACTCAGCTGACTCAAAAAGATACAAAATTTGGTTGGAGCGAGGAATGTGAGAAGAGTTTTCAAGAACTCAAGAGGAGACTCATTTCAAACACTGTTCGACAATACCATCCTGGGTTCGGAGGATTTGCCATCTGCGATGCTTGGTAGAGGGTTAGGATGTGTTCTCATGCAACATGGGAAAGTCGCCTTTGTGTCTCACGACAACTCAAAGAATATTAGAGGTATTATCCTACTCATGATCTAGAGTTGGCAGCAATTATTTTTGCGCTTAAAATCTGGAGGCATTACCTATATGGGGAGAAGGTGGAGATCTATACAGATCATAAATGCCTCAAATATTTCTTCACCCAAAAGGAACTTAACATGCGACAACAATGTTGGCTCGAGCTGTTGAAAGATTACGATCATACCATTCAATACCATCCTGGAAAAGCTAACATGGTAGCTGACACGTTGAGTAAAAGATCATATGCGGGTATGAGTACGATATTGTCAACGCAAAGGCCCATTTTGTATAACTTACAAAGGATGGAGATAGAGATAAAGACTCCAGGGACCCACATGATAATGGAAAATATACGAGTAGAACTAATTTTAATCGATAAAGTTAAAGTTACTCAAGCTACAGACCTGGAGCTGATGCGTATGAGGAAGAAAGTACAAGAAGGTGCTATTCCGAAAGCAAGAATCGATGAAGAAGGAATAATTCGAGTCAACTCCAGACTTTATGTTCCTAACGACTCTGACTTGAAGTATAAAATCATGATGGAGGTGCACAACACACCGTTTGCAATCCATCCTGGGAGTACCAAAATGTATCATGATCTTCGACATACATTTTGGTGGAGCAATATGAAGAGAGAGATAGCAGAGTTTATCTCAAGGTGTTTAACTTGTCAATGAGTCAAGGTGGAGCATCAAGTGCCAAAAGGTCCATTGCAACCACTTAAAATTCCAGAATGGAAGTGGGAGCATATTACCATGTATTTCGTTACTGGTCTTCCCAAGGTTTCTCAAGGCATAGACACAATTTGGGTCATTGTTGATAGATTGACCAAGTCTGCTCATTTCTTACTTATACGAGAAACTTATTCACTTGAACATCTTACTCGTATATACATAAATGAGATTGTAAGACTGCATGGTATGCCAGTATCCATAGTTTCCGATCGAGACCTAAGATTCACTTCACAATTTTGGGTTAGTTTGCAAAAAGCTATGGGCACGGATTCGATTGATCTGGGCCAAAACATCCTCAGATGGACGGGCAATCGGAGAGGACTATTCAAACTGTTGAAGATCTATTAAGACTTTGTGTCCTAGATTTCAAAGGAAGTTGGGACAAGTTCTTGCCATTGGTGGAATTCTCCTACAACAAAGTTATCAAGCAAGTATTGGTATGGCTCCATTCGAGGCGTTGTATGGATGCAAGTGTCGTTCTCCGGTATGCTGGGATGAGGTGGGTGAAGCAACATTGTTGAGACCGGAATTGGTACGCATGATAATGGAAAAGATTCAAATGATCCGGCAACGTATAAAAACCTCACAAGATCGACAAAAGAGTTATGTTGATCTTCATTGAAGGGACGTGGAATTCAATGTTGGAGAGCATGTGTTATTACGTGTTTCTCCATGGAAGGGAGATGCAAGATTTAGAAAGAGAGTAAAGCTCAATCCTCGATTAATTAGCCCATTTGAAATCCTCGATCGAGTAGGAACTGTGGCCTATAGACTCGCCTTACCGCCAAGTATGTCTCGTGTTCATAACGTTTTTTACATATCTATGTTACGTAAATTTGTGGAAGACCTGAACCACATTATTGATTTAGAACTGGATGAAATAGCAAAAGATTTAACATATGAAGAGATATCTGTTAAAATATTGGATAAGAAGGAACATATTCTACACTCAAAGGTTATACCTCAAGTCAAGGTTTTGTGGAGAAACCATGATGTTGAGGAAATGACCTGGGAGTTAGAATCCGAAATGAAATCAAGGTATCATCACCTCTTCGACATACCAGGTACGTACACCAATTTTGAGGTTGAAATTTCATAAGAAGAGGAGGTTGTAAGACCCCAACTTTTATGAATAAAGAATAATTTTCTCTAAATATCATTTTGAATATTAAGGTGTGAATTTGTTATAATGTTATAGTTGTGGGTAATATTTACAAATTTTACAAAGTAAGCAAGTTGTTATAAAATATTCGTTTGGTCGGGGAATATTCGTTTTAACAAGGAAAATTTGTACAATGACAGAATCATTGGTGGACCCCATAATGGAATTGCTGTCTGTGACTCCCCCAAAATAGGTATACATCACCTATTACGAGTCACCAAATACATGGTCTGAGAATACAAATAAAAACTTAAATATCTGAAGATGAGTTGTGAGTTTTAATACAAATATTGTCTTCTAGATGATTCAAACTCAAAATAAGTCCTCAATACATTTATTATCACACTATTTCACGTAATAGTGAGGACTACTAATGCAAACATATCGGACTGGCACTCCGTTCTACATTAGTCCAAGCTATATTCTCATTTCCTAAAGAGAACGATGAAAGAAAAGGGGTGAGCTCAACTAACCCAGTAAGAAATATTATGACTAAGATAATGCAGAATAAATTATCGTTAGCCTTCAATAGTGTTAAACTGGTAAAATATAATAAACATCAAGTTTAACTGCAGCGGAACAAGCAATCCATTAGAAGAGTCAAGTAGAGCATGATATCTACTATCTTTTATGATTTAAAAGGTTTATCATCAATTTTATAGCTGAGACTCATCTTAATAAATAATCCACATCACTGAATTATCCATGCACTATGGGCCAAGGATATTCATTATTATCACAATTGGTCATGTTCATCTCAACAACTGTCCATCAATGTACTATGGGCCAATGAGAACTTTCATAACCATATAAACATGAGGATGATGACAATTATATAAGAATTCAATAAAGTCCAAATTATCAACATGATACTACTTTGTGGAGTAAAATTCAAGAATAATATCATATCAAAAATGATTTGGACATAAAAGAAATCAATTTTTGTCATTAATAGTACCCCAAGAAAAGGTTAAAACTTATCAAGACCCTTTCGAGAATAATATTTTCATGAAAGATCTTTGGATGAAGCACAAATATCAAAGAATTTTCTGATCATTTCAGAATTATAGAAGCAATAATTACCATAGTAAGTTTAGAGTTAGGAATGGAAATGAACAATATCTGAAATCGCAAATGGATTTTCAACTGTCATGCGGTAGTCGGCGTAGATGATCCTTTCCATAATTTAATACCAAATGAATATGAAGGGTTATTCACTGTGCATGCAGAGTCTCACAGAGAAAAGTTATTCCTACGAATAATAAAGAATGGAATAACAACAGATTTCACCATGCATGCTAGAGTCGGCATGGACAAAGTTATTCCAATGAATAATAAAGAATGGAATAACAATAGATTTCACCATGCATGCGCGGTAGTCCGTGTAGACAAAAGTTATTCCAAATGAATGATAAAGAATGGAATAACAACCCTTTACGAGTATTGTGACACCCCCAAATCCAGGTGCTTCCATTTCTGCAGGATTTGGTGTTCACTATACAAACATCATCTATCTATCTACCCATAAATAAAGCAAACCATGCAATTGATAGAATTAAATAAATAAATCCCTTATGGGTTACATCATTTGCATAAAAAAATACAATCCCAGGTCATTCTAACCTTAACATCTGTGTGGAATCATAAACAAATAACAAGTCTTTAAATAACATCAAGTCTAAATATCATTACATAACCACATAAATAACCAGTCTTCATTACTTGCAAATCTTGCCCTTGCCTTTACTAGTGGAAGGCTCGTTTGATAATATGCGAATAAAATCAAAGACTTCTGAAATAGGAAACTCAGCTTTTGAATCAAGAATGAATAGCAAGAGATGTAAGAACTTCCGAGGTCATAAGACCTTGAACTATGTCCTAGGTTGTCAAGTGTTTATACTTGAAACCTTTAATACTATAAGACTATGGACTCTTCTTCTAGTACTTAGGGGATCAAATTACTTAGTACCATACTTTGCACAATATCTTAACGCTTAACGCATAAGTAATCCCCCTATCTGGGTTGTTCATCTCGATTTGACATTAGAGTCCGCACTCAAAGGAAGTTTGGTTTGGATAATTCATCAAGGGTTCTAAAATTTATAACGCTCATCAACTATGGACTAGTCAAATCATTAAGGGTTCACTAGTCTAACAAAGTTCAACAGTAACTGGTAATTTAAAATTGAATAGCAATCTCAAAAGGTATACAATAGAATAATTATTTTATAACAAAATCATACTTTGAACATTTTAATATAATAAAATGGACTTGATCAATAATAACGAGAGTTTGCTCGATGTAAAGAGACAACTTATAAGCTCATATAAAGATAACGAGTAGGGTTAGGAAACTTGCCTCGTGCGTAGATTACACGTTAATTATACTTGTTCCTTAATTTAATCCTACATATCATTTACGTTCACAATACCAGTCAAATATAACGTACTAATCATCACAAGTTCGTTTCTTTTGTCTAACTCGAATTCATAACTATACTTAGTCAAATTACTACACTCATTGTCACAATTAACACATCATGAACAATAAGCTAACTATGCATTTAATCATTCAATTCATACATAAATGTGTTATTGACATGTTAAGAATTTATTTTAACACCTCATTATATGTCTAACATGTTTTCATGTTCATTAGGTTAAGTTACTAACACATTTCTAGACTTGAACATTTAAAAACTCATTTCTGGACCACTCTACTAAGTGGTAAATACATGGCCCACTGTTTCGTATTCTTGACATTGCAGCTAGCAATGGCATGCATGAGGACTTTACGTCATGGCAGTGCAGTAGTATGTGAGTTTTAGGCTGAGAGGCCAGCGTATTTTGAAACTCCGCTTTTTGAATTTCGATTCATGAAGAACACGAGAATCAAAGTAATTTATCATTACATGGTCATTAAATTCATCAAATTAAACATACCCATATACTAGAATTAAATATATAATCATTACCCAACCTTTATAGAGTAATTTTAACCAATTAAAACACATAATCACTGTAATTAAAACATGTAATTTCACTATTCTTGATGTTCTTGAAGGTTTTGTACATAAAACATAAAATTTAACACTCACAATTCAAGTTATAACACCAAATCCATCCATTCAAGGTTTGTTTCCTTCGTTTTAACATGCATAATTATATACGTGTGTGAATTTTACAAAATAATTTATGTTTGACATATTAATTTTACGTATAAGGGCCATTCTATACTCTGTAATTTTTGAAACAACAACATACGTTATAATATTATGAAATTGATGATATGGAACCATCTAATACATAGGAAAACACATTAAAACAACATCTTAACACATATATGCACATAATCTTTACTCTTTCCAATTCACAGAGACTTTACAAAAAACTTGAAAGCCATATTTATAAAAACTTTAATAACGTAAATAAACTGGGTTGAAGAAATTACTCAAAGCGTAGATGAGTGGAATTGAAACCCTTCTCAATTAATTCTTCAATCACACACTCACAAACTCCTCAAAAATTATCAATTTTCTCTCTGAATTCTCAAACTCTCTCTTTCTGTTTTTCCAGACTTAGCAGATAATAAGAAAAAGAAGAAGACGTATAATAAATGAAGTAAACTGATGCGTTGTGGAGGTCAGTTACCCATCATGGGTTAACTACTCCCAACCTCCACTAATGCCATGTTTGGCTAGCCTTAAAAGGCTTATACCCAATTAATTTAATTAAACTTTTATAATATAGTTTAATAATGTCACACCCTTTTATAAAATAAATCAATATCTTATTTAATTTATTTTAAATAACATATAATAATTTCTCATCAATTTACATAGAACATAATTCAATTTCTCATTTATTAACTATGTCAAATTATTAAATCTCTAATTAATTATAAATTAATTAAAATAACATTAGGCTTATTAAATATTTCTTTTTAAATCAATAAGCTCACATAAATACATACTTGAATAATAAAAATTCTCCACATTAATTTAATAAATATAACACATATAAGTAAATTAGTTCACTACAACTTCATCAATTAATTATTTAATCTAATAATTAATTCATCAAAAATATTTATTTAATCCAATAAATATTAAAAATTAAATTACAAAATCTCGGTTGTCACATGTATTGAAAGAAATAACTCTCTTCATGAATACGAAAGAAATAATACCCCTTACCTTAGTAGAAGATTGGATACTACAATAGTGTAGTAACAGAATACTCTTCTTCTTTCTCTCTTATTCTCTTTATACTTTCTCTCTATAGCTTGAATGAATTGGTGAGAAATAATGAAGAAATAGGCTTCTATTTATAGAAGATTTCTAGCTTAGCCCTTGTAATGTGAAAATGAAAGAGGCTTGACGACTGGTGATGTGAAAAGAAAAGTGGTTTGACGCCTGTAATGTGAAACAACAAGTGGTTTGACGCCTGTAATGTGAAACGACAATTAGTTCGACGCCTGTAATGTTAAACGACAATTGGTTCGACGCCTGTAATGTGAAACGACAATTGGTTCGACGCCTGTAATGTGAAACGACAATTGGTTTGACACCTGTAATATCAAACGGCAAGTGGTTTGACGCCCGTAAAGGCAATTACTATTGGCAAAAAGTGACTCTTAGATGATGGCATATGGGCCCCCATAGAATAAACCAAACTTACCACAAACGCCTCATAATGACTTTTATTTATATCAAAGATTGAATAAATATTACCACAAATCATTTTATCTTCAATCAACACATATTTAATCTTTCAACAATTATTCATCATTAATATTATAACTTACAATATTTAACAACCAGATCATTCCAGTGAAAGAGGGGCTTTCAATAAGGATTTCTCCTATCAAGGCAATTAGGTGACCAAACCTCTCCTCGATGTAACTTTCTAGACATCATCAATATTGCAAATAATAATAATATGAATAACTATATCATCTCAATTATTGATTTAAGAATATATAAAATATCGACAATAATTGAATCAAATAACGTGAGATACTATCCAACAATTACTATAGCAATAATTGAACAAAACTGAGTGACTTCTCACGTAAGCATCAATAATCAATACCGTGTGCTACTATGCAACCACGAATATTACTGTACTTTTATTACCAGGTATTTCAACAGTTAACGGTAAAACTTCCGTCGTTATTTCATAAAAAGATAATTTTGTCATTTTCTAACTCCGACAATAATTATGTTGTGGGGTCCACCAATGATTGTGTCGTCGTACAAATATTCCCCGACAAAAAGAATATTTCCCGACCAAACGAATATTTTATAACAACTTACTTTACTTTGCAAAATTTTCACATATCACCCTTAGCTTTAATCCTTTTATCAATTTAACCATTTACTAAATGAAATAATAATTATAAGAAAATTGAATACTTTTATTTCATAAAATTCAGGGTCTTACAATCTCTCCTCCTTATGAAATTTCTCCCTCGAAATTAGGGTACGTACCTGGTATGTCGAAGAGGTAAGGATACCTTTATTTCATTTCAGATTCTAACTCCCAGGTCATTTCCTCAAAATCGTGGTTTCTCCACAAAACTTTAACTTGAGGTATAACCTTGGAGCGTAGAATATGTTCCTTCTTATCCAAGATTTTAATAGGAACCACTTCATACGTTAAATATTCAGCTATTTCGTTCGCTTCTAATTTAATAATGTGGTTTAGGTCTTCCACATATTTACGTAACATAGATATGAAAAAAAAAACGTTATGAACACGCGACATACTTGGCGGTAAAGCGAGTTTATAGGCCAAAGTTCCTACTTGATTGAGGATTTCAAATAGACCAATAAAATCAAGGGTTGAGATTTTCTCTCTTCGTCGATTCTTGCTTCTAGAATAACGCCCTCTTGAACCTTCTTCTTCACATTCATCGACTCTGAGTCTGTAGCTTGAGCGGCTTTAACTTTATTGATTAAAGTCGGTTATACTCGTATATTCACTATCTTCACTTAGGTTCTTAGAGTCTTTAACTCTATCTCCATCTTTTGTAAGTCGTACGAAATGAGTCTTTGTGTTAACAACGTCACACTCGTAACCACATACGATCTTCTACTCAACTTGTCAGCTACCACGTTCGCTCTTCCACGATGATATTGAATGGTATGGTCATAATCTTCAACAGCTCGAGCCAACATCTTTGGCGCACTATACGTTCGTTTTGGTTGAAGAAATATTTAAGGGTTTTAGAAATGAGTTTTGTATTGGGGTCAATAAAAAATTCAATATCACACTCTGGGGTAGGCCAGGAAGTTTATTCAGGAAATACGTCAGGAAATTCACTAACAATAGAAATATTATTCAAATCTGACGTATTTTTGTTCAAGTCCATAACATGGGCTAAGAAAGCTTGACCTCCATTTTTTAATAAACGAATGACTTTATGGCTTAATATGAAAGTGTTTGACTTTAGTGGTTTGGTTGCTTGGATTCGCATAATAGGTTGGTTAGGAATATAAAAACTAACAACCTTACGAAAACAATCAATTTTAGCATGATGAGTGGTTAACCAATCAATCCCTAAAATCACATCAAATGCATGTATCTTTAAAGAGATAAGATCGACAGGTAACGTGAAAGTGTCGATTTGAATCAAACAAGATTTATAAACAGTGGAGGTAACGAAGGTTTCTCATAATTGAGTTTCAATAGATAAGTCAAAGTCTAATTTCTTAGGGGTCAAGTACAAATGTTGAGCGCAAGTAAGAGAGATAAAAGAATGGGTAGAACCGGTATCTAATAAGGTATAGACTTCGCTAGAGTTTATGATTAGCTTACCCGTGATAACTTCATTCGGGTTCCTCGTCACGAAAAATGCTCTCTTAAACTACCGATTTTGAATTGTCTAGGACATCTTTTGGCGTCACCATCCCAGCTGGACTTGACTTTGCTATAAAGGACATTCCACTCTTAATTGCTTCATCGCATTCCTGATCCATGATTTGAATCATTACTCTCTGATCCATATCGAATTGGGGTTGACCGCTCTGCATAGGGTAATTCTGAACTTGGTGTTGGATTCTACCAATTGCTGTCTAAAAAGAGAAATTCATTTCATCTATTTTGGCCTTATTATCGGACGTCTTTTTCTACAATATCAACACGTCGTGCGGCTTTTACCCATGCATCCTCCATTCTCATTCGTTCAGTTGTTTCTTCTTTCATCAGAACTTTGATCATAGCATTATTAGATTCCAGCTCTAATATCTTATACTCTGACAAAGAGTGCTTCTGTTCAAGTATCGCACATCGGGTAACACAATTTTGAATTGTTGCAACTCTTTGCTCCGCGGCCGCCTGCCGTTCTTTAGCCTTCTCTTCTAACTCATGAATAAGATTTTGTAATTCTAAATTTTGATCATAAAATTCTTCTAATAAATTCTCCTCAGGTTCCTCTTCTTCCTCTTATTCTTCACTCTCAGCTGCTACCTCTGCGACTAGCTCGGGTGCAACTATTAGTTCTTCACTCACTATGTAGATATCTCTAATTTCTTTTTCGTCTGATATCACATTAACCTGGTTGGTGATTAAAGGTGTCTCAACGGTCTTATTCACTCCATTGTTAACATTTTCAGCTGCTATTTTCAAACACTACCAAAAAACAAGGGTTAATTAACATGCCACATATTATCCTTATACTCTGAACGACCAATTAAATAACAAATAAGCTTAGGTAGGTCATACTAGCAAAGGAATTACCCGCCTCTCCCCTCCTAGTTCTAGTCTCAAATCTTAGCCACAGATCATATCCCTAAGCTTTGATACCAAATATCACGCCCCCAAAATAGGTATATATCACCCATTCTGAGTCGCCAAATACATGGTACAGAATACAAATACAAACTTAAATATACAGCATGAGATGTGAGTTTTAATAAAAATATTATCTTCTAGACAGTATTCAAACTTAAAATAAGTCCTCAATATATTTATTATCACACTATTTCACAGAATAGTGAGGATACTAATGCAAACATTTGGACCGTCACTCCGTTCCCTGACTAGTCCCAGCTATATTCTCATTTCCTGAAGAAAATAATGAAAGCAAAGGGGTGAGCTCAACTAGCCCAGTAAGAAATATTATGACTACGATAATGCAGAATAAATTATCGTTAGCCTTCAATAGTGTTAAACTGATAAAATATAATAAACATCAAGTTTAACTGGAGCGGAATAAGCAATCCATTAGAAGAGTCAAGTAGAGCATGATATCTACTATCTTCTATGATTTAAAAGGTTTATCATCAATTTTATCGCTGAGACTTAGCTTAATAAATAATCCACATCACTAAATTATCCATGCACTACGGGCCAAAGATATTCATTATTATCACAATTGGTCATGTTCATCTCAACAATTGTCCATCAATGCACTACGGACCAATGAGGACTTTCATAACCATATAAACATGAGGATGATGAAAATGATATAAGAATTCAATAAAGTCTAAATTGTCAACATGATACTGCTTTGTGGAGTAAAATCCAAGAATAATATCGTATCAAAAATGATTTGTACAAAAAAGAAATCTATTTTTGTCATGAATGGTACCCCGGTACGAAAAAGGTTAAAACTTATCAAGACTGCTCAAAATAATATTTCTATGAAAAGATACTGGTTGAAGCACAAATATCAAAGAATTTCTGATCATTTCAGGAATTATAGAATCAATACTTACTATAGTAAGTTTAGAGTTAGGAATCTGAAATGAAAAATATACGAAACTGTAAATGGATTTTCAACTGTCATGCGGTAGTCCGCGTAGACAGATCCTTTCCATAATTTAGTACCAAATGAATATGAAGGGTTATTCATCGTGCATGCAGAGTCCAAAGCGTGAGACAAAGTTATTCCCACAGAATAATAAAGAAATGGAATAACAATAGGATTTCACCATGCATGCGGTAGTCCGTGTAGATAGGTTATTCTAACAGAATAATAAATAATGGAATAACAATAGGATTTCACCATTCATGCGGTAGTCCGCGTAGACAGGTTATTCCAACAGAATGATAAAGAATAGAATAACAACTCTTACGAGTATTGAAAGAAATAACTCTCTTCATGAATACAAAAGAAATAATACCCCTTACCTTAGTAGGAGATTGGATACTGCAATAGTGTAGTAACAGAATACACTTCTTCTTTCTCTCTTATTCTCTCTATACTTTCTCTCTCTATAGCTAGAATGAATTGGTGAGAAATAATGAAGAAATAGGCTTCTATTTATAGAAGATTTCTAGCTTAGCCCTTGCAATGTGAAAAGGCAAGAGGCTTGATGACTGGTGATGTGAAAAGAAAGTGGTTTGACGCCTGTAATGTGAAACAACAAGTGGTTTGACGTCTGTAATGTGAAACGACAATTGGTTCGACGCCTGTAATGTGAAACAACAATTGGTTCGACGCCTGTAATGTGAAACAACAATTGGTTTGATGCCTGTAATGTGAAACAATAATTGGTTCGACGTCTATAATGTGAAATGACAATTGGTTTGACGCCTGTAATATGAAACGGGAAGTGGTTTGACGTTTGGTAAAGGCAATTACTATTGGCAAAAGTGACTCTTAGATGATGACATATGGGCCCCCATAGAATAAACCAAACTTACCACAAACGTCTCATAACAGACTTCTTATTTATATCAAAGATTGAATAAATATTACCACAAATCATTTTATCTTCAATCAACAAATATTTAATCTTTCAACAATTATTCATCATTAATATTATAACTCACAATATTTAACAAACAGATCATTCCGGAAAAAGAGGGCTTTCCAATAAGAATTTCTCCTATTAGCGCCAAGCCTTAATTAGGTGACCAAACCTCTCCTCGATGAGAACTTTCTAGACATCATCAATATTGCAAATAATAATATGAATAATCAGTATCATCTCAATTATTGATTTAAGAATATATAAAATATTGACAATAATTGAATCAATTAACGTGAGATACTATGCAACAATTACTATAGCAATAATTGGACAAAACTAAGTGACTTCTCACGTAAGCATCAATAATCAATACAGTGTGCTACTATGTAACCACGCGTATTACTGTACTTTTATTACCAGGTATTTCAACAGTTAAGGGTAAAACTTTCGCCGTTATTTCATAAAAATATAATTTTGTCATTTTCTAACTTCGACAATAATTCTGTTGTGGGGTCCACCAATGATTGTATCATAAATTTAATATTCCCTACCAAACAAATATTTTATAACAACTTGCTTTTACTTTGCAAAATTTTCACATATCACCCCTTAGCTTTAATCCTTTTATCAATTTAACCATTTACTAAATGAAATAATAATTATAAGAAAATTGAATACTTTCATTTCATAAAATTCGGGGTCTTACTAATCGCTCGGAGTTAGAAAATGACGTAAATATCTTTTTATAAAAATAATGGCAAAAGTTTTACCGTTAACTGTTGAAATACCCGGTGAGAAAAGTACAGTAATACGTGTTGTTGCATAGTAGCATATGGTATTGTGCAGTATCTTTGATTATTGATGCTTACGTGTGAAGTCAATCAATTTTATTTCAATTATTGCCACAGTAATTGATGCATAGTTTCTCACATTATTGATTCAATTATTGTCATAGTATCATCTACACAATATTTTATATTATTAAATCAATAATTGAGACGACAAAGTTATTCATATTATTATTTGCATTATTGACAATGTCTAGAAAGTTCTTTCGACGAAAGGGGTTTGGTCACCTAATTGCGCGCTAATATAGAGAAATTCTTATCAGAAAGCCTCATCTTTCCTGGGAATGATCTGGTTATTAATATTGCAAGTTAAAAATGATGAATAATTGTTGTTCAAAAATGTGTTTAGTGAAGCTAAGTGAATTGATATAAATAGAGGGGTATTTTATGAAGTATTTATTGTAAATTTGGCTTATTATATGGACTCCCATTTACTCATTTTGCAAAATTGTCGGTAGAAGTTATCTCAGTTTTGTTATATATATATATATATAAAAGTTAGGGAGTCACAAAGGGGATCACGGGGGATGATTTTATATATATATATATATATATATATATACATATTATAATAAGTTTTGTTTTTTTATGAAAAATAGAATATATTATATTTTATTATGCATAGTGTCTGTATAGTGTTTGCATAGTAAAATCAAAAAAATTTAGCTTACTATTACTGTGCGTCTGTGAATTTCTAAATTCAAATAGTATCATGCCATTCTCCTATAAATAGGATACTTAGTTTAGAAATGAAAATCACACCAGAATCAGATAATTCTTCTTCTATAATATTGAGCTTATTTCTTTTGAGTTTAAGAAAGTTTTGAGCATAGAAAATAATATAAGTTTTCTTTAAGAATATCCCCACCCTACCAGTCAGAAATACTCTCCTTTTAAGGTAAGGAATATTATTTTTGTTCAATATTTGTAAGAAATAATATTTTCTTCCATACTTTGTAGTATGTATGTAATATTATTTAGTTTTACATTCTAAATTCTACACTCATTTTGTTAAAGTATTGCTTCTATACTCCGTAAAATTAGTAGAATATCCTTGAAATTTGCGCTTCATCTAGTATCTTTTCACAGAAATATTATTCTGAACATTCTTGATAATTTTTAATCTTTTCATGCCGGGGTACTATTCACGGGGTACTATTCTTGAAGTACTATTCACGAGATACTATTCACTCGTGTACTATTTATGACCAAAAATTGATTTCTTTTCTATCCAAATCATTTTTGATACAATATTATTATTGAATTTTACTCCACAAAGTAGTATCATGTTGACAATTTGGACATTATTAAATTTTGGATAAATTAAAGTATAAATCTTTAAAAAATTTCTTTGCTCTCATTTAATTGAATTCTTATATCATTGTCATCATCCTCATGCTTATATTGTGATGAAACTCATCTTTGGCTCGTAGTTCATAGATGGACAGTTGATTGGTATGATTATAACTAAGGATTATTCGGTATAATCATGACCTGTAATGTTACAAATGATGTGGTAAATGTTCTCATTGGCCTATAGTGTATTGATAGACAGTTGTTGCCATGATCATAACCATTGGTGATAACACAAATATCCTTGGCCCGTAATGCATGGATAATTCGTGGATGTGATACTAATGAATATCCTTAGCCCGTAGTGCATGGATAATTCAGTGATGTGGATTATTTATTAAGCGGAGTCTCAGGGATAAAATTGATGATAAACTTTTTAAATCATAAAAGATAGTAGATATCATTCTCTACTTGACTCTTCTAATGGATTGCTTATTCCGCTGTAGTTAAACTTGTTGTTTATTGTATTCTATCAGTTTAACACTGTTGAAGGCTAACGATAATTTATTTTGCATTATCTTAGTCATAATATTTCTTACTGGGCTAGTTGAGCTCACCCTTTTGCTTTCATTGTTCTCTTCAGGAAATGAGAACGTAGCCGGGACTAGTCGGGGATCAGAATGGAGTGATGGTCCAAGATGGTGGTTGTAGTAGTCCTCATTATTTTATAAAATAGTGTGATAATAATTGTAATGAGTACTCCATTTGAGTTTGGAAATTATCTAGAAGACAATATTCGTGTTAAAACTCTCAGCTCATGTTTTATAATTAAGTTTGTATTTGTATTATGTACCATGTATTTGGTGACTCAGAATGGGTTGTGTATACCTATTTTAGGGGAGTCACATCATCTCTTTCTAACCATACATCAATATATAGCTAAATATAACAACATACATTCTAAAATTCCAGGATCTAATACCTTATAACCTCATTCAGTACAAATAATGATAATTACATTATTCTTTACATCTTACAAGAGTGACTTTCATCCACCACCAGGGATACCTAATCGTTCATTAAACTATTCTACATTACAAGTCTTGGCTTGATCTTCATGCTCATTCATATACTGAATGACACTTCGTCTGAATACCGGTCAGCTTGATCTTTACGGGATCCTTAAGTTCTTTCTAACATCACTCAGTGAAAATGTTTTTATTTAAAGCAAGTGTGAGCATTCAATTTCTCAGTAAGTCAAAGCAATTGAATAAACAACATTAAGAATTTAAACATTCCTTTAGAACTTTAATAACCAAACAAAGGTTATGAAGTAGCTTGAATAATAGGAATAATTTCTGATTCCTATCATTTTAAAATATTAGTCACATTCACTTTGAGATACTTTCATTCTTCTACCTTTTTATACACATTCTGTCTGGCTATAATCATTAGCACAGACTTAACATTAACGGTTCATGTATAAACAGAACATTTTCATATTGAACAGTTCAATCACAGAATATTTCATCGCATAGAAACATCGAAGTGTTAAAATTGTGGCACAAGGCCTCATACATTCTACCACCTTATACAAATATCACACATTTGCACATAGATAAAACTTCTCATGTTCAACATCTGAGAAAGTTTAAGAAACTAGCATTCATATTAAACATGAATGAAGTTAGGAAACTTTCCTTACGCACAACTATAGCTTACAGTTTACGCTGAACTGTTCATTCCAATCCCTATATAACACATAAGGAATAACATGTATACCAATTAGTCATATACTTGACTTGCGTATTGGTTTAAGCTTAACGTTACTCCTTATGGTTCATGTTTATAACCTAAGTTCACATAACCCTCCTTCTTTACCATTTTACGACGTTATGACATACAAAGATGTCTTAACTCATACGATCATCATCTTTAATGATACAAATTCTTATCTTCTTTATATAACTTTTCTAGGACTTAGCGCACATAGAGTCTCTACCAGTAGTCCATATGGTACTCTGAGTGGTTTCCCACAAATAATCAACAAACTAGTTTCCCGTCTCATCTACACTGTCTTTCACATCGAGTTAGATCGGTTGCTAGTTTTGTATATACCTCCGCTCTCTGAAGGAATTGTTTAGCCCAACTCCCATATGTCAACCATCAAAGATTACGATTGTACCACAACCTAAACTTAACTTAACTTATCCGAACCATTAAAGCTATAATGTTTGTTAAGTCGATTTCTCATTCCTTATGGCTTTTTGGCAACTAAATGTCATACCTCAGGATTTATTTCTTATCGTCTAAGTTGTAAGACCCCAAATTTTATGAAATGAAAGTATTATATTTTCTTATAATTATTATTCTATTTAGTAAATGGTTAAATTGATAAAAGGTTAAAGTTAAGAGTGATATGTGAAAATTTTTTAAAGTAAGCAAGTTGATATAAAATATTCAGAGTGGTTTGGGGAATATTAGTTTGGTCGGAGAATATTATTTATTTACACAATCATTGGTGGACCCTACAACTAATAACTATTTCGGATATAGAAAGCAAATGTAAATAACCTTTTATAAAAAAAATAACGGCAAAACTTTTTACAGCTTAAAACTATTTGAAATATCCAAGTGATAAAGTACAAGAATACGCATGTGGTTGCACAAAGAGCACACAAAGATTGCACAAGATCTCTGATTATTGATGCTTACGTAAGAAGTCACTTTGTTTTATTCAATTATTACAATAGTAGTTGCTACATAGTATCTAATATTATTGATTCAATTATTGTCACAATATCATATGCACAGTATTTTATATTATTAAATCAATAACTGAGACGACAAAGTGATTCATATTATTATTTGCATTATTGACAATGTCTAGAAAGTTCTGTCGAGGAAAGGGATTCGGTCACCTAATTGCGTGCTAATATGGAGAAGCCCTTATCGGAAAGCCCCCTTTTTCTTGGGAATGATCTGGTTGTTAATATTGTGAGTTATAATATTAATAATGAATAATTGTTAAGATATTAAAAATGTGTTCATTGAAGATAAGTGAATTACAAAAGTTAACGGGGAATAATGCAAGCTTGGAAAACTTTAGGGGTACCAAAGTGTAATTAGTTAACCAATCCATGTGAACTTGAATCAACCAATCAGAGAAGAGATGATGCAAGCATGATGTAAGCATGACATCATCCTTAAAGAAACACAAAGATGATGTAAGCAATGACATCATCATGATGTCACATGGACTAAGGTGCAATTATTGAGGTACTAAACTTTAATAAGTTGAGCCCCTAACATGCAATTATCGAAACTATGTTTTTCTATAAATAGAAGCTCATTTCTTCTTTCATTCTCACCAATTCACTAAGACTCACAAGAGAAATAGTAGAGAGAGAAACTATAGAGTGAAAGAAGAAGAGTATTCTGCTACTTCAGTATTGTAGTATTCAGTCTTCTACTAAGGTAAGAGGTATTATTTCTTTTCATATTCTTAAATCTAAATTTATTATGGTAAGTACTGTTTCTATAATCCCTGAAATTTTTGGAATATCTTTGTGTTTTGCGCTTCATCTAATATCGTTTCATTAGAATATTGGTCTGAACTTTCTTATTAAATTTTAATATTTTCACACGAAGTACTATTCACGGGTTACTACTGAGTTGCGTACTATTCACTCGGGTATTATTCACTTGGTGTAACGCCCGAGAAAATCAGATTTTTATATGAATAACATTTTATTTGATTATGTGGATTAAATGAATTTAATTGATTATTTATGTGAGTAAGCTATTTGAAGGTAGTTCTATGACCTAGAATGTGCGGATATGGTTAGGATTCTAGCTATGTGCTAGAATTAATTGTTTTGAATTTCCAAGACGAAAATAAAAGTTTTCCGAGAAATTTCCATAAAAACACTGTGATAACCCGGGATTTCAAATAATTCGAATTTTACGAATAATTTTTTTTATTTTTTATTTAATATTGATATTGATTATCAATATTGTGCTGTGTATCAGCGATACGAGTTTTGAGAATTAGTCAATTTATGTATTGACTGAGAAATAAGAGTAGAGTTGTGTTTAACAGCTTTAGAAACCCCAACCCTAATTCTGGATAAGGATTCGATAGAAAATACAATTAAAATTATTGTATTGATTAGTACGCGTTTGTACTGTAGAGAAATTTTGATCAATGATTGATCAGATGTAAACCCTAATAAGGGATTAGAAATCCTAATCTCAGGTTTAGAAACCCTAACGCACAGTTACTTACCCTAATTGTATGCCGGGAAACCATAATTTAAAATTCGAGAATCCTAAACCCTAATTAAAAAACCCTAATCCTAATTAGTAAACCCTAATGTGATTGATAATCTTTAATGTAATTAGGAAACACTAATTATATTTTAATTATCTTACTTTCCTATTTTCAAAACTCTAATTTGAAAATCTTGGAAACTAATGTTGTAAAACCTAAGGGTTAGAACCTTAGGGTTAAACCCTGAGGGTTTGGAAAGTTACCTTTATGCCATTAAAATTGGGAATTAAATGTCCAAAATATCCTTTACATAACTTGTAAGCTAAGAGTTTTCTAGAACTTCATGAGTCACCATGTTAGGTAAGAAATGTGCTGGAAAATCAATACACAATCTGATCTAGAGTGCCACCTTGCATATATTACATACATTGTATCTAATTTAGAGAATTAAAAAGAGATAAAGTCTAAACTTTTGGTCCATTTGCTACCAAACACTCAACAATCCTCTTCTCTCTCCTAACCTCTGAAAATACTAAGTGTTTCAGTCACCTATCAAGCTCTTAGATCACCAAGATCAGTAGAAGAAAACAAAGATTAAAGATTTAACTAGAAGGTATAAAACCCTAACTCATATTTTGATCATGTATGCTAAGATAGAGTTCATGTTTTTGTGTTTATATAAGTGTTATATGATGTTTTATGATGATCTATGATGATCTATCGTAGATCCATAGCATCAAAGTGGGTAAAAATTGAAGTTTTTCAAAACTACCCAAGAACATTATTTGTGGTCTGACAAGCTAATTTCAGGAGCCATAGATTCTTCTATGTTCATGCTTTTTGATGTTTTATGTTTTAGATCTGTAGTGTTATAGTTGGTCTTTGATCTGGAAGTGGTATCACATTCATTGGATGTCTAGATTTCATTTTATTGGTGGTTAAAGAGAGTTGACCGAGCATGACCATAACTTTCTGGGTAACCCAGAAAGTGTAAATTAGTGTCTGACAAGACTTTGAAAGGCCTTGATCTGTCAGTGTTTAAGTTGTTTGATAATTTGTTTGTATCCCAATGGTAGACTGTTATATGGACAATAGATCCATGCTATTAGATTTCTTATAAAACAGACACGTGGGATTTAATGGATGGTCAAACTAAGCCATCCTCGTCATGTAAGTCGCTTTTCTAGAAATTCGTAAATGGTTAGATCAAGCCCTCTCGATGAGTTTTCAACCGAATCCTAACTTGTGATTCTGTTATATTTGGACTGTGATCATGTTATATCGTTGTCCTTTGTTGTCCTCTGTCAGTGTTTATAGTGTGTGATATTAATGGTTGTAATATCAAGAATGATGTGTGAACATATGAAAATATATATGTTTGTATGAATGAAATCTTTATTTTCTATATGAATATAAGATTAAGATTAATTTTTGAGTTCTTAAAACTCATACTTATGGTAAGATCATGACTCATAATTATATGAAATGTTTTGAACCCCTCAATGAATGGACGCCAATGATTGATTCGACTAGGATAAGTTCATAAACTAATATAATTATGGCAAGTTCCTGAACCCCTAGGTGTGGTAAGTTTGATGAACTGGGAATAGTTATGTGTAAATGGAGAATTACGACTTTTTGTTTAAAGTCGGAGAATTACAACTTTTATTTAATGTTGTGCTGTTAATCTCGATATTATTTAAAAAGGGATAGTTGTATATGTTAAGTACTAAATGTACTATGTGCTATTTGAATAAATATGTGATTATATGAGAACTTTGTGTTAAATTCTTATTATGTTGTTAATAAGAATTTGTGTAGAATTAATATAAGATTTTTATCAGATAATGTCGCTAAGGAAGGGAAGTCTAAAGGAAAATATGAAGGAACAATTTTTGAATCTGAAGTAGAAGAATATGACAGTGATAAAATATTTTGTCAAGTTCAACGTGTTAGCTACATTTGCTCCACATCGAGTGGACACTGAGGAGCTTAAAGCACGATGTTTTAGGAAGGGATTGAAATTGTTAGTACTCGAGAAGTTAGATGTGCTACAAATTAATTCATTTTCAACTTTATTAGAAAAAGCCATTATCGCCGAGGGAGAAATTGAAGCTATATTAAAGAATAGTCAAGAACAAAGAAAGGAGGCTGAAGGAAATAATATGATAGGTGGTAGTGGAGGTAGTGATCTAAATAAATGTAAGAGGGATGGTGATGTTAATTCAGGAAATAATCCAGAAGAGATTAGGAAGAAAGGTGCGCCGTGTGCAGTTTGCGGGAAGCATCATCAAGGAGTTTGTTTGAAGAAACAAAGAGTCTGTTATAATTGTCGCTAAAAGGGACATATGTCTCCCGAGTGTCCCATTCGAAAGAAGACACAAGGTTGTTTTGCGTGTGGATCGACCGATTATCTGGTTCGGAATTGTCCGAAGAGAAACGTGGAGAAGAAAAGTGTCAACAAGGGAACCAGCAGAGGAACAATATGGATCAAAGAATCAGCCCAGTAGGGAAGACCAACATCTTTCACTTTTAAAGATGACAGCCCAAATGCAAAGATTTGCCCATGAAAAGGCTGTATGTGTAACGAAGTTAGGTTAGAAATTAAATTACGCGAGAAATACGAGTTAGATATTGCTGTGAATTGTTTTCTTTTATAGATCCAAGTCATATGTTAGAATTTGAGACACAAATTAATATTGTGTTGATAAGAATGAATTGATGATACAACTTTAAAAGATTATAGAGGATAAGAAAGCGGTGATTCCGAGGACGGAATCCTTATAAGGAGGGGAGAATGTGATAACCCGGGATTTTGAATAATGCAAATTTTACGAATAATTTTTTTTTATTTTTTATTTAATATTGATATTGATTATCAATATTGTGTTATGTATCGGTGATACGAGTTTTGAGAATTAGTCAATTTATGTATTGACTAAGAAAGAAGACTAGAGTTGTGCTTAACAGCTTTAGAAACCCTAACCCTAATTCTGGATAGGGATTCGATAGAAAACACAATTAAAATTATTGTATTAATTAGTACGCGTTTGTACTGTAGAGTAATTTTGATCAATGATTGATCGGATAAGGTTTAAAATTTTTAAACCCTAATAAGGGATTAGAAATCCTAATCTCAGGCTTAGAAACCCTAACGCATAGTTAGGAACCCTAATTATATGCCGGGAAACCCTGAAGAAACCCTAATCCTAAGTAGTAAACTCTAATGTGATTGATAATCTTTAATGTAATTAGGAAACACTAATTATCTTATTTTCCTATTTTCAAAACTCTAATTTGAAAATCTTGGAAACTAATGTTGTAAAACCTAAGGGTTAGAACCTTAGGGTTAAACCCTAAGGGTTTGGTAAGTTACCTTTATACCATTAAAATTGGGAATTAAATGTCCAAAATATCCTTTACATAACTTGTAAGCTAAAAGTTTTTCTAAAACTTCACCAGTCACCATGTTAGGTAAGAAATGTCCTGGAAAATCAATACACAATCTAGAGTGCCACCTTGCATGTATTACATACATTGTATCTAATTTGGAGAATTAAAAAGATAGAAAGTCTAAACTTTTGGTCCATTTGCTACCAAACACTCAACAAACCTCTTCTCACTCCTAACCTCCGAAAATACTAAGTGTTTCAGTCACCTATCAAGCTCTTAGATCACCAAGATCAGTAGAAGAAAACAAAGATTAAAGATTTAACTAGAAGGTATAAAACCCTAACTCATATTTTGATCATGTATGCTAAGATAGAGTTCGCGTTTTTGTGTTATATAAGTGTTATATGATGTTTTATGATGATCTACGATGATCTATCATAGATTGATCCATAACATCAAAGTGGGTAAAAATTGAAGTTTTTCAAAACTACCCAAGAACATTATTTGTGGTCCGACAAGCCAATTTTCAGAGCCACAAATTCTTCTATGTTCATGCTTTTGATGTTTTATGTTTTAGATCCAGTAGTGTGATAGTTGGTCTTTGATCCGGAAGTGGTATCACATTCATTGGATGTCTAGATTTCATTTTATTGGTGGTTAAAGAGAGTCGACTGAGAGACGACCATAACTTTCTCGGGTAACCCGTAAAGTGTAAATCAAATGTTCCACAAGACTTTGAAAGGCCTTGATCTGTCAGTGTTTAAGTTGTTTGATAATGTGTTTGTATCCCAATTGTAAACTGTTATATGGACAATAGATCCACGCTATTAGATTTCTTATAAAACAAACATGTGGGATTTAATGGATGGTCAAACTAAGCCACCCGGGTCACAAAGTCGCTCGAAATTCGTAAATGATTAGATCAAGCCCTCTAACAGGGTTTGACCGAATCCTAACTTGTGATTCTATTATATTTGGACTGTGATCATGTTATATCGTTGTTCTTTGTCATAAGTACCACCTGTTTAGACCAATAATAGACCTATGTGATGACCAGAACACCTAATTATTTGGCCTGGAAAATGGCACCACAAGCTGCCTAGGTTACCCAGAAAACCTAGGAACACTATGACAGTAATTTTGGAGATTCAGATCTTCTTGTTGTGAAGTGTTATGACCAAATTGATAACTGAATATTGTAGTATTATATACAAGCTATAATATCCAAGTCTTAAATTGACCAAAACAGATTTGAGCAGAGAATTAAATTGAGTCAAACATGACCTCTTGCTTGACCGTCTCACGTTGTTGTTTTGAGCCAAGAAAACCTAACAATTACGTAAAAGTGTCGTAATAGGAAACAACGATGGTTTTAAATAATTTTATTTTTTTGAATTTTGGAAATTATTTTAAAAAATAGAAATAAATTCTAAAATTTACCTAAAATATTTTTAAAATTATTTTAAATTATGAAAATAATTTTTGATTATTTGGGATATTTTTCATTAATATTTATAATTATTTGAATATTAATGGAATTTAAGTTATTTAATTATTATATTAAATAATTAGAGAAAAAATGATTTTAATATTATAAAAATCATTTTAAATAAGAATAAGGTATTTAAAATATTTGAAGTTATAAAATGTAACTTTTAATATTTTTAAAGAATTATCATTAATAATTTAATATTAATGATATTAGATTTATTTAATTATTATATTAAATAAATGAATTAAAAATGACTTTAATATTATAAAAATCATTTTAAGGAAGAATAAAGTGTTTTAAAATATTTTGAATTATAAAATATAATTTTCAATATTTTTGGTGAATTTTCATTAATAATTTAATATCGATGATATTAGATTTATTTAATTATCATATTAAATAAATGAGTTAAAAATAGTTTTATTGAATTAAAAATCATTTTAAATGAGAATAAAGTGTTAGAAAATATTTTGAAATATAAAATATAATTTTCAATATATTTGGAGAATTTTCAAGAATAAATTAATATTAATGATATTAGGTTTATTTAATTATTAAATTAAATAAATAATGATAAAATGATTTTATTGATTTAAAATGAGAAAAGTGATATTAAAAATATTTTAAGCTATAATTAATGACTTTTAATATTTTGATGATAATTTCATTAATATTTAAATATTAATGGTGATGAGTTTAAGAATGATTTTTAATTACTTTAAAAATCATTTAAGTAAAAATATTGGTAATTTAAAATATTTTAAGTTATTATAAATAACTTTAATATTTTGACAAGTATGTTATTAATATTTTAATATTATTAAATATTAATGATGATGGATTTATTTGATATTTAAATCATTTAAAAATGATTTCAATGTTTGAAAAATTATTATAAATTATAATAATTCTTTATAAATTATTAAAAGCTTCCTAAAAATATTATAAATGATAATTGACTTATCTAAGATAATATTGAAGCTTAGAGGCCAAGTTTAATTGACAATACAAGTGTTAATTATCTGGATAGGTGACCAAATTACACCGAGAATAGATCAAGTCCAAACCAGTTAGAACTAGTTAGACTTGATAAGTGTTTATATAGGTTATAAACATTGATGTGACTACGTGGTAATGTGTCTAGAGAAGTATATTGATCAGAAATTACATGATTGTGTGTTGTGAATTATTGTGCTAATTGTAAGACTCGATATTGTGATTATAGGTCTTTCAAAACGCAGATAAGTATATTGTGTAAAGAATCAACACTTTTAAGGCAAGTTTTCTTAACTCAACCTCGAGTTATATTTGTTCAAATATTATGGTGGTTAATTATTGTTGATTAGACGACGCCCGAGAATTTATTGTTGATTATTTGCAGTTAGTGCATGTTTATTAATTTAAATTAAATTAGTCATTCTGAGAATATATATTTGTCAAATAATTGTTATCGGATATTCACATCCGTAGAATCTATTAGTGAATGCAAATAGTACAGATAATTCCTGTCTATTGTCGAATCGTGTTGAGAAATATCTTAGCCAATTGATCTGCTGGACGAATATTTGTTAGAACTTGATAGGTTCGAGAAGAGAAGAGAATTCAATTATTATTGATAAATCGATGCCAATTGTTTTGGCTAGATCGAAAAAGAAAACTTGATAAGTTTGAGAAGAGAAGAGAAGAGAAGAGATTAAATATTGAAATCATCGTATTTCGTTGTTAAATCAAATTTTGTTTCAAAGACTAAGAAGAACAACCTTTTATATAAAGGAAACATTTTTGGTTGTATATTCAGCCTTTGCGCGCATTTAAGTATTATGCATAATATAGGGTATAATAAAGCTGATTACTTGTTATACTTGCAAAGGGGTATGATTTAATCTTTGTGGTTATCTGATACACCTGCGTATATATCAAACTAAATCTTTGATAGATACCCGAGAAGAGAAGTTCTAGATCCTTTGTGATCACTCAGCATAAACTCTAGATAATATTTCCATCTTGTTATTCAATTGAATATTGTAGAGACCTTGAAAGCATTATACTCTTTCATTATCGAATTATTGTGTTGCATAGGTTGCGAGAAGACTTGGTAGTGATTAATTAATTATTCAGCTATTTCAAAGTTCCCCAAACTTTGGTGTCATTTTATCGAAATAGATATTATGTTATTCTTGATTCTTATACATTCATTGTATGTCTTAACTTGCGGGGCAATTTTTTTGCTCACCCTTGCTAAATAAAACATTTCAGCTAGGGACAAAGTGATTGGAGGTGCTGTGAAGAACAAAGGCAAAGGTGTTATGATGTGATAGCTATGGTTAACATTATTATTATGTTGTTTTTGTAAACCCTTTTTGGTATATCTAAAGGGTATGTCTGTAATGTTAAAGTTAGATAACTTGGGACGAATGTATTAACTATATCAGTTAGTGTGGTGTAATATTCTATTCATCAATGAATGGGTAGTTAGATGTTAATTATATTGTGGATCGTGAGCACCAAACTCGGGGGTCAGGTAACCTGGATTTGGGGGCATCACAAACACTATTCATCCATTTCTCCTCGGGAATTAAGTTTGAAATTCTAAGAAATGCGTAATAATAGAATTCTAAGATGAGATGGAATATTCAATAATATTTCAGTTATGGCAAACGAAGTTTTCGCCTGTGGACTTAAAACCTAAGGGTTAGGGAAAGTGATTTTTGAGAAGGTAATGTAATGTATATAATGATTCGGTTTATTATACGTGCGATATACGAGTATGATACTAGTTAGTATACGAGTATAGTATGAAGAATAATACAACGTATAACACAAATATCGTACGAACTATATATGAAGAGAATACGAGAAGTGAACGCGTAGAATAAGATTAGTCCTAATGGACTTTGAGTTCATGGATTTGTAGAACCCAATTGGACTTGGATTTTGCCAAGCCCAATGTTAAGTAAAATCAAGCCCAAGTTAGGCCCAATACGAATAAATCCTAAGGCCCAAACCAAGAAAACAAATCGCGGATCGAACAAACGGGTCACCGGATGGGTAAAACCCATGGGGAAACCTATTAGGGAGACCCATGAAGCATGTGGGCTGGCCACTTGGCCACCAAGTAAAGTGGTTACTCAGTGGCTAAGTTGTTATGGAGGTGGGAATAGTAAGGAGGTCACTAATTGACCATTTTTCCCTCCATTTGGTTTGGCTATATAAGAGAAGCTAGGTTGGTTTATTTCATTATTTCACCAACTCCAGATAATATATTGAGAGAGAGAAAGAGCTAGAAACAAGTAATCAAGTGAGTTCTAAGCAAAACATCAAGTGTTAGTCAAGAACGTGAAGAACATAAATGTAATATTTTGTAAACATTAGTCTTCGATCTTTTTCGTAGAGAAGTATGAATTGGTGGAATATTTTTCTTCCGGAGATATAAGGATGGCTAATAGTGGATTAAAAAATTATAAGTCATGTATGATTAGTAATCGTAAGTGTTTACGTAAGTTAAACCGAAGAAAATCGTGAAGAGTTTATTTAGTTGTTGATGGACAAATTGAAAACCATTATAGGATATGTGCATCTTGTTTGGTTAGGATGTAGATGATGAATCAATAGAGTTGTTCCATTTGATTTGGCGTATAGAACACGAGTAACGAAGTTATGGCAAAATTTGTGAGATTAGGCGTTAAACGTTGAAAACGTAGAAATCTCATATTAGTAGTCGAAAGTTGTCGTGTAGCTTGGAAACTTTGGTTTTCAATGGCATAACTTGAGATTAGGTATTCAAGAGTCATGGACTCAAGAATCGTCGAATTCTGACTTAGAACGAAGAAACGAGCTTTGAACGCTCACGAACGATAAATGAATGCTCAATAATGAACTAATAGGTGAATTTTGTGTTAAAAGATTTGCAAATGAAATATTTTCTAAAGAAATCATAGTGCATGTGATTTATGAGCTAATGGCTTTTGAACGAGCCAATTCGGATGTAAAACGAATAAGTTATGAGCCCGGGAATTTCGTTAAATAATAAAAGCTGCCAAGACTATCGAGGCTGGAGAGAAATAAATACTAAAATGTAATAAACCAATATTTTCAATGTAAGTAAATAATAAATTTTGGATATAAAAATAGTTATTATTTATTTTCTGTGAATATATGATTATTGTATATATGATATGATTATTAGGACTATTCATAAGTAAGGAATACACTCTTAGATTTGCAATATCACTCTTGTGAACATTAATTCATGTTGTGAAAAATGAGTATGGCGATGGAGGTTGACACTGGCTTGAAGTTAAACAAGTCTTGACACTGTTGTCAGGTATGCAATCAAGCCTCCCCAAAGTGATTATAAATCAAGCAAATTGCCAAATGATCGATTGAAGATATTAATTTTCTACTTTAGAAATTAAATGGAACACTTTTGTTATATGTGTAACATTAATAACCCATAGGATAAAAGTACGTTATGTTGATATTAATCAACGAAATGATTAATTTATATTAATTGTTATGGAAATTAATCAATGAGTGAAATTCAGATAAGGCACACTTAGAAGGGGGGGTTGAATAAGTGTGGGTACAGACTATGACCAATTTAAAATTTTAAACCAAACTATTGAATATAACCTACTATATTGATGAATGCAGCTTGCTGAATGAATATGATCTACCGAATTGAATTTTTGTTTAAGAAAATATCTTGGTGATTTTATAAGCTAAATAAAATATTTAATCAAAAAATTTCACGATGAAACAAATAGTTAAATTCAGTTTATTAAGCAAATCAATTATCTTGAGTGATATTAAGTTAAAGCAAGTAATAAAAATAACACCAAGATTTTTTACGTGGTTCAACTATTACTCTCTATAATAATAGCCTAGTCCACGTCCAATACCAACTAGTATTGGAGACTCACTTTTATTTCTTTAAAAAACTCTTGTTACAAATCAGATTCTATAAAGTTGAATTACAATAATTCTCTTGAGCACTCTTGCTCCTTGTGCACCAATGCACTCCTTAAGCACTTATGATTAAAGTAAAATAAGCAATTTAACAATGCAAGGCTCAACTAGTGAATGCAATGATCAAGTAATAAAAGATAGATATCACCAATATGAAGCTCACAAAACTTGTCTAAAAATATGAATTGATCAGCAGCTCAAAATTTTCACCAAGAATAGAATAACTTTCCAAGTATGTGAGTGCAATTAAGTATTGTAAGTGTTGTAAATTATCACTGATCTCAGTTCTTCTTTTATAACTCAAATATATTACTGTTGCTAATTTTGTTCAAATTTTATCAAACTTTGTTTACGTTTACAATCGATAAGAACCAATCCAACAATACAACCGCTTAAATACAAAATCAATTATCTTTGAAAGTTACACATATATGTTGGGCTCTTCAAACAATTATCCATAAAGAGACCAAGTCAGATTAAATCACTTCTAGACTTTTCAATTTCCACAGCAATAAGTCTGTCGCCAGTTGTTACACCAAATTTTGAAATAAAAGATATTATGATAGGAGTAACAGTTACCTAGCATAACAAATTCCAACTCTCAAGGATAATCATGATTTTACAAGGCATATTCTAATAAAAACTTTACCGCCATATATAATGCCTTTTACCGAGATATGTGCAATTAAACTTCTAACAGATAATGATCACACCTTAGTTGGCACAAACAAAATTTTTAAGTTACCAACACATGTAAAACTCAATTAATTCGAACAAAACTTTTTCGCATGCATGTTAATCAGTTTTCTTAATAACAAATAGCAATGAATAACATATATTAGACATGCACAATTAATTCACATTTTAATGCACACATAAAATGTCCTAGAGCCTTATATTAAAAAATTAAATATTTGCAATGACCTTACATATTTTTCTTAAGACTCAAATCGTCTTCAATCTTCTTGAATAATCCATCAAACAATTCTTGAAACAATTTCCAGAAATTCACAATAAAGAATTTAGTACTAATGAACAAGTCATCATCAAAACATTGGGGATATAATCAACATTCTCCCCCTTTTTGATGATGGCAACATAAATGAAAACTCCCCCAAAATTCATGCATATAACTTATTTCAGGATAATAAATTTCATTGTACGACCTGCATATGTTAGTATCATACCAAATAATAATATAATTCAATACATCATAATATTAACTAAATAAAACAATCAGTCTTAACATGCAGGCAGTCATTCCTATCAAAAACCAAATAAAACCATAGTCTTTTAAAAATATATCAAAATAGTCTCAAAAACAAATCAAAAGAAACAGATCAAAAGAACTGACGGTAAGTCTCCCCCTTTGTCATCAGGCAAAAAGGATAGAAAGGCAGGCAAATTTAGTCAATATCTTCAAGATTTTCCCTTTGTTCAGCACGGGTAGTGAAATAAGGACGATGGCGAATGCGATGAAGACGTTCTTCTAAAGAATAATCATCTGCAAACCGAGGAGGTCGTGGTATAAAAGTGGTAGGAGGAAGTGCCATGTCAAGAAAATCACCCTTGTATTTAGCCATCCAATTGCACATTGGCCATTCTGGGATTGGGGAATACATGGTTGGAACATGGAATCTCTGTCTCACTTCATTGAATCTTGTTACCATAAAATCTGCAAGCTCCCCGAAGTTGATAACTAATAAACTTAACCTCTTGACTCAACCATGACGTGTGTTCTATTGAATTTTCTTTGAATCGCTTTCAACCATGGCGGTGTTTGTATTTCAAAACTAATGTCAAGCCGATTTGAAGAATAATGAATTCATCTTCAACACGATGATACAACTTGTTAATTTTGGAGCATCCATCGGTAGTTTTCCTTTCTCAAGAATCACAAGTCGATTTCTTATTTCGACCAAATAACATTCACAGTTTTTGGAAGAAACAGAGTTGTAAGAGAATAATCATTCATAACAGTATGAAGTTGTTCCAATGGAGGAAAAGGAATATTAGCAGTACCTTTAAGAGTAAAAGGACAAGGTCCAGTAGAAGATATACCAAGAATGCTACAAAAATCAATACTAGTGAAAAATAATGACTTTCCCTTAACATATGTTGTAAAACAATCCCAATTGCATTCAAGATTAGTGTAAAACTGTTGGACTAATCTAGGATAAGCAATAGTAGGAGGAAGTAGCATAGAGGATATTTCGCAATCAGTGAAGAGTTTTTCCAGAACATAGTGTTTGAAATAAAATAGATCCAGAGATTTTTCATAAACAAATTGCTTTGTAGTAATTGAATTTTTAAAACGAGTTTCAAAACTATATCCTCTGAAGAAATTTTCTTTCATATCAAGGGAAGATGAAAATGGATTTACCAGATTTGAAGGAGATTCTGGCTATGAAGAGAGATGTTCTTCATACACTGGTTGCTTCAACTTGCTCCGTTGAGATAGTTCTGCTTCTGTAGCCTTTAAGAAAGAAAAACTTGAATCCAAATCGTTGAATAATACTGTGGCATCAGACAACACATGCACAGAAGAGTTCTTTTGCACTCGCTTGGATTTTATTTTTGTTCTAGTAACGTTCTTCAACGAAGATCCTTCGTCGTTGGATTTACCAGACGATCGCTTGCTAGCTCTGGTTTTCATGGTGTTACAGAAGAAGGGTTTTTGATAAATGATGGATGTGTAAGATCTGATTTAAGAAGAAGGTAGAAGATATAAGAAATAGAAATCAATTAAAACGATGTCACCGAAAGACGTGCGTCTTTTCAATTTCAAAAATCTGTTTGGTTGTTGTTCCGTATCTCAAGGTATAGACCTTTACGTTTCCCAATTAAATGACATCCGACGATATTAATAGAAACGTGTATCTAGAATATAGTTTGAACAGATAAGGAATGGCAAACATATATATTTTATCGATATCATGCGAGAAAATAAATGATATATATATGCATAAAATATAATCACGTATGTCATAAAATGTTACTTATACGTGAATCACAATTATACCATGCACATTCTAAGTTCTCTCCTTAGCATACAAAAATCATTCCTCACTCAAGGGTTTAGTGAAAATATCGCCTAATTATTTTCAAGTAGGAATAAAACCAATTTAACTAACCCTTTTGAAACATTATCCCTTAAAAATGATGCCTTACCTCTATATGTTTTGTACGTGAATGCAAAACAGATTATTTGATATGTCAATAAGACTAGAATTATCGCAATATATAGGCACATTATTGTAGATTATATCAAAATCACATAGAGTTTGTTTCATCCATAATATTTGAGAGCAACAACTCCTCACAACTAAATATTCACCCTCAAGAGTTGATAAAGCAAATCAAGTTTGCTTTTACTATGCCATGAAACAAGACTTTGTCCCAAAATGTATAAGCACCACTTGTACTTTTTCTATCAATTTAAAACCTCGATAGTCAAGATCCTAATAACCCATTAGTTCAAAATGATTACTTATTGGATAAAATAACCCTAAAACCACTTAAATATTTAAAATTCTTTTACTGCTTTTGTTGGGATTCTTTGGGTTTTGCTTGAAATTGAGCACAAAGACATACACTATACATTATATCGTGTCTAGATGCGCTAGATATAATAAAGAGCCAATCATACCTCGATATTTAGTTACCTCTACATCTATACCTTTATCATCCGATGTGAGCTTTTATCGATGTACTCATTGGTGTAGCCTTTGGGTTGGTTCCTTCAAAATCAAATCTTTTAAGTAGTTCTTTTGTGTACTTGGTTTGATGAATATAGATCCCTTCCTTTGTTTGCTTGATTTGAAGTCCCAAAAAGTAATTTAGCTCTCCCATTAAGCTCATATCAAATTCCTTATGCATACACTTTGAAAACCACTCACAAAGAAAATCATTAGTAGCACCAAATATTATATCATCTACATATATTTGAACAATGATTATTTCTTGTTTTTCATGTTTAATAAATAATGTAGAATCTATTTTACCTCTAGTAAAACCACTTGAAATAAGATACTTACTCAACCTCTCGTGCATTACTCAAGCCCTTGGAGCTTGTTTGAGACCATAGAGAGCTTTCTTTTAGCTTAAAATCATGATTTGGATATTTCTCATGTTCAATCCGAGGAGGTTGTTTAACATAAACTTCTTCATTGATGTATCCATTAAGAAACGCACTCTTTACATCCATTTGATAAAGCTTGAATTTCTTGTAACAAGAAAATGCTAACAAGATTCGAATAGACTCTAGTCTTGCAACTGGAGCATAAGTTTCTTCGTAGTCGATCCCTTCTTGTTGATTGTAACCTTGAGCCACTAGCCTTGCTTTGTTGCGAGTGATTGTTCCATGCTCATCAAGCTTGTTTTTAAACACCCATTTTGTTCCAATGACAGAACTATCTTTAGGAGGAGGCATTAATTCCCAAACTTGACATCGTTCAAATTGTTGAAGTTCCTCTTACATTGCCATTAGCCAATTTTCATCAAGTATAGCTTCTTTAGCATTATTTGGCTCAATTTGTGATAAAAATGCAGAGAACGTACATTGATTTTGTAGGCTTCTCCGTGTGGTAACTCCTTTGTTTATATCTCCGATGATATTTACCGGTGGGTGATCCTTGAGATATCTAGCTGTCTTTGGCATTTGAATATCGTGAATTACCTCTTCTTGTTGAGGAAAATTTTCTTCAAGATCTTGTGTTGCTTCTTATTCATTTTCATGCATACTATTCAATTCAGCCTGTTGAGTTTGTCCATTTGGTCTGCTGAATGGTTCTCTTCAATTTACTGAATTTGTGAAAATCTCCAAATTCATGCATCCTCTTCTCTTTCTTTTGGAAGAACATTGTTAGTCTCGTTGAACGTTATATGAATTGATTCTTCAACACATAACTTGCAAATACTAAATACACGATATGCCTTGCTGTTATGTGAATAACCAATGAAAATACCTTCATAGGATTTAGCATCAAATTTTCCCAAGTTATCATTAGTATTTAGTATATAACATTTAGACCCAAATACTTTGAAATAACTTATATTAGGAATTTTGTTATTCAAAAGCTCATAAGGAGTTTTCAAAATAATAGGACAAATAAGAACTCTATTTAACACATAAAGACGTAAGTATTAATGACCTCTCACCCAAAATTTCTTTGGAAGTTTGCTCTCTTGTAAAAGTGTTCTAGCTGTTTCTTGGAGTGTTCTATTCTTTCTTTCCACTACTCCATTTTTTTTGAGGAGTTTTAGGAGCTGAAAACTCATGGCTTATACCTTTTTGATCACAAAATATAATAAAGTCCTTTTGAAATTCTAAGTACCATGATCACTTCGAATTTTTATAAGTTTGAGACTATACTTAGTCTCTAAATTTCTTATCAATTTCTCAAACTCTTTAAATGCTTCATCTTTGGTTCTCAAAAATAATACCCATGTATATCTAGAAAAATCATCAACTATTACAAATGCATAAAATTTACCATTAATACTAGCATGCCTTTCTGGGCCAAATAAATCAAGATGAAGTAATTGTAAAGGTGAGGAAGTTGATACCATATTCTTTGCACTGAATGATGTTCTTACTTGTTTCCCAAGTTGGCAAGGAACACATACTCCTTTCTTTTTGAATTTTATCTTCGGCAATCCTTTGACGAGATTTTTTTAGGACAATTTCTTGATTAAATCCATGTGACCATGTCTCATCCTTTTGTGCCATAAATTAGCCTCATCTTTGCATGGATGCAAGACATAATTCTTCATCTTGTTGCTCAAAATCAATAGTATATATATTTCCTTCTCTTTGTGCAACTAGAGTAACATTGTTAGTATCTGATGAGAAATAGTGCATTTTTTCTTTATCAAATTGACTCGGTGACCATTATCCATTAATTGACTGATACTAATAAGATTAAATTCAAGTCCATCAACAAGGTGTACATTATCAATATTTACCTTATCATTTCCTATTTTACCTTTTCCGATTATCTCATGTGTTCGATTATCTCCAAATATAACTTGTACCAATTTTCTTCTTGATTTTTAGCTCCACGAACTTTGTTTTGTCACCGGTCATGTGACGTGAGCATCCACTATCAAGAATCCACTTTTGAGATGGAACCTTGCCTTGAGACATACCACAAGAAAAGATAATTCATCCTTTTGGTACCCACATCTTTTGGGTCCTTTAATGTTAATCGCAAGTAAATCATTCTTTTTAACCCATACCTTTTTAATCTTATTTTCTTAAAGCAATTTACGTCCAATTGACCTTTAATACCACGCTTTTTACATGTTGTGAAAGGAGAACAATAATTTAACTTAAACCGTGATTTTGATTTTAACATTTTTATATTACCCTTTTTATGCATAGGATCATAACCAATTCCTTGTCTTTCAAAACTAGGTCTTTGTTTACCTAATATGATATTTAAATTTTCTTCACCTTGAACGAATTTAGTAAGAGATGATTTTAGTGAATCTATTTCCTTTTGAAGTTCGTAATTAAGAAATGTTTTAACAGGTGATTTATCACTAAATGCATCAATACATACATCTCTCATTTTTAGTTCATTAGTTAATTTATGGACTTCATTATTCAAAAAATTTACCTTATTAAAAATTATTTTGTTTAATTATCTAAATAATCAATTTTAGCAAGCAAAACCTTTTCTTCTTTACAAGTAGATTTCTTTTCATCGATTAAAGAGTCTACTTCACCCATTAATATATTTACTAAGTCTTTCAAATATGCATTCTTTTTTTTTAATTTAGCATTTTCTTATTTCAAGGAATTAAAATCAAAATCGATACCTCGTTTGATTCACCTTCTATTCCCATGAAGCATACTTGAGCTATCTCATCCTTGGCATCGACCTCAACCTCTCGATTCTTCTTCATCACTCCAAGTGACCAAATGCCTTATTTCTCTTATTATCCTTGAAGCCTATTTTCCTTTATTCTTAAGTTGAAAGCAAATCCTTCTTGAAGTGCCTGGTCGTCCACATTCAAAAAACACGTCTCTTCAGCTTTGCTTTCCTTTGCCTTTATTTGAGTTGAAGATATTCTTTTTTTTATTCTTCCTTTGTAGAAGTCCTTTGAGTCTCCTTGACATCATAGCTATCTCTTTGTCAGAATCATCATCAAGCTCTTTTTCATTTCCTGCACTAAGAGCTAGAACCTTTCTACGAGGAGTTTCCTCCTCGTCATCATACCTCTTTAACTGATGTTCATAATCCTCAAGTTCACCAAAAAGGGTTAGTGTGTCCATAGTAGATATAGTAGAGGAATCTTGAAGAGTAGTAATTTTAGACCTTGAAACCTCTTGGGCATAACTCAAGTAACTTACGATTAATCTCACTTTGTGGAATAGATTTGTCCCAAGAGCTTTAAGGAGTTCGGAAGAACAAGGAACCTTGTTTGAGCCATCTTTATAGTTTCATCTTTCTCGAGTTTGAACATTTCATAATCATGCATGAGCATGCTTAGTTTAACTTCTCAAACTTTTGATGTTCCTTCATGACTCACCACTAGAGTATCCCAAATTTCCTTAGTCAGGTTGTATGAGGATACTTTGTCAATCTCTTGACCGCACCATGCCGCTTAGTAGAGTATTCATAGCCCTTGAGTCATAGGAGACCATGAAGTTTTCAGTTGAATCCATCTCTAGCAAAGTCTTTGGAGTACCATCATCTTTCTTTGGAATAACTGGTCCATTCTCCATAACCCACCATTCCCAAGGATCTCTTTTAAGGTAGATCCTCATTCAGAATTTCTAGAAGTTGTAGTTTTCTGGTCCATGCATCAGTGGAGGTCTATTGGTTGATTGACCTTCTTGATTGTTGTTTCCGAACTGTGCCATGTCAGAATCTTTCCCAACAAGTCACCTTTAAGACCAAGTAAGTAGAGCTAAGCTCTGATACCAAATGAAATTCAGATAAGGCACACTTAGAAGGGGGGGTTGAATAAGTGTGGATACAAACTATGACCAATTTAAAATTTTAAACCAAACTATTGAATATAGCCTACTATATTGATGAATGCATCTTGCTGAATGAATATGGTCTACCGAATTGAATTTTTGTTGAAGAAAATATCTTGGTGATTTTATAAGCTAAATAGAATATTTAATAAAAAAAATCACGATGAAACAAATAGTTAAATTCAGTTTATTAAGAAAATCAATTATCTTGAGTGATATTAAGTTAAAGCAAGTAATAAAAATAACACCAAGATTTTTTACGTGGTTCAGCTATTACCCTCTATAATAATAGCCTAGTCCACGTCCATTACCAACTAGTATTGGAGACTCACTTTTATTTCTTTAAAAGACTCTTGTTACAAATCAAATTCTATAAAGTTGAATTACGATAATTCTCTTGAGCACTCTTTCTGCTTGTGCACCAATGCACCCCTTAAGCACTTATGCTTTCTTGAACCTGTTTGTAAACAAACCTTAATCCACCTGGATTAAATTCCCTTAGACAACGCTTAGTCTGAGAAATTAAGATTACAATAATAAAGGTCTAATGATCAAAGCAAATAAGCAATTTAACAATGCAAGGTTCAACTAGTGAATGCAATGATCAAGTAATAAAAGATAGATATCACCAATATGAAGCTCATTTAAAGTTGTCCGAAAATATCAATTGATCGTTGATTCAAAATTTGCACCAAGAATAGAATAACTTTCCAAGTATGTGAGTGCAATTAAGTATTGTAAGTGTTGTAAATTATCACTGATCTCAGTTCTTCTTTTATAGGTCAAATATATTACCGTTGCTAATTTTGTTCAGTTTATCAAACTTTGTTTACGTTGCCAACTGATAAGAACCAATCAAAAAATACAACCGTTAAATACAAAATCAATTATCTTTGAAAGTTACACATATATGTTGGGCTCTTCAAACAATTATCCATAAAGAGACCAAGTCAGATTAAATCACTTCTAGACTTTTCAATTTCCACAGTAATAAGTCTGTCGCCAGTTGTTACACCAAATTTTGAAACAAAAGATATTATGATAGGAGTAACAGTTACCTAGCATAACAAATTCCAACTCTCAAGGATAATCATGATTTTACAAGGCATGTGCTAATAAAAACTTTACCGCCATATATAATGCCTTTTACCGAGATATGTGCAATTAAACTTCTAACAGATAATGATCACACCTTAGTTGGCACAAACAAAATTTTTAAGTTACCAACACATGTAAAACTCAATTAATTCTGACAAAACTTTTTCGCATGCATGCTAATCAGTTTTCTTAATAACAAATAGCAATGAATAACATATATTAGACATGCACAATTAATTCAAATTTTAAAGCACAATAAAATGTCCTATAGCCTTATATTGAAAAATTAAATATTTAAAATGACCTACATATTTTTTTAAGACTCAAATGTCTTCAATCTTCTTGAATAATGCATCAAACAATTCTTGAAACGATTTCACGAAATTCAAAATAAAAATTTAGTACCAATGAACAAGATCATCAAAATATTGGGTTAAAACATGATATAATCTCAATGAGGAAAGGATTAATTAATACTATTGTTAATTAATCAATAAATAATTTATCTAATTGACATAAAACAAATAAGTAAGTTATTAATATCCATAAGATTACATTTATATGAAATTGCAATAATTAAATATATTATATATGGATTACAATGCATTATATAGATATGAATACATCATGAAAGGTGTATGTGACAATATGTATGTGGGTATATATTAAAATAATATACCATGAACATATTGTAAACTATTATTTTAATAAAGTATACCAGTGTGATAAAATGTACATGTATTATATGTATGTTACATTTCCATATTACATCTACTACCTTGAAATATTAATTATGTAAATCATATTGTGACATTAAATTATAACTAATGTATGGTTGATATGTGTATACTATATAACATAAGAGTAGGAAATTGTATAAGTATTACAAGATTGCTGAGTATTTGGGTTGTCCCAAAATTTGTGTCCCATTTTCTCTTCATTTCTCCTTCACGTGAATCCCATAAAGGCTAAGGCCTATTTTCTCTTCTTTCTTCTAAGCTTTTCTAGCTGATGATTATGGGGGAGTGGTGGTTATGATGATTTTCAACTACCCTTCACCAACTCCTTGTTAACCTTCATGCAATCCTTCAGTCCACGGGTTTGATTCTATGGGAAATTTTAATGTCTGTGTAAAATTTCTTCTATAAATATGAACTCTTTTTCTCTAAATTCTATTGCTGAGAATTTCCAAGGAGTGGTATTGAAAGCATAGATAGAGTGAGTGATTGTTTACATATAAATAGAAGAAGTGTGAATTACCAAGCTAATTACAAAGGTATAAGATTCTTCTTGTACTTTATTTTTAGTTTCTGTCAAAATCCCATTCTTGAATTTCAAATTCTTGATTATGTGGATGTTAAACGGGTTGGGTAATGTTCATATACTTGTTATATAATCATACAAGCATGTTTAAACTGATATATGAATGTTTAGATCAAGTTTGTGTATAATTTATGTGATTGGGCTAAAGTTACTATTTGAAGGCAGACTCTTCACAGCTTGAACGGTCATGGGCAAGCATTGCAGCGGATTAACTCTCGAGAAGCAGTCATGCATTGCATGTCTCTGTTTTCAGTTTTGTCTTCTGTTAAAAATTATGCTAAGTGTGATCACTTATTATGACTTAAACTAGCATGCAAGGATGTGTAATGTGTATATATAAGTATATTAACCTAATGTTAGCATGTTTACTAGGATAACATACATGAAGATCAAAAGCATATAGTTTAGATAAAAATTAGGACTTTACAAATGAACTTGAGATGTATGTAAGCCATGGTTATGTACTAACTCGCAAGCATGTTAGTATGATTTAGAAATCCATGTATAACCCGTTTATTTGTGTTTACATGATTTATAGTTCTTTACTCGTGACCTCCTTATTTAGGATTTGTATTAAAGAAGTTTTTAACTTAGTATAGTGAGCTAACATGCATGACTACTACATGCTTTATATTCTGACCTTGCGAGCATGATAACATGACTTGACTACATATGATTAGAGCCTTAAAGTTGTCTTGTATGTATTAAATTGCATTGTTCAAGTTTAAAATTATTTCAAAAGCAAACTTGAACATATTTTCAAAATATAGTTGCATCACATGAATATCTAGATTTTAAAGGGTTAAGATGTCATGTTATGTCTATAATATCCGTATTCATGATCCATATTTATTGAACACGTAGAACCTACTAGTAAGGTTACTAATGAATATACGAGAATGTTAACATACTACCTTGAGGGTTAGAATATGATAATTGTGATCATGTTTGATGATACTCTTAGACTCACTCATGTAACATAAACATATATATACCATACTTGTGTATCATAATTCAAGTAAAGCATAAACGAAGCATATTTTTAACCAAAGCGATGCTAATTTCACATATGTGTTATGAATACTCACAAGCATGCCTAAAATGAGTTATATGACTACCTTGTCTGTTTAGAAGGCAAGCATATTAGACTTTGTGGTTTCATGACCTCGAATGGCCTTAACTTGTTGAAATGTTTAACTTAGAATTATTTTTTTAAAATAAGAAACCTAGATTGACTTGAGGAGCATGAAAAAGACCTTTAATATGACAAAATATATTATGTATGAATATTGTGCTCATCTTAGAATAGAAACCACAAGGCAACAATTTGAGTCTTGGCTTGGCAGGAAGAATTGCATGCATTCTGGCGGTCTAAAGCTTAGCCATACAGCAATTGCTGGCTTGATCTAGAATACGAGATCGTGAAATCTTATTTTGGACGGTTAACTTATATGATGCCTATATTGCTAGAAGTGGATTAAAACCTCTTTGATACATGTATATATGTGAGGATTAAGTAATATCATGGTGTTTATCTTGTAAAATTAAATTCCATGGGTAAAAAGGACTTAACCTTGAGCATTCTTAATTTGCTTATGAAATAACTAGATAATTGATTTCGTGATAAAAATATAAGTTGATTTTGTACCATATGTGCATACTTGAATTATGTCGAGATTGATTAACGAATGTGTTAGCTAATGAGCATCTTGTACTTATAATACGCTATAAATAGGATTCGAAAGTGCTGATTTATTAACGTAGATAATCTACGCTTAAGGCAAGTTTCTTAATTCTTACTCTTTTACTTGTGCAAGTATTCGAACCCTACTCTTATTGTGCAAGTATCTTTACCCCTTGCATTTTCTTTATACAATGGACACGTATAGGCAAGTATCTGAACTATCCTTTATATTGTGCAAGTATATTTACCCCTTGCATTTACTTTATGCAATGGAAACGTATAGGCAAGTATCTGAACTATCCTTTACATTGTGCAAGTATCCTAAACTCTTGTTTTACTTTATTCAACGGATATTGTAAACAAGTTTCCTAACCGTACTCAACTTACATTGTGCAAGTATCTTTACTCTTTATATCTACTTATGCAATAAACTTGTGTAAGTAAGTTACTGAATTGTATTCCAGTTATATAAGCTTTTAAACTTTAATATTGTTATTAATCATAGTATTCATACAAGTTCTCAAACTTTATTCATTCATTGTTTATCAGTACAGTATTACTATAAGATTTAGATATATATATATATATATATATATATATATATATATATTATGTTAGTTAAATTTTAAGTATGGTTATACAAGTGTCCTCACTTGGATAATTATTGTACATGTTGATACATACTTGTTGATTTCCAGTATGTATACCTTAATTAAAAGTCGTCTAAGCTATTTAACTCGGCTAGACATAGCTTTAAAAATATCGTTGGAAATGATAGAACCCTATTGATATCCAACCAAATATTTTTGGTTCGGATTCCCGACTAAATATGAACATCCCGAATCTGGGAAAATTTTGTGCGCCCAAGGCGGATATGATGAACAAGAATATCGTTCTGGTATATAGTATTGATCAATCACAGGCATAGCAATTTGATCACCCCGTGCACTGTAAGTTATGACGGTTTCTGAGATGAAGTTACATTAAACCTTTTCAAAAATTAAAAACAAAGCTCATAGTCTCGTCATTGCTCTCCATTTATAGTTAATTACGGTTTCAAAATTTTGAAATAGAATTGTTATGTTGATTAAAATTTCTTCAGTTTACTTCACAACTATTGCTTCATTGTAGAAGTGACATTCAAAGAAAATATTTAATCCTTTCAGCTAATGTTTATTGTTTTCTATTACTTACTGGGCACTTAAATGCTCATTCTTTCTTAATTTAAATGTTTTCAGTTAATTGTGATCAACCAGAGGGCTCTGCCAAGAACAAAGGGAAAGGAAAGTTGACAGAATAAGTTTGTGTTATCTTATGTAATAGCTAGACTTAACTAAGATGATGCTATTTATTATCTATCATGTAATGAAATGTTTTAAAGGTCGGGTACCTGGGATTTAGACAACTCTGATATTTAAATTAAGTTTGATATTTATGACAATATTATTATTATTCCGCTCAAAGAAATGGTATCGTGAAGCACTAAATTCGGGTTTCAAGTACCTGAATTTGGGGGCGTCACAAGTTGATATCAGAGCTTTAGGGTTAGAAACAATAGGTGGGATAGACCTTAGGCTATAACCTTAGGGTAGAGGGAAACGTTGAAAATACAAATAACTCATATAGAGTTTAAAAGGGAGATGAGTTGAATAAATTCATCGTCAAATCAAATAACAGATAACTTATAAAAAAAATTATTATTTGATGTGTATATATGCTAATTAGGATAATTTATGTGTGTAGATGTCACGAGGAAAAGGATTAGGACACCCTCGGATAGTAAAGAAGGAGCCAATCTCCATAACCAAGCCAATATCAAAGCCAATAGCTAAAATAGAGGCTTACGTTGAAGATGACCTTGATGAAGTGATCATTTTGGAAAATATAGTACCGGACCCAAAAACGTAGGAACTAATAGATAGTGATTCAGACACTGAAGTTAGAGCTGCTCAAGCATCAACCAAAGTGCAGAATCTGAAGAACAAGGTTTCTTCTCTAGAAAGGTTGTGGGAAATAGAAAAGCTACTAAATAGTTAATTACGAAAGGCATTAATCGAAACAATGGATGAACAAGATAAACTTAAAACCCAAATTGATCAGATGGGAGCCAAAATCAACATATCGTGTGACGCCCCCAAAAATAGGTATTCATCACCCATCTTGAGTCGCCAGATACATGGTACATAAATTCAAATACAACTTAATTATACAATAGTCGTGCAAAATACGACGACATATATATTGTGAGTTTCAATACAAATATTGTAACGTATATAATACGACAATATTCATACTCAAATTAATACATGCCATATAAAGTACAGCAGCAAATATTTCAAGTCTCCAAAGGGACACGAGAAGATTTCTGTTCTCTTCATTTTACTACGGTGCACTTTTGACGCTTTCAGGGTTGAGTTCTCATCACCCTATTGTTGTTCACTAAAATCAATTATTAAGTGACGTATAAAATATGACACACACATCTTAGGTCCTCAATACAATTATATATTGCATGTCATGCCATAGTGAGGACTACTAATGCTATCATCTGGACTGTCACTCCGTTTCCCGACTAGTCCCGACTACGTTCTCATTTCCTAAAGAAAACAGTAAAAGAAAGGGTGAGCTCAACTAGCCCAGTAAAAAATATTATGACTAAGATAATACAGAATAAAATATCATTAGCCTTCAACAATGTTAAACTGATAAAATACAATAGATATCAAGTTTAACTGCAACGGAACAAGCAATCCATTAGTAAAGTCAAGTAGAGTATAAAATCTACTATCTTCTATGATTTAAAAAGTTTTTCATCAACTTAATAGCTGAGACTCAACTTAAAAAATAAAATTGAATCAAATACGCATCACGACTCAAGGATATTCCTGTAATTATCAATGGTCATGACTATACTAGAATAATACTGGTCATAATCATACCAACAACTGCCCAACAATGCCTTTCTGAGAGACCAGCGAGGATTTTTACCACATCATTCGTCACACTATCGATCATGACTATCTAGAATAATCCCTGGTCATAATCATACTAAGTCCATCTATGCACGTAAGCCAAAGATGACTTTCATCACAATATAAGTATGAGAATGATGACAATGATATAAATATTAATCAAACGAAAACAAAGATAAATATTAAAGACTTTAAATTTATCCAAATATTATCAATCACTTAATAAACTCATAATCTAATATTATTAATATTATAACAATATTTTAATCACTTAAACTTATAAACAATTTATTTCAATTGTTTATACTTTACCAAATAATGCATTTAATTATTCAAAAATGCCATACTCATAAGATTTCATCTCCAATTATTAAATCCCTTATCAAAAATCTGCATATACCCTATATAGGATTCTCAAGCCATAAAATCTTATTTTCCAACTTTGTTACTTCATATAACATATTTAACTCATTTACTCATAACTAGATCATTTTCATGAAAATACCAAATCAGTCCCAAAAATATTTCTTTTACGGGATTTAGCGAATATAGTCCCATATTGAACATATATTTTTCTGGAATTTTTCAAATTTATTTACTATTTTTCAAAAATCAATTTCTAATTAATTCCTTAAGAAATTAGTTACCTTAAGTTTAACTCCAGAAATTCCCAAATCTTGGCAGGATCTTACACATGTTAACGTGATCTTCCAGTTTAAATTTCATGGTCATCAGAGTTATAGAACTCCGGTTATAGCATTTTTCGTCGAAAAAACCTAAATAATTAAATGGTCATAACTTGCTCATTTTAAGTCGAAATGAGCTCAATTTTGGACAGAAGGTACTTTATACCATAAATTTTCATGTCCCAAAAGGCTGGAAGTTTTCTCACAAATTAAGTGGCCAAAAATGTCCTTTTAAATTTTTGGGCAGTAGTTTTTTCCTAATTCGCAGCTTTTCACTCTTTTGCTAAAATCAGTCCACACGAATATTTACAACACCTTTTATAGTGATTCCACTTGGATAAGTTAGAAAACTCATAGATCTATCTCTAGAACTTGACCACACTCAATAATTCAAAATATAATAGGAGATATGGTCAATTGAATTTCATGTTCCATTTTCACCAAAATCTGATTTTCAACCCTTTGTGATTTCTAAGAAACTTTCATGTTTTCACATAATAACCAACATAACTCATCATGACAATGACATAATTATTCAATGAAACAAGTTCAAGAATTAATTTATCCAAAAATCAATAACGTCCAAATTGTCAACATGATACTGCTTTGTGGAGAAAAATTCAAGAATGCTCAGAAGAATATTTCCACGAAAAGATCTTTGGTGAAGCGCAAATATCCAGGATATTCCACTAATTTCAAGGAATATGGAATCCAAAACTTTAACCAAGCAGTATAATAGAATATATGAAACTGTAAATAGATTTTCGCCCGTCATGCGGTAATCCACGTATCTGATTATTTCCACAATTTAATAAGGAATGAATACAAAGGATCATTCACCATGCATGTGGTAATCCACATAGCGAGTTATTCCAATGAATAATAAAGAGTGGAATAATAGAAGGATTCACCATGCGATGCGATAGACTCGCATGAGCGGAGTTATTCCCGATAGAATAATAAAGAATGGAACGGTCATGCGTAAGCGCATTTGCAGATGGGATATTAAACGAATAATAATAAACGAGAACCGGTCGGTGAAATTACTTGCAAGACGGGATATTCCAACGAGAATAAGAAAGAATGGAATAACAACGAAATCACCATGCATGCGATAGGCGCATGCAGATGAGTTATTCAACATAATAATAATTAATGGAACCGTCGAGGCGTAATACGCCAAGCGGATGGATATTCCAACAGAATGATAAAGAATGGAATAATAGAAGAATTTCACCATGTAAGCGGTACTTCGCATAAATAGGTTATTCCAACATAATAATATAGAATGAAATAACAAAAGTTCTCTTCATGAATACGAAAGAAATAATACCCCTTACGAGTACAACAAATAATATCTCTTACCTTGTAACAAAGCTGGATATAGGAGTAGTGAAGTAGCGAGAATACTTTTTTTCTTTCTCTCTATAGTTTCTCTCTCTAGAGTTTAGGTGAATTAAGTAAGAAATAATGAAGGAATGAGCTTTATTTATAGGAGAATGGTGAATAGCAACTAAATTACGAGCGGTCCGATTGATTTACTTTTAAGCAGACGGTCAGATTAGTTCACTATAAAATATTCTAATAAAACAAAATCTTTTAAATAAAATATAATATATTCTATTTATAATCTAATAAAGCGAATAACTTTATAAAAGTATTACATTTTATATAAAAGATTTTACTATTCAAACTACTTATGCGTGCTTTATGCAAATACTATGCATAATAAAATATAATATATTTTATTTATAGTCTAATAAAATGAATAACTTTATAAAAGTATTACATTTTATATAAAAAGATTTAATATAAAAAATACTATGCATAATAGAATATAATATATTCTATCTATAGTCTAATAAAACGAATAACTTTATAAAAGTATTATGTTTTATATAAAAAGCTTTTACATTTTATTACATTAATAATACTAATAAAACAAAACTTCATCATCATTATTATAATTCACACTATTAATCGACCAGGTCGTTCCCAGAAAAGAGGGGGATTTCCAATAAAGATTTATCTCTATTGGCGCGCAATTAGGTGACCAAACCTCTCCTTGGCAAAACTTCTAAACATCGTTAATATTGCAAATAATAATATTAATAACTCTGTCATCTCAATTATTGATTTAATAATATATAAAATATCGACAATAATTGAATCAATTAACGTGAGATCTTATGCAACAATTATTGAAGCAATAATTGAACAAAAGCTGAGTGACTTCTCACGTAAACATCGATAATCAATCCGTAGGCTACTACTATGCAACTATGCGTATTACTGTACTTTTACTACCGAGTACTTCAACAGTATTAACGATAAATCTTTCACCGTTATTTTCATAAAAATATTTTTGTCATTCTCTCAATCCGACAATAATTCCGTTGTGGGGTCCACCAATAATTTTGCCGTCATACGAATATTCCCTGTTAAAACGAATATTCCCTGACCAATCGAATATTATATAACAACTTGCATACTTTGCAAAATTTATAAATACTACCCACAACTATAATATTATCTCAATTTCACACCATAATATTAAAAAAAATATTTCGAGAAATTTAAATCTTTATTCATAAAATTTGGGGTCTCACATATCGTGTGCAGCTCCGGGTAAGAAGGGGAAAAGAAAGATGAAAGACCGCGACTTAGGAAATTCCGATAATAAACAAAAGGACACTAACAAAATAGAAAAGTGTACAAACTGTAGCAAGAAACATGAAGGCGTATGCGGGAAAGGGAGAAAGATATGTTATAATTGCGGACATAAGGGACATATCTCTCCTCATTGTCCCAATCCAAAACAAGGAGCATGTTTTATTTGTGGATTGGAAGGTCATCGAGCGAAAGGTTGTCCAGGATCAGGAGAAGGCGTAGTGAATAAGTAGTATAAGTACTGTTTGAATATGTGTATTCTATGATAAGTATGTCTGTGTAATATAATATTTTCACACTTTGTTTAAGTTGTGGTAGCGATTCCTGACTTTTTTGGTCATAAAGGGATATCGGATGTTTAAAGCAGTATGTGCTATGTTATGTACTATGAAATAGTTGAATGAATATGAATCTATGTTTGATTAATGGAATAAGTTTGAAATATTAAACTTATACGATAAGGTTTAGAATGTAAGTTAATAAAGTATAATTTAACCAGACAATGCCTCCAAGACGTCAAACTCGAAACCAAAAGGCAGAAGAATCTGTCAACAATGCTGAAGGACAACAACCAGACAATCGATTTGCGAACTTCAAGGATTTTAAGGCTGTAAGACCGCCAGAATTTAGAGGTACCACTGAACGGATAGAAGCCCAAACTTAGGTTAAGGAAATAGAAAAAACGTTTGTAGTCGCTAGGGTAGCTGAGGGGAAAAAGACAGCTTTTGCCACCTATATGATGAAAGGAGAGGCAAATCAAGCTAGGGCAGGAGAAGGAGTGATAGCATGGACTAGGTTTAAGATGCTGTTCATTGAGAAATATTTCTTGTCGATATCTGAGGCTAGGATGGAGGTGAAGTTTTGGAATTGAAGCGGGAGAACTGAGCGATTCACGGAGTATGCATAAAGTTCAATGAATTAGCTAGGTTCGCTCGCACCAAGTGGATACGGAGGCTAGAAAGGAAAGGAGGTTTGAGCTGGGCTTAAAAATCTGGCTCTATAATAAGGTGGCGGTGTTATAAATCAATACTTTTGTAGCACTCTTGGAAAACTCTATCATAGCCGAGGAGGGAAGTAAGATCATGAGCCTCTACAATAAGGAGAAAAGGAGAAAGGGCAAAGTTGAGGGAGCTGTGAAGAGGGAAACTAATAGTGGAAGTAGGGGTGAGAAAAGAAAGTGGAACAATTTTGGGAATGTCCAAGTCAAACAGGAAGGTGTGAAGAAGCAGGCGGTGCAGTGTAAGAATTGTGGGAAGAATCATTCTGGTGAGTGTCTTAGTGGTAAGTTTGTATGCTATAAGTGTGGACAGGAGGGACATATCTCTCCTAACTGCCCCAATCCTAGGATGAGCAATGGGTGTTTTCTGTGTGGATCAACAGAACATAAGGTAAAGGACTGTCTGAAAAGGAGAATGGATATAGGAAGCGTGAATGCGGGGAAAGGCAGTGGAACACTGGTGATAACAAGACCAACTTCAACAAAATCAACCGCAAGAGTCTTCAACATGACGGTTCAGGATACCGTAGCAGCCTGGGATGGAACTCCAGGTATTATTCGTATGAATTTTATTTTCGTATATACGATTTTCCTTAAATATAGTAAAATATATTATAAAGAAATTTTAAAGGAGGAATTTGAGTTCTGTTAGAAATTAAATTTCCGTATAATCAGATAGACAAGTTTTATGTTGAATAGTTAAAGATCAGTCCGATTGAATCTGATCGGGATCTACTTGAAGTGATTGTGTATGCTATTTTCCCTAGTGCCTATAAGTTTTAAAGCGGTGATTCCGGGGACGAAATCCTTATAAGGGAGGGTGAATGTAATAACCAAATATTTTCAATATAATTAAATAAGAAATTTTGGATATAAAAATAGTTATTATTTATTTTTTGTGAATATATGATTATTATATATATGATATAATTATTAGGATTATTATGACAAGTAAAGAATACACTCTTAGATTTGCAATATCACTCTTGTGAACATTAATTCATGTTATGAAAAATGAGTATGGCGATGGAGGTTGACACTGGCTTGAAGTTAAACAAGTCTTGACTTTGTCGAGGTATGTATGGCAATTGCGCCTCCCAAGAATATAAATGGCAGCAATTGCCGATGATTAGTTGAAGATATTAATTTTCTACTTTAGAAATTAAATGGAACACTTTTGTTATATGTGTAACATTAATAACCCATAGGATAAAAGTACGTTATGTTGATATTAATCAACGAAGGAATTATTAAGTGAATGATTAATTTATATTAATTGTTATGGAAATTAATCAATGAGGAAAGGATTAATTAATACTATTGTTAATTAATCAATAAATAATTTATCTAATTGACATAAAACAAATAAGTAAGTTATTAATATCATAAGATTACATTGACTATTATGTGCAAAGTGTGCAATAATTAAATATATTATATATGGATTACAATTTGCATTATATAGTGTAGTATGACACTTATGTGACTATACTATATATAGTAACCATATATTAAGATTTATTGAAACTATATGATATGAATACATCATGAAAGGTGTATGTGACAATATGTATGTGGGTATATATTAAAATAATATACCATGAACATATTGTAAACTATTATTTTAATAAAGTATCTAGGTGTGATAAAAAATATATATGTATTATATGTATGTTACATTTCCATATTACATCTACTACCTTGAAATATTAATTATGTAAATCATATTGTGACATTAAATTATAACTAATGTATGGTTGATATGTGTATACTATATAACATAAGAATAGAAAATTGTATAAGTATTACAAGATTGCTGAGTATTTGGGTTGTCCCAAAATTTGTGTCCCATTTGCTCTTCATTTCTCCTTCACGTGAATCCCATAAAGGCTAAGGCCTATTTTCTCTTCTTTCTTCCAAGCTTTTCTAGCTGATGATTATAGGGGAGTGGTGGTTATGATGATTTTCAACTACCCTTCACCAACTCCTTGTTAACCTTCATGTAATCTAACATTCCATTGGTTTGATTCTATGGGAAATTTTAATATGCGTGTAAAATTTCTTCTATAAATATGAACCTTTTTCTCTAAATTCCATTGCTGAGAATTTCCAAGGAGTGGTATTGAAAGCATAGATAGAGTGAGTGATTGTTTACATATCAATAGAAGAAGTGTGAATTACCAAGCTAATTACAAAGGTATAAGATTCTTCTTGTTCTTCATTTTCAATTTTTATGTCAAAATTCCATTCTTGAATTTCAAATTCTTGATTATGTGGATGTTAAACGGGTTGGGTAATGTTCATATACTTGTTATATAATCATACAAGCATGTTTAAACTGATATATGAATGTTTAGATCAAGTTTGTGTATAATTTATGTGATTGGGCTAAAGTTCTGCTGAAGCAGACTCTTCACAGCTTGAACCGATCATGGCGTAGCATTTGCATGGGATTAACAACTTGGTAGCAGTCAGCATTTCTGACAAGTCTCTTTTCTCATTTTCATTTGTCTTCTGTTAAAAATTATGCTAAGTGTGATCACTTATTATGACTTAAACTAGCATGCAAGGATGTGTAATGTGTATATATAAGTATATTAACCTAATGTTAGCATGTTTTACTAGGATAACATACATGAAGATCAAAAGCATATAGTTTAGATGAAAATTAGGACTTTAGAAATGAACTTGAGATGTATGTAATGCCATGGTTATGTACTACTTCATAAGCATGTTAGTATGATTTAGAAATCCATGTATAACTTGAATTTATTTGTGTTTACATGATTTATAGTTCTTTACTCATGACCTCCTTATTTAGGATTTGTATTAAAAAGTTTTAACTTAGTATAGTGAGCTAACATGCATGACTACTACATGCTTTATATTACGACCTTGCGAGCATGATAACATGACTTGACTACATATGATTAGAGCCTTAAAGTTGTCTTGTATGTATTAAATTGCATTGTTCAAGTTTAAAATTATTTCAAAAGCAAACTTGAACATATTTTCAAAATATAGTTGCATCACATGAATATCTAGATTTTAAAGGGTTAAGATGTCATGTTATGTCTATAATATCCGTATTCATGATCCATATTTATTGAACACGTAGAACCTACTAGTAAGGTTACTAATGAATATACGAGAATGTTAACATACTACCTTGAGGGTTAGAATATGATAATTGTGATCATGTTTGATGATACTCTTAGACTCACTCATGTAACATAAACATATATATACCATACTTGTGTATCATAATTCAAGTAAAGCATAAACGAAGCATATTTTTAACCAAAGCGATGCTAATTTCACATATGTGTTATGAATACTCACAAGCATGCCTAAAATGAGTTATATGACTACCTTGTCTGTTTAGAAGGCAAGCATATTAGACTTTGTGGTTTCATGACCTCGAATGGCCTTAACTTGTTGAAATGTTTAACTTAGAATTATTTTTTTAAAATAAGAAACCTAGATTGACTTGAGGAGCATGAAAAAGACCTTTAATATGACAAAATATATTATGTATGAATATTGTGCTCATGCCGAATAGAAACCACAAGGCAACAGCTGAGTCTTGGCTTGGCAGAGGATCACAGCTATGACTTCTCTGTGGGTCTAGGCTTAGCCATATAAGCAGCAACAAGGCCTTGATCTAGAATCTGAGATCGTGAAATCTTATTTTGGATAGTTAACTTATATGATGCCTATATTGCTAGAAGTGGATTAAAACCTACTGATACATGTATATATGTGAGGATTAAGTAATATCATGGTGTTTATCTTGTAAAATTAAATTCCATGGGTAAAAAGGACTTAACCTTGAGCATTCTTAATTTGCTTATGAAATAACTAGATAATTGATTTCATGATAAAAATATAAGTTGATTTTGTACCATATGTGCATACTTGAATTATGTCGAGATTGATTAACGAATGTGTTAGCTAATGAGCATCTTGTACTTATAATACGCTATAAATAGGATTTGAAAGTGTTGATTTATTAACGTAGATAATCTACGCTTAAGGCAAGTTTCTTAATTCTTACTCTTTTACTTGTGCAAGTATTGAACTCACTCTTATTGTGCAAGTATCTTTACCCTTGCATTTTCTTTATACAATGGACACGTATCTTTATCCCGAACTATCCATTTACTTATATGCAATGCATTTACTTTATGCAATGAAAAACGATAAAAAAGTATCGAACTATCCTTTACATTGTGCAAGTATCCTAAACTCTTGTTTTACTTTATTCAACGGATATTGTAAACAAGTTTCCTAACCGTACTCAACTTACATTGTGCAAGTATCTTTACTCTTTATATCTACTTATTTAATAAACCTATGTAAGTAAGTTACTCAATTGTTATATAAGCTTTTAAACTTTAATATTGTTATTAATCATAGTATTCATACAAGTTCTCAAACTTTATTAGTTCATTGTTTATCGATGCATACATATATTCTTTGTAAGATTGAGATATATATATATATATATATATATATATATATATTATGTTCAATTAAATTCTAAGTATGGTTATACAAGTGTCCTCACTTGGATAATTATTGTACATGTTGATACATACTTGTTGATTTCCGATTATATATACCTTAATTAAAAGTCGTCTAAGTTATTTAACTCTGCTAGACATAGATTTATAAATATCGTTGGAAATGATAGAACCCTATTGATATCCAACCAATTGTTTTGGTTCGGATTCCCAACTAAGTATAAACATCCCGAATTTGGGAAACTTTTGTGCGCCAAATGCGGATATGATGAACGAGAATATCGTTCTGGTATATAGTATTGATCAATACAGGGCATAACGGGCTGATCACCCCCGTGCCTGTAAGTTATGATGGTTTACAGATGAAGTTCTATTAAACCTTTTCAAATATTGAAAACAAAGTTCATAGTCTGTCGACTACTCTCCATTTATAGTCAGTACATAGTTTCAAAATTTTGAAATAAAATTGTTATGTTGATTAGAATTGCTTCAGTTTACTTCACAACTATTGCTTCATTGTAGAAGTGTCATTCAAAAAAAACATTTAATCCTTTCAGCTAATGTTTATTGTTTGCTATTACTTATTGGGCACTCAAATGCTCATTCTTTCTTAATTTAAATATTTTCAATTAAGTATAATCAACTAGAGGGCTCTACCAAGAACAAAGGGAAAGGAAAGCTGACAGAATAAGTTTATGCTATCTTATGTAATAGCTAGACTTAAATAAGATGATGATATTTATTACCTATCATGTAATGAAATGTTTTAAAGGTCGCATACCTAGGATTTAGACAACTCTGATATGTAAATTAAGTTTGATATTTATGATAATATTATTATTATTCCATTTAAAGAAATGGTATCGTGAGGCACTGAATTCGGGTTTTAAGTACCTGAATTTGGGGGCGTCACACCAACCCCAGTATTAAATGTCGCGTCAGGTAAAGGGGAATTGGCTACTGAAGAGTGGCGCCGCAACGCCACTAGTGTATAAGGATCTCGCACCGCAGAGTCGAGACCGAGCATGAGACACTTCTAAATGGCGCCGTAGCGCCATTAGTGAACTTAAGGCTGGTGCCGCAGTGCCGGTAGTGTAGCAAGGTTGGGCAAGTTAGTTCTTGTAACGACCCCACAATTCATACAATTTAATTCTCGACTTCGGTCGTTAATAATACATTCAACCTCTAATTTTACATCATTAAATGATAATACGACCATTGAAATTTGCGGAATAAATAAAATTTTATATTACAAACTATCCTCATTCCCAAAACCTTCAACCTTTATATCTAAATATCTCAGAATCATTTTAATACTACAATAGTTTATATCGCAAAACGATATTACAATTCGACATTAATACATTATTCGGAACCTTAAACTTGGTTCAAATGATAATAACACAACCTAAGTGTGTAAATCTTCAAGTATCACATCAGATTCATGTCTTTCAAGTAACACATAACTTTACCTCCAATCTTGAACCTGCAAAAGGTGTTATTTTCAAGGTTGAGCTCGACAGCCCAGCAATTCTAACAGTTTTCATGCAACACATAGCATATAATATCATATTCAGTTCATGCATTTTAAATCAATTAATATTTACTATGCATATTACTTCTCACATAACAGGCATAGAGATTCACAGGCATATCATCAAATATCTACTTTCAATTTCATACATATCTCATATGCATTTCATATATATACATCAACATTCTCATAGCATAATATAATTTAACTAATGAGTTATCAAATTCATATATCAAATAGAACCCGAAAGACTTGCTCGATTAAGTAGTTTATCAACTACAACTTAACTGCGTATCACTAATTTCACTTCGTGTATCCCTACACAATTATATAATCATGGATTCATATCCATCAGTAACATATTTCATGCACTTTAATATAAGAACAATGTTACATTATTTCCTATCTAGGTTTGTAAAACGTTTATTTCACTTTCTCAGCATACTCTTAGAATAGCTAGATATGTATAATTATACCTTAACCATCCATACTTGACATCAAATAGGTTGTGGTCTATTTTTAAGTTCACATTCATCACACACTTGACTCGTTATGTGTTCGACACATATTTAAAGTTTATAGATACGTGATCTACGTCGTTCATATTCAAACTACTTAGTTCCATAATAATTTATTTCAATCAATAAAGCTTAACAACTTTCTTTAACAAGATTCGTTGATATAATATTTTAAACCATATATTGGTACTAATAAGCCTCCACTAGTATGCTTCACATAGACATAGCATAGTTCATTATTTGAAGACTTATTTTAAACCACACTTGAAAGGTCCAATTCATGCTTAGCTAGATGATGAACATATTCGTCATGTCTAGGGGAATAAGGCGTTCAAGTTCACTTTTAAAAAGTCATTCTAGGCCAAGTTAAAGAAACTAGGTACAACTTTTAATCTCATTTCATAGCTAACTAGGCCATGTATATATGTTATCATGATTAGAACTTTAAGTCCACAAGTTACTTTAAGTTAAATCAATGTTTTGTTTTCAAAATATTTAGTTATCTTGAAAAATAACCATCTAGGAAACTCATAGTATATGAAAAGGTACTCAACGCCATGTGTCATACCTATTTATATGCATGACTAAACCCTTTACATATGCTACAAATATCGAATTCAAAAGACTCAAAGTTAAATCTAAACTTGTTTTTAAAATCTAGAGTTTCTTTAAAAACATACTCAATCATGCTAAGGCAATTCCTTATAAGTAAGGTAATCTTATATGTCATGTATAATATCATGCATTTTCATGTTATATCACTTAGAATAACATATTCCATCGTTGGGAGCACTATACTTGTGTATGTGTGCTCGATCGACTCTCCGATCGCTCTCCGAATACGTGAATAGATCACAAAGATGACTATTTTGACCCTTTCTAAAGAGCTCAAATTGAAACACTTAAAGAACAAAAGTTGTAGGTCTATTCGTCCTCGTTTAGGATCATCTTGAATCACCTCAATCGAAGTTTCGTATGAAAAGCGTTATGGTTGTTTTACCAAAATAGGTCAAATCGGTCATTGCGAGACACACACACCACCCAGGGTAAAGTTATACTTTAAAATAGCCCTTCAAAGTGGCGCTATTCTTCATGAACTCGGATTTTGTTCTCTATTATGAACTAGCATGCCAATTATTCCTTCTAACCTTCATAATTTGAGTTATACATGTCTAAATTAGTCCATTTTCGATTCTATGGATTCGTAATTCATAAAACTACAACATACTAGAATTCTCACAATTTATAAAAACATTAACCAATCTAAAATTGACCCAAAACATATGTTCATACTCTATTTTCATGTTTTAAACATATTTAGCGAATTCATTCACTACGAATTCGTTTTACATCCGTTTTTGTTCATTCAAATTGGGTTGTTTTCATTTTTCCAAGTACTATCAGAATACAACATCAATTTAAGGTTTTTATCATGATTTCATAACTAAACTTTGACTCCAACTAAGCCATAACATACATATTTCATTAAGAACACAAGTTCTTCATCCTTAGCTAGTTTCATGAATTCAATTACCTAAAAAAATTGATTATAGATGATATATAATAGATTATATATACCCATAAACATATACAAACTATAATTCAATAAATTCAACCACCAAAAACCTAATTACAAAGACTTTAGAAAACAAAAATCAAAAACTAGAAACTTAGGAATTTACCTTTGATTCTTCTAAACTCTTGTTAGATAATTGGAAATCCTTGTTTAATCATCTTTTTCCTCTTGATTCTTAGAGTGTCTCTTCCCTCTTCTTAATGTCTCTCTAAGCTCCATCTTTATCTCTGTGTTTTCTCTTAGGCTTAGCAACTAGAATGCGTAAAAAGAAATACGCACACTAATTGGGATATCAGTTACCCCTTAACGTATATGTTATAATTATATTATATTTATTATTTTAATTTATTTTAATTTATTTTATTATATTAATTAAAATTCAAGAATTAAAACTCAAAAGCCATAAGACTTTGTTTGGCAAAACCCTTTAAATTTTAAAGAATTAATATATTTAAGCCTTTTTGGCAAAACTAAATTAAACTCTAATTTATTTTAGTAAACAATTTAGTTTATAATTTATAATTAAATATTATTTATTTGGATCTCCATATCCAACATTAATCAAATAAATCAATCACATACTATATATTAAAAATTATTCCACTTTAACAAATATCACAAATTATAATTTCATTATAATTTTATTTAATAACTTAATATACCACCTTAAATTATTAAATTAAAACAACAATATAACATCTCATGTTATATTACAACTCTCTAAATTATAAATTAATTTAATTTAGAATATTATCTAATGAATTTAGATTCATAAATATTTACTAGCAACCATTACATCAATAAAATATTTATCTCATCAATTTCAACAATAAACACATCAAATAAATATTTATATTTTAATAAATATTAAATATTATAATTTGAAATTCCTGATCTTTACATTTGGGCTAACTGTTTCGGCTAGTTAAACTTGCTGGAAAATTATAATTTTCTTAGGTCCTGTATTATGCAATCCTAGCTAGCCATAGCCTCTGGAACGGACTAATTCTGAGTTCGGACGACTGAGTTAAGACGTGCCAAAGTGGGTGCGTCAAAACTGCCCAACTCTGGAAAACATATTTGAAGCAGTCCCATTCCACAAATTTTCTGGAATTTTGTGTTAGGAATTTGAAAATGGTCAAATAATAAAAGTTGTAACTCCAGAAGTTAGCTTCGCGTGGGCTCAAGAATCGCTCAAAAATGTTTTGAAACGAAAAAGTTATGACTGTTTTAGCGAGAGAGGGTAAAGCTGGGAAAAAGTTAAAAATTATTATGATTGGACATGTTTAAGTTCTATTTTGAACTAAAGCTAGAGATCTTAAATTTAGATATTTTAAACCTTAAACATATGGTATATAGTAGGTTCATGTTATAATAATGTATATACTTGAATGTTTGGAACTGTTTTGGTGAAATGATGATAATTCATGCTTATAATACTAAGATAAAGGTTGTTTTGGGTATGGAAAGATTGAACTAAGTTTTCAAACATGCTAGAGTATGTGCTTATGAGTTTTCATGGTGATTTAAGGTTTATAGGAATGCTTAAAGACCATATGTGTTCTATTGTGGAATTTGTTGGGGATTTGGTAGCCAAAATTGTGCCTATAAAGGGATTATTATGGCCAACTTGTGTGATTGGTATTGTTAGACAGTGAGGAGTACATACATAGCCTATAGATAACATATAAAAATGGTTCCCTAAGTTAGTTAAGGTCTACATGGTGTGTTGTGCAAATTCATGCTTAAAAATCAATGAAAATAAGCTTTATAGAATAATGAACACTAAAATAGTGAACCACCATACCTGGACCCCATACACAAGTTTTAATAGTCATAATAGGACATAAGAAAGCTACACAAACTAAAGGAACCAAGCCTAAGCCATTTTGAGCATGAGACTTGTTAAAAATCACATTTTAAAGCAAAAAATGGACTGTTTTGGACAATTCATAGTACCTGGACTTAAAGGACTATTATAAGAAGGTACAAAGTTGCTCATACATGCTAGTAATGATTCCCAAACATGGCCATTACTAAAGCTAACAAGAAAACTAATTTAAGCTCTCTTTTCAAGCCTAAAGTGAGTTTTGATAAGTCAAAATGAGTTAGATGATTAAATAAAGTGTGGTGATGCTAAAAGTAACCTTAAGTAACTTAAATATACATGCCTAGACTATCCTATTGGCTTAATCGAAAAATTTGGAAAAAGTACAAAATCAGTTTTGTAAAAAAAAGTAAGAAAATGGCTAAGTGTGAGCTCTGTTTTGGGCAGGTTGATGGGCATGAACAAGAAACCTACACCTTGAATAAAATACCTTGTAGTATGGTCTAGAAGTAGGGCCAAGTGGCTAAGCTCTTGGCTTAACCAAGGAGTTTAAACAAATCACCAAACTAGAATGGAAAATCACTAAAACTGCAGTTTTGCAAATTTGTCTAAGTATGAAATTTTGAGATTAGAACTCAATTGGGACACCTTAGACAAGTGAATTAGAATTATGCTAGGCTATTACAAGTGTTGGAATGCTAATAGATACAAGAATTTGTGAAGTTAGTGTGTATAAGCTTGAAAAAGATAGGTTTAAAGGGTCAAAACCCAATCTATGCTTGGTAAACCTAAAGGAATGCTAGAACTAGTTTTAACTAGATAAAATTTAAGTGTTGGAATGAACTAAAGTGGCTAGAAATGAAATTGGCAAGAATTGACCAAAACTAGTGAACTTAAGAACACATGAACCCTTTATGTTCTAAATCCTGAATAAGATGTAAATGATAACTTTAAAGTCATTCTTATTGCATGATATAAGCATGTCAAACATCATCAAAGTGAAAAATGACTAATGTGAAAACATGGATGAGGTATTTAAAAAATGTATACAATATCTCAAATATAGAAATCTAAACTACAACCATGATAACTTAAATTACATGTTTTGTTATCAATCCCACATACAATGTAGGTTGTGCAAGGAACACGGAAGTTGGTGTAATGGTAAAACCCTAGTACAGGCAAGTTTCTCAGTTTATTTATGTGGACTTATAATTGTTATAGATAATTGTTAACATGATTTATGTGTATAAGTTTGTATTACCTATGAACTGCATTATTTTCTTTATGAATGATGAATGTCAAATTATGACTAATTCTTTAATTGAGGAGGGGAACTCAATATATATGTGTAATGAATGACATGTACAGGACATGTGTAGTATATGCTACGCTATGTATGTTGCTACCATCAGGACATAAATATGATAATGCATCTGTAATATGCTTGAACCCCAAGAATATAAATGCATGAACTGAATGTGAACATATATGAAATGTGATGCATGATGGATCATTAGACTTCTTTGGACCAAGTGCGTGCTCAATCTTGCTTAATTTGTAAGTTAAAGCTGTGATGCGATCTATCATGATTAGGAGCGCATGAAAAGAAGACTAGTGATTTAATTGAGATTGTGTTGATTAATCATTTGATGGTATTTTCATGTGTAAATCACATATATGTAAATTTGCGAATTATTCGATAGATGAAGATTATTTGTTCTAAAAGGGATATGCTTGAAAAGAATGAATATATATATATATATATATATATATATATATATATATATATATTCATATCTACTCAAAGCTAAATAAGTCATATAATAAATATGATTCTAGTATAAAGAAGATTTGTAAAGGTTGTGATTCAGGGAATGAATGAATGGGAAAAAAAATTATTTCGCATTTTTAGATATTTTAACTAAATAATGTTTTAAAGCTAGAACAAGATAATATTAACGCACAAGATCGGGAAGGAAAATAGTCCCAATTTTGGGGGCGTTACAAAGATTAGATTTGTGAAGAAAGGTAAACCGAGTCCAAGATTTATTGGACCATTTGAGATATTAAAAGAGATAGGTGAAGTGGCGCATCGAAGTAGCTCTATCTCCTGAACTGGAACATATTCACAATGTGTTTTATGTGTCAGTGTTACGTCTATACACACCGAATTACAAGCATGTGATATCGTATGAGCCAATTCAAGTCAAGAAGGACTTATCATACGAAGAAATTCCTGTAGAAATTTTGGATAGGATGGAACAGAGGTTAAGAAATAAGGTTATACATTCTGTCAAAGTGCTTTGGAGGAACCACAACACTGAGGAAGTTACGTGGAAACTCGATGAAAAGATGAGGAAGTATTATCTGAATCTTTTTGAGTAACATTAGGTGAAATTCCGGGGTCTGAATTCTTATAAGGAAGGGAGAATGTAATAGCCAAGAATTTCAAGTCACTTGGTAAATAGATATATTAATTAAATATTAATGATATCGAAAACTTTGTGATGTGTGTGAAATGATTAGGAAATAATATAAATATGTGAATTGTAATTATGTATACGTGTTTATTTATTTGATAGAAAGAAAAAAATAAAAATAAAAAGGAAAGGTTAAGTAACCTAATTATAAATTAGATATGAAAAATTAAATAACCCAAAGGTTATGATGTGAGAGAATAATAATATTTAAAATAATACTAATTTAAGAGATATATTTTTACTATCTCAATTTATTAATTTTATAAGTTAATTAAAGTAAGTCTAATTGGGTTATAAAATATAATGTACAAAGTAATGATTTAAATTCTAAATGAATGGAATGGAAACCCTAATTAAATAATTAAGGTAGGATAAGATGGAAGTATTGGATTATGTTAATTTTCTATGGCCCAAGAAGTTAATTTGAAAGACCAAAAGATTAAAATAGTAGCCCAACTTTTAGCCCAATTAAAGAGGGACATTTTGGACATTGTGTAAATTAAATAAAGCATTAAAAAAAGAGAAAACAAAACTTGGAAGAAAAATAGGCCACATGGCCAGCCATAAGAGGTGTGACACCCCCAAATCTAGGTTACCTGACCCCCGAATTTGGTGTTCACGATCCACAATATAATACCATCTAACTACCCATTTAAATATAAATAGGAATACATAACTCATTAACATAAATTGTTAATACATAAGTCCCGAGTCTACTAACCTTAACATTCTGAGATATACCCTTTAGATATACAAAAGGGTTTACAATAATGACATAATTATAATAATGTTCATCATAACTAATTTATTACTATGCCTTTTCCTTGTTCTTCTTCGTAGCACTTTCTGCAACTTCATCCCTAGCTGAAAAGTTTTAGTTATAGCAAGGGTGAGCAACAAGTTTGCTCCGCAAGTTAAGAGATACAATAAAGATATAGAAATCAATATCAAACCTTCTCACATTCTACGCAACAATAATTCGATAATGAAAGAGTAAAACGCTTTCAAGGTTTTCTACGATATTCAAATAAATAATCAAGAATTAATTCTACGAAATAGCAAAGTGGAATGTTTTCCAGATTTATGCTAAGCGATCCATTGGATCTTGAACTTCTCTTCTCGAGTAACTATCAAAGTTAAACTTTGATATACCAGTGTATCGAGATAACCATAAAGATTAAATCATACCCCTCTACAAGTATATAAAGTGATCGACTTTAGTATACCTATATTATGCATAATACTTAATCGCATAAAAGGTCTTAATACTCGATCGATAAAATATTCCCTTTATATAAAAGGTTGTTCTTACTCATTCGTAGAATCAAGATTTTGATTTTACAACAAAATACTGTGATTTCAAATTCTATTTACTTCTCGATCTAGCCAAAATAATTGGCATCGATCTGTCAATAACAATTGAATTCTCTTCTCGAACCTATCAAGTTCTAACAAACGTTAAATCAACGAATAATTGGCTAAGACATTTCTCAACATAATTCGACAATAAACAGGAATTATCTGTACTGTCAATTCTAGCTTCTACGGATATGTATATCCAACAACAGTTATTCTACGAATGTATATATATTCCTAATTAGTAATTTAATTTGAATTATTAAGCATGCACTAACTGCGAATAATCAACAATAAATCCATGGACGTGGTATAATTAGCAATAATTAACCACTATAATAATTGAATGAATATAACTCAAGGTTGAGTTAGGGAACTTGCCTCTTCTGCTGATTACAGCTACACAATAAACTTATCTGCTTTCGAAAGACCTATAATCAATAATATCGGTCTAACAATTAGCACAATCATTTTATAACACATAACACTGTAATTCACAGTCAAACTTCTCCTAAGGACATTACCACATAGCCACATCAGTGTTTATAACCTATATAAACACATAACAAGTCTAACTATTTCGGTCTGGTTGGTCTTCGGTCCATTCTTGGAGTTCTGGTCACCCTATCCGACAATTAACACAATTATTGTCAATTACACTTGGTCTCTAAACTTCAATATTATTTTAGATAAGTCAAATATCATTTATAATATTTTTCGGAAGCTTTTAATAATTTAAAAGCAATTATTATAATTTATAATAATTTTTCAAACATCGGAATTATTTTTAAATGATTTTAATTATCAAATAATCCTATCATTATTAATATTTAATAATTTAAAATATTAATAACATATTTTTCAAAATATTAAAGTTACTTTTAATAACTTAAAATATTTTTAAATCAACAATATTCTACTTAAATGATTTTTAAAGTAATTAAAATCATTTTTAAATCATTACCATTAATAATCAAATATTAATGAAATTATCATCAAAATATTAAAAGTCATTATTTATAACTTCAAATATTTTTAAATCATTTTTTTCTCATTTTAAATGATTTTTAAATCAATAAAATCATTTTAATTCATTTATTTAATATAATAATTAAATAAATCTAAAATCATTAATATTAAATTATTAATAAAAATTCTCTAAAATATTAAAAATTATATTTTATAATTCAAAATATTTTCTAACACATTATTCTTATTTAAAATGACTTTTAATAATATCAAATCATTTTTCTCTAATTTATTTAATATACTAATTAAATAAATTAAATATCATTAATATTCAAATAATTATAAATATTAATGAAAAATATCTCAAATAGTCCAAAATTATTTTTCATAATTTAAAATAATTTTTAGAACCATTTTAGTTATTTTTATAATTTATTTCTATTTTTAATCATTTTCGGAAAATCAGAAAATAAAATAATTATAAACCGTCGCTAAAGCCTATAGCGACACTTATCTGTCGTCTTAGGTGTTCTTGAGCTCAAGAACAACCATCGAATCCGAAGTTCGAGGTGCACGTTTGACGGATTTCTTTCTCGGTATATTTATGATCTGGTTAATATAAGACTTTTCGTATTGCAGTAATGATGTAGCACTACAATATCCATCACACTCTTTGATCAAACAATAACACGGCAAGAAGATCTGGACTCTCAAAGTCCATGTCAGACCATACCTGGGTTTTTTGGGCAAACCCAGGCAGCTCGTGGTGACACTTTCCCACCCATATTAATCTATGTTCTGACCAATATTTTAGTGGTTTCAAGGTTCATACAAGTAGGCCTTATTTCAAGGAACAACTATACATCAACAGATCAATACAACCACAACGTAATCACAAGATTTGCCTTGATCAAACTCTGTCAGAGGCTTGTTCCTTATTGTTTCTGGAATTTCCAGAATTTCTGAGTCATGGTCGAACGGCCTATTTTGACCAACTGTTAAGTTTTAACTGTTGATTTCTTACGCGATCTAATGCCACTTATAAGAAGTAAACATGACAGACTATCAATGGATCACAACAAAATCGACAAATAACCTAAAAACTGACAGATCAAAGCGTAGTAAACACTTGTCGATTGATAGTTTGGCCTTTACGGGTTACCCAAATTGTGCTTGGTCGATGTCGATTCAACTAGTTTTAGCAGTGTATAACCCGAATCCGGACATCTAATGGCTATACAACCACTTGCAGATTAAAGACAACCTAACAAGCTACCAATAACAACATTAAAACAACAATTATCACCAACATAAGCGGATCTAGGACCACCGACATTTCTTGTCGGACCATCATTCAAACTCAAGAGCGGTTTATGAAAAACTCAACTTTTACCCACTTTGATGCTATGGATCCATCATGGATCAACATAGATCATCTAAAAGCAACTTCTAACATGAATCTAAACACATAAACACAATTATTTTCTTAGCATATAAGATCTAGGTTGAGTTTGGTTTTACCTTCTCTTGTCCAATCTTTGATCCTAGCTCCTCTCACCGATCTTGATGATCTAAAGGCTTGGTTAGTATTTGAAAAGCAGTTAGGGATTTCGTGAGTTTAGGTGAGAGAAAGAGTGGGTTGGTGTTAGATAGCTAATGAGCTCAATATGTGAACTTTCTCTCTCCTAGATCTCTTATATCATAGATATCTGATGAATCCAAGTGTGCAAGTTGGCAAGATATGGATAAGATTTGATATAGAATTTAAGCACATGGGATAATCTCAAGTGATGACTCACTAGATTTGCAAATCTTCTAACTAAATATCTAAGTAAAGGGGTACTTTGGACTTTGTACATGAAATTTTAATGGCATACATGGGATTTACCAAACCCTTAGGGTTTAACCCTAAAGTTTTACAACTTTAGCTTCTAGGATTTTCTAAATTAGGATCTTTAAAATAGAAAATTAAGATTTTCAAAAATATAATTAGTGTTCCCTAATTATATTAAAGGTTACTAATCACATTAAAGTATACTAACCACTTTAGAGCTTAATAATTAGGATTAGGGTTTCCTAATTAGGGTTTAGGATTCCCAAATTAAAAATTAGGGTTTCCCGGCTTTCGATTAGGGTTCCTAACTACGTGTTAGGGTTTCAAATCTTGAGATTAGAGTTTCCAATCCCTTATTAGAGTTTACAAATATTGTACCCTACCCGACCAATCATTGATTAACATTATATACAGTACAAACACGTACTCATCAGTATAATTATTTCAATTATATTTTCAATCGAATCCTATCCGGGACTTAGGGTTAGGGTTCTATTCTCGATTAAGCACAACTCTACTCTAATTTTCTCGATCGATACACAAATTGACTACTTCTCGATATTAAGTATCACGGATACGCGTACAATATTAATAGTCAATGTCAATATTTAATAAAAATAAAATTTATTAAGTGAAATTTGGATTATTCGAAATCCCGAGTTATCACATCCACCCCTCCTTAAAAGGATTCCATTCTCGGAATCACCGCTTTCTTATTCTCTACAATCTTTTAAAGTTGTATCATCAATTCATTTTTAACAACACAATATTAATTTGTGTTTCAAACTCTAACCTGTGGCTTGAATCTATAAAAGAAAACACTTCACAGCAATAACTAACCAAGATTACTCAAGTAATTAAATTTCTAAACGAAATCGTTACCTGCCACCTTCTGAGTAGTCACTACATCTTGCGTCGTCATGTTAAAAGTCTGACTAGTTGGTCTTCTGGTTGTGATGGTCCTCGAATCGCCAAGGTTCCACCACGGGTCCGTTGTTGACATTTCCTTCTACGCATTCCTTTTGAGACAGTTACGTACTATATGATCGGTTGATCCACAAGCAAAACAACCTTGAATTTTCTTTTGGTACGGGACAATTGGGTGACATGTGCCCCTCTTGCCCATGATTTATATGAGTCCTTTCTTCTTTAAGCAGACTCGAGAATGGTTCTTTTCGCATGGTCGCGCATGGTTCCCTTCATTTCCTATTCTCTTGGTCTTGCTACCCGATTGGGTATTCTCACTCCACTTCCTCTTATTCTGATTACTAACACCACTACTTCCACCATCATTGGTCTTCTTCTTCTTCTCCGATGAAATCGAGATGCGACCTCGCTTCCTCCTTCAAAGAATTAACTCTTTCTCCAACAAAGCCATGAGCGTGTTGATCTGCAATACCGCTTACCTTATTGAATATCCCGACTTGATCCGTTCTCAAATCTTCTCGCTTTTCTTGTACGTGTCCACGATGAGGTGCAAATCTTGCTAACTCGTTGAATTTGGCAAAGATACTCAAATCTGAGACATGTTCTCCTACTTAAGTTCCAAGAACTTAACTTCCATCCGAAGCTTGCATACTCGGTGAGAAGTAATTCTCAAAGTACAACTCCTTGAATCTTGTCCACGCTACCACCCATTGTACGGCTCTTGCACGATTAGTCTCCCACCAGTAGTTAGCTTCTCCCTTCATTAAGTATGTTGCAAAAGCCGTCTTTTGCTCTTCTACCTTCGCCAATGATAATGACGCTTTCTCCATCTCCTTTACCCAAGTTTGGGCTTCAATTAGATCCATGGTTCCTTGAATTGAGCGGTCCTCTCGCCTTTAAAGTCCTTGAAGTTAGCCAATCATCAATTTGGTGATTCCTCGCTCTTCCTCTTGTAGAAGAAGCTCTATTCTCCATAGCTTCGGCTATCATATTTGCAAATTTTTGCATTGGGTCAGCTTGACCTCCTTCGTTATTCACCGACTGCTCTTCTCATTGGTTTCGATTCTGTCGTCTAGGCGGCATGATCTGATAAAAATCTTATATTAATTTTCTTTTTCTATACAAATTCTTAACACAATAAGAATTCAACACATAGTTCTCATGTAATCGCATATTTATTCAAATAGCACATAGTACATATAGTACTTAACACATATTACCATCCCTCTTAAAATAATTCTAGGATTAACATACTCAACTTTACATAGGAAGCTACAATTCTCCAACTTTACACAAAAAGTTGCCATTTACCAAACTCACATATCTAATCCCCGTTCATCAAACTTACCACACTTAGGAGTTCAGTAACTTACCACGATTATATGAGTGTATGAACTTATCCTAGTCAGACCTTTGGCGTCCATTCGCTGAGGGGTTCAAAATATTTCATATAATAGTGAGTCATGAACTTACCATAAGTATGAGTTTTAAGAACACACAACTTAATCTTAATCTTATATTCATATAGAAAATAAAGATTGGTTTCATTCAAACATATATATTTACATATGCTTAAACAGCATTCTCGATATTATAACACTTACTATCATAAGCTTCTACCAAAAGATACTATTACATATATCTAAGTTGTCTACCGACCACTCCCTTCACTAGTCTTCTTCTTCTTGGGACACTTGTTAAATCCGTGACCCGTTCTTCCATATGATAAACACTTCCTCATATTCGGCTTAGGACAATGCAAAGAAATATGTCCTTCCTGCTTACAGTTGAAGCAGACGTTCTTCCACATCATGCATTCTCTCGCGTGAGTCTTTCCATACTTGCTGCAAGCTTGTCTCGTCTTCGAGTTTCACTTTTCAGAGTTGTCGATGTTGTTGTCCCTCTTTCTCTTCTTCTTGTCTTTCTTGCTGGTTCCTTCATATGATCCACCACCTTCATCTTCATCCTCTCCACATGCGCCTTCAGCTCATTCCGTTCTTCAGTCATTTCGCGTAACGTCCGCTCTGCCTTCCACAACACCTCCAAGAGAAATACCTTACTCCGGAGTTCCTAGACTTCTATAGTGAGTTGATTTTGTTCTCCAACTTTGATCTTATTCTTCAACTCCACCTTAGCTTCTTCAGACTCCGCCTCCTCATCACCACTTAGATACATCTCGGGATAATTATCATGATCACTCCCGAGGTTGATCATTGGTTCATCTTTCTCCACCTCTTCCACTGACTCGCTCTGTATTTGGCACCTCGGCTATATTGGCATCAGTGCGACAATGGCCCGGCATCTCCGTACTCATCTTATCTTCTCCCAACATCCTACAATCAGTTTAAACAACTTGATTAGTACTTCACCAGTACACACTCCTCACACTATGTGTCCACTTATCTCACTATCGACACGCTTCTACAATCCCTCACTTAGTACTCTAAATGAGTATTCTCTATCTCGCTCGTGGTTATAATCCTAGGGTTTTTCCCACCCACCTAAGGTTTATAACCAATAGCTTTGATACCAACTCATGACACCCCAAATCCAAAGTTACGACCCACGAATTTGGTGTTCACGATCCACAATATAATACCATCTAACTACCCATTTTAATAAAAATAGGAATACATAACTCATTAACATTAATTGTTAATACATAAGTCCCAGTGCCTACTAACCTTAACATTACAGACATACCCCTTTAGATATACAAAAAGGGTTTATAATACGACATAATTATAATAATGTTCATCATAACTAATTTATTACTATGCCTTTTCCCTTGTTCTTCTTTGTAGCACCTTCTGCAACTACGCCCCTAGCTAAAAAGTTTTATTTATAGCAAAGGTGAGCAACAAGTTTGCTCCGCAAGTTAAGACATACAATAAAGATATAGAAATCAATATCAAACCTTCTCACATTCTACGCAACAATAATTCGATAATGAAAGAGTAAAACGCTTTCAAGGTTTTCTATGATATTCAAATGAATAATCAAGAATTAATTCTACGAAATAGCAAAGTGGAATGTTTTCCAGATTTATGTTGAAGCGATCCATTGGATCTTGAACTTCTCTTCTCAAGTAACTATAAAAGTTAAACTTTGATATACCCGGTGTATCGAGATAACTATAAAGATTAAATCATACCCTCTGCGCAAGTATATAAAGTGATCAAACTTTAGTATACCCTATATTATGCATAATACTTAATCAGCGTGCAAAAGTAGAATACTAAATCGATAAAATATTCCCTTTATATAAAAGGTTGTTCTTCTCGATCTTAGAATCAAGATTTTGATTTTACAACGAAATATTGTGATTTCAAATTCTATTTACTTCTCGATCTAGCCGAAATAATTGGCATCGATCATCAATAACAATTAAATTCTCTTCTCGAACCTATCAAGTTCTAACAAACATTAAATCTCAACGAATAATTGTCTAAGACATTTCTCAACATAATTGACAATAAGCAGGAATTATCTATACTGTCAATTCTAGCTTCTACGGATATGTATATCCAACAACAGTTATTCTACGAATGTATATATATTCCTAATCAGTAATTCAATTTGAATTATTAAGCATGCACTTAACTGCGAATAATCAACAATAAATCCATGGGCGTGGTATAATTAGCAATAATTAACCACTATAATAATTGAATGAATATAATTTCGAGGTTGAGTTAGGGAACTTGCCTCTTCCGGCCGATTACACTACATAATAAACTTATACGCTTTCAAAAGACCTATAACCAATAATATCGGATTCTAACAATTAGCACAATCATTTTATAACACATAACACTATAATTCACGGTCAAACTTCTCAAGGCACATTACCACATGCCATAGCCACATCGGTGTTTATAACCTATATAAAACACAACAAGTCTAACTATTTCGGTTTGGTTGGTCTTGGTCCATTCTTGGAGTTACGGTCACCTATCCAAACAATTAACACAATTATTATCAATTACACTTGGTCTTTAAACTTCAATATTATTTTAGATAAGTCAAATATCATTTATAATATTTTTAGGAAGCTTTTAATAATTTATAAGCAATTATTATAATTTATAATAATTTTTCAAACATCGAATTATTTTAAATGATTTTAATTATCAAATAATCTTATCATTATTAATATTTAATAATTTAAAAATATTAATAACATACTTGTCAAAATATTAAAGTTACTTTTAATAACTTAAAATATTTTTAAATCAACGATATTCTACTTAAATTATTTTTAAAGTAATTAAAATTATTTTTACATCATTACTATTAATAATCAAATATAAATGAAATTATCATCAAAATATTAAAAGTCATTATTTATAACTTAAAATATTTTTAAATCATTTTTTTCTCATTTTAAATGATTTTTAAATCAATAAAATCATTTTAATTCATTTATTTAATATAATAATTAAATAAATCTAATATCATTAATATTAAATTATTAATAAAATTCTCTAAAAATATTAAAATTATATTTTATAATTCAAAATATTTTCTAACACATTATTCCTATTTAAAATGATTTTTAATAATATCAAATCATTTTTCTCTAATTTATTTAATATACTAATTAAATAAATTAAATATCATTAATATTCAAATAATTATAAATATTAATGAAAAATATCTCAAATAGTCAAAAATTATTTTTCATAATTTAAAATAATTTTTAAAACCATTTTTAGTAATTTTTATAATTTATTTCTATTTTTTAATCATTTTCAGAAAATCAGAAATTAAAATAATTATAAACCGTCGCTAAAGCCTATAGCGACACTTATCTATCGTCTTAGGTGTTCTTGAGCTCAAGAACACTGTCAGACCCGAGTTCAAGGGTGCACGTTTGACCAGATTTCTTTCTCAGTATATTTATGATCTAGTTAATATAAGACTTTCGTATTGCAGTAATGATGTAGCACTACAATATCCATCACACTCTTTGATCAAACAATAACACAGCAAGAAGATCTGGACTCTCAAAGTCCATGTCAGACCATACCTGGGTTTTTTGGGCAAAACCAGGCAAATTTCGTGGTGACACTTTCCCACCCATATTAATCTATGTTCTGACCAATATTTTAGTGGTTTCAAGGTTCATACAAGTAGGCCTTATTTCAAGGAACAACTATACATCAACAGATCAATACAACCACAACGTAATCACAAGATTTGCCTTGATCAAACTCTGTCAGAGGCTTGTTCCTTATTGTTTACGGAATTTCGAATTTCGAGTCGTGGTCGAGCGGCTATTTTGACCAATCTGTTAAGTTTTAGCTGCATTGATTTCTTACTGTGATCTAATGCCACTTATAAGAAGTAAACATGACAGACTATCAATGGATCACAACAAAATCGACAAATAACCTAAAAACTGACAGATCAAAGCGTAGTAAACACTTGTCAATTGATAGTTTGGCCTTTCTGGGTTACCCAAATTGTGCTTGGTCAATGTCGGTCAACTAGTTTTAACCGTGTATAACTTCGAATCCAGACATCTAATGGCTATACAACCACTTGCAGATTAAAGACAACCTAACAAGCTACCAATAACAACATTAAAACAACAATTATCACCAACATAGACAGATCTAGGACCACTGACATTTCTTGTCAGACCATCATTAAAACTCAAGAACAGTTTATGAAAAACTCAACTTTTACCCACTTTGATGCTATGGATCCATCATGGATCAACATAGATCATCTAAAAGCAACTTCTAACATGAATCTAAACACATAAACACAATTATTTTCTTAGCATATAAGATCTAGGTTGAGTTTGGGTTTTACCTTCTCTTGTCCAATCTTTGATCCTAGCTCTTCTCCACTGATCTTGATGATCTAAAGGCTTGGTTAGTGACTGAAACAGTTAGGGATTTCGTGGGTTTAGGTGAGAGAAAGAGTGGGTTGGTGTTAGATAGCTAATTAGCTCAATATGTGAACTTTCTCTCTCCTAGATCTCTTATATCATAGATACAATGAATCCAAGTGTGCAAGTTGGCAAGATATGGATAAGATTTGATATAGAATTTAAGCACATGGGATAATCTCAAGTGATGACTCACTAGATTTGCAAATCTTCTAACTAAATATCTAAGTAAAGGGGTACTTTGGACTTTGTACATAAAATTTTAATGGCATACATGGGATTTACCAAACCCTTAGGGTTTAACCCTAAAGTTTTACAACTTTAGCTTCTAGGATTTTCTAAATTAGGATCTTTAAAATAGAAAATTAAGATTTTCAAAAATATAATTAGTGTTCCCTAATTATATTAAAGGTTACTAATCACATTAAAGTATACTAATCACTTTAGAGCTTAATAATTAGGATTAGGGTTTCCTAATTAGGGTTTAGGATTCCCAAATTAAAAATTAGGGTTTTTCGGCTTTCGATTAAGGTTCCTAACTACGTGTTAGGGTTTCAAATCTTGAGATTAGAGTTTCCAATCCCTTATTAGAGTTTACAAATATTGTACCCTACCCGACCAATCATTGATTAACATTATATACAGTACAAACACGTACTCATCAGTATAATTATTTCAATTATATTTTCAATCGAATCCCTATCCGGACTTAGGGTTAGGGTTCCTATTCTCCGTTAAGCACAACTCTACTCTAATTTTCTCAGTCAATACACAAATTGACTACTTCTCGATACTCGTATCACAGATACACAGTACAATATTAATAGTCAATGTCAATATTTAATAATAAAAAAAATTATTCGTGAAATTTGGATTATTCAAAATCCCGGGTTATCACAAGAGGGGAGAAAAGGGGGAATGCATTTCATCATTACAAGCTCCACATTTTCAAAAGATATTTACACACTTAGCTAGGTGTCATTTTTTTAAGGAGCCCCCACATTTAACTAAACTAGTAAGTAATATTGTAATGATTAAAGGAGAGAGATCGAGCAAAAAGTTAAGGGGAATGTGTATAGATATATATCTTATATCTATACATTACTTTCCAACATAAAAATCTAATTCCTTTCTCTTTCATATTTTATTTTAGTTCATTTTCTATTTAACTATCAATGCAAAATAAGAGAGAGACGGGAGAGAGAGAGAGAGAGATAGAGAAAATTTTGGTTGGAGAGGGAGAAGAAGAAGGTTAATCTTTGATCTTGTACGCAACCTAGACTTCGATCATACTTTGGAAGAGAAAGAAGAGTAGCCCAAAAATCAAGGTAAACTCTAATTTTAAAGCTTTTATTTCCATTTCTTTTGATTGTTTAATGGAATATGGAGTTTGTGTTTTTCAACTTAAAAACTATAGATCTATACGATTTATAGTGTTACATGTTTAGATCTAACATATTTGAGTGTTAGAAAGTGGATCAAAAGGAGAGAAAAAAACTAGTTTTTTTTAAAGTTAGAAAATCCTAGTTTTCTCTACCTTTGGTCAACTACCATTTTGATCTACACCTTCTTTTTGTGATCCGCCAAAAAGGGGTGCTAGATATGTAAGTTAACTACTAAACCCAAGTGGTTGCACTCAAAAATAACATTTTTACAAGTAGTAGTGATTGTTTTAGTCAAAACAGTACGAGTAGTGGACAAAAAGGCAATAAAAGTTTATGTCCAGTCTTTTCCAAGGGCATTTTCGTCCACTCATGTTGCTTAAAAAATTCTGGAAAAATTTGGGGTGTTAATATGATGAGTTAACGGAGTTCTGTAAAAGATGGGAGTTTTTGGATGTATAGAATGGAAGTTATGGATTTTACGAGAAAGTACTATTTTTAAAGTAAACTTGAATATCTCTTTGTGGTTAACTCTAAAAATTGTGAAATGTTTATAGGGACTACATATATATGAGGAGAACATACGCTGAAAATTTCAGAAGTTGTGGACAAGAACTCAATTTATGAAAAATGCTGCAATATTTGACTGTTTTAGACTATTTAAAAATAATAAATGAATTTTAAAAATACTAGGATAAATATTTTACCATATTTGATTTTTATGATTGCGTCGAATGAGACAGAGTCGCCAGTTGATATGGTTTAAATGGATGTACTAATTCATCTGAATTTGAAAGTTTTTGCAATATGACCCAATATGTGACTCCGTAACATTGGTCTAAAACGGAGATTCATAGAATTCGGGGGCTTGCTTAAGCGAGGGGAAGGTGTTAGGCACCCCCCGACTTCTTGAAAAACACGGGTACCGCATCTTATTAATTTTCTATGCATAAAGTGTCTCTGTGTGTTTTTTATTTTATTTTAAAGTCTTTTTTAGGCTTTATTTTGAGTTATTTGAAAGTAGTGTTATACCTCTTTTACACCTAGGTACGAAGGATTTGAAATAACAAAGGTTCATTTTTTCAACAAGATATGGAAATTCAAATGATCTTTTGAAAAAGGGTTTTCAAATCCTTTGCCCGACTAGAAATTGAGGACTTCGATACTTCCTTTTATTATCTATGTTTATTAGGTGATCTACCCAAATCGCCTTATTCTGCATGAAAGCTCTTTGCGATTTTATTGGAAAATCGTTTTGGGATGATAATGCATGCAATAAAGCGCCAAAAAGAGGTTGGATCATCATCGGGCATGAAAGCCATCTCAATGAATCCAAACACTCACAAAATGATTTTCACTATCATGAGATCTTAAATCTGAATTCTTGGGACGAACCCCTCGAAATCGTTTTAAAATCCAATATTACATGTACAGCGATTTAAAGTATTTAAACATTACATTTAAACCAAAAAGTCCATTATGAGAATCTAGTTAAGATCCATTCAGTAGATCTCAACCCCAGGATTCCTAGGCTCGTATTGATATGCTTAAATATGTATATACAACATCCTAGACTTGATATTTCCTGATTTCATCACTTGAAATCCCCATATCTAGCCATTAGGACCTCCTCACCTCTAGATACAGATCTAGGGCTCTACGGAGTGACTAGGACTTACCAAAAGCTGTAAAATATCTAGATCTACCATAGATCTAAGCCAATCTAGCATACAGGTTAGAGCATCATGCTTCATAATCGCTCAAAATGCTAGATCTGACTAGATCTAGGTAGATCTACTCAAATAACTGATTTACAACTGAATATGCACAAATTAACAGGTAGAAACTCAATGTCTACCCACTAATACGCAATATATATGTAAAACAACAAATTTAACCGGTAGAAACTATTATATCTACATAAAACTGGTATTTATAACAACAGTTGCAAAGAAAGTGATTGAAATGAGTGTTTTTCACCTTGGGGGACGTGTGAACCAGCTTCTTTTGGCTTGGATTCAACTTATATTAATCAAAACTTACAATATGTATATGATATGAGATTAAACAACGAAAATATGTTGTCGAAATACTAAATCCAAAGCTCTCTCTCTCTCTCTCTCTCTTCCTTCTCTCTAACTTTCTAAACTTTCTTTTATATATGGATTATGAGCTTCTATTGCTGATCTTATATACCAAGAAAGTACCAAGCAGTGTACTGCTTGGTGGAGCAGGTACACTTGAGGCTAGGCCTCACGGGTCCTGTTGTCTCAAAGTTTGTGCCTTAGGTCTCCGTCCGATGGTTGAGCTCTGTACTCCAAAATCTCGAAAAGTCTTTGCGGAAGGCTGCGAAATGCGGTCGATTCTGACTGATTAGGAGTCCGAGAAGATGATACAAGTAGCTAAAAGGTATCTTTCGTCTCCCGAGAGTCAAAAATTGGCTTGGCTTCGATAGCTTGCGGTTCAGTAGTTGCTGCGGTGACGTCTTATGCTCACATCCTCAGCTTTGCGATCCTCCTTCAGTTCGCTCTGTGTCTGGGCATCGTTGCACCTTCACCTATCATCGGGGTTGTCGTCGGGAAATGATGCTTTTGCCCTACCTCGGGGTTGTCTTCGAAGTGAAGTGACGCTTTTACCTTCTTTCAGGGTTAGTCCATGGAAAGCAAAATTTCAAGTGTCTACAGATAGTATTACAAAATTTGAGTTTCATAGTTTTTAAGTTTTTCTTTTGCATTTTGTATTCATGGTTGTTTCAATTCCACTATGAATTGGAGATTGAGAGGTCTTACAAAGAGAAAGGAGATTGATGGGAAAAGACAGGCCAAAATGGAATTCTTCTCTTCCTTTTGAGGTACACATTACTTGTTTCACAAATACCATTAGTGTTTTTCATAAATTTATGGTCGATCAATGAAACATAATTTAGATTGAAAATCAAAATAATAAAGACGGTTTCCCTCGCTTTGGGCTCACACCCCAAATATACGGAATTGCAAGATAACTTTATATTTGACTTACAAAATATTTGTAATAATGTTTCAATAAAATAAATTGTCGTGTTGTTCATATTTGTTTTCATGTTATTCATATTTGCATCGAAAAACGTCTAAAAATATTTCTTACATGGTTTTAGAGCACAGAGGTTTAAACAATCTTAAAACCGTTCCAGGAAAACTTTCATGCAATTCTGAAACAAGTATATTGTATTTATACATATATAGCTTCATAATTGAAGACAAGCAACTTGAAAAATATTGGGAAAGGTTATTGTGGAGAATGCGGTGGAAACATGTTTCATTGCAAGTCAGCTTCATAACAAGTGGATCCTTGTTATTTCATAATGCCTAGAATGTATATTAATAAAATAATCTTTTTATTGTATTTTCTTAGACAATAGTCAAGATGAAAACAATTGGATCTTTCTATTTAAAAAAATTTGGAAAAAGTTCACTCTCAATGCATGACAATTCTTTTGATAGCAAACAGTTGTTGAGTATTAGGTCAAGTAGTTTTATTTGAGATATTTTAACTTATTGTGTTCTTACATAATATTTATTCTATGAGTACAAGTACACTTCTCATGTAGCATTCTTGATTCCAAATTCTTTGAGATTCTTGAATGCTTGTTCATTTTTCAATGCATTACCTTATTTATAATTTACTTATTGTTTGAATTTTTTTTGACTTGGGATTACTTCAATACAATGCATACAACTATAGAATTTTGTTGGTAATGTTCATCTTAATTTTTGATGTGTATGCATACAGTACTTAAGTCACTATTTTAAGTTTTTTAACTTATACGTCACTAGATCGTGCTTTGCACGAACTATCTACCTTGTTCAAATAAATAAGAATAATAAAAGTGAAAATTGAAAAATACATCTCTAATTTTGAATCAAATATGAAATCTTATCAGCAAGTGAGAAGTAATTATGAGCTTTCCACATGCATAAAATATCATTCAAAGTACAAGAAAAGCATAAGGTCTCATAAGGATGGTCTAGTGTGGAACCAAAATAGAAAATATTATGAATTACTTTTATCAAAACCAACTTAAAATTCATAGTTGAGGGAATCTTCAAGTTATCATCATTATAAAATCATAATCTTAATTAGAGAGGTGAGAGAATTCGTATGAAGACAAACAATTAACCAATAATCAAAAAAATAAACTCCTTCAAATCAAATAAAAATATGCAATTTAGAATCAAATCAAAAGAGAAAAAAATACATAGAAAAGAAAAAGTCTCCTTTAAACTTTTCTGTACTTGTAGCTATGCAAATTCTTTGGAAGAAAATCTGCAAGAGAAAATACGAGAGTGAGTAAGTTTTTGGAAGAAAATTGTAGGATAATATATTTTTGAAACGGCTGGAATATTATATTTAGAGATAAATATAAAAATCATATTAATTAATTACATCTCTAGTGTTCATAAATATTACAAATTAATTAGACTCTTTTTTTTGTATTAGTCAATTATAATTAAATTCAGTAGAACTTGCATAATAGAAGCCTTGAGCAGGAAAAACATCTCATGCATATATTTACAAAAACATCCATAAACAACCATGAATGTTCTATAGTGGTATTGATTCTCTCCTTAATGACAGACAAACCAAAAATGAAAAGAAAATTTTCTATCCACATTAATTAAAACACCAAATAATGGCATGAAAAAAACAAACAAAAGACCAAAACCTACTAGAATTATGCTAATTATAAAATGACATAATTAACTATCATTCAACAATACCACCTCTAAATCAAACTGAATATTAGTTTCATATAATTTTAATTACATTGTAATTAACTACATTAAAATTATATGAAAGTAATATTAATATTAATATTAGTATAATTAATAAATATGCTAAACTATATTATACAAAGCGATACATAATACTATATTAACTATATTAAACTATATAGTATCATTAAACTATATTAGTTTAATGATACTATATTAAACTATATTAATTAATCATACTATATTAGTATAATTAATTAATATGCTAAATTATATTATGCTAATTAATATTCCAAACTAATAGTTATAATATTAATTAATATGCTAAATTATATTATACCGAATTATTTGGATTTTATTATTAATATATTAGTTTAAATCATATTAATAATTTTTAATATATTTTGTTATTTATATTATTTTATTATTATTACTTAAATATATTAGTTTTTTTCGTTGTTATTTTGTTTTCTTGTGAAAGAAATAAAGTCTTGTGGAACTAAGTTAAAATAATTTAGAGGTACATGGTGTACAAAACTATCCAAACTCACTATTCACAATAAAATATGGAAGAATTATATTTTCTAGTACATTTTTAAAAAAAATTACAATAAAAGTGCATCTAAAAAGTATTTATTACAAAATTAATATACTTTCAATTTTTATTTATAAAATTAGTGTATTATAGAGAACCACAATCAAGTGAACTCCTTCCTTCTCCTCCCCACTGATCTCACAATGGAAAACCAAATTACACCGAAATAGTAATCATGGTTGCACTCTCTACCTTAACTTCTCCCCAACTCTTAGATCTGACCACCTCCATGGCTCCATTTCCTCCCTCTTTCACAGCCATCGATGTCGTCTCGCCTCCCTCCTCTCCTCTCCTCTTCTTCCTCACCCTCCACCACCTCCACTCCTTCTCTCTCCATCATAAGTCCCAACTTATTGTCCACCACCTCTTGTCCAACCTAACCCACCTCACCCACTTCATGCACACAAAAACCTCTGCTCCAACGTACCCCAAGCTCCGTGACATTGATGTTGTTTTGCTCATCCTCTTTTGCGAACTCCGCCAACAGGATCCAAAAGTACTTGAAACAACACCAATTAAATGGTGTCTCATTATCTTGTAATTATTATGTTCATGATACCATATTAACATTATCTGGTATTAGTGTTTCAAATAGTGTCGATAGATTTTTTTTATAGTACAGTTGGTAACCAAATATTCATACAAAAGTATCTAATTCAGTTTTATTGGGTTACCAATTACTTATAAAAAATTTAAGAACAGTTTGCAAATGTTACTTAGATTTGTTTTCTTCAACATATACAACCATGAACAGTTTTATTGGGTTCTGTAATGGTCGTCGTTGGTACATTTTTTTTTTCATAGTTTAGTTGGTAGCCAAATCTTCATGGAAAGGTAACCAATTCAGTTTTATTGGGTTATCAATTAATTATAAAAAATTTAAGAACAGTTTACAAGTGTTACTTGAATTTGTTTTCTTCAACATGTGCAACAATGAACAATTTTATTAGGTTCTGTAATGGTCGTTGTCGGTACATTTTTTTTCCATAGTGCAGTTGGTAGCCAAACCTTCATACAAAGGTAACCAATTCAGTTTTATTGGGTTACCAATTAATTATAAAAATTTATGAACAGTTTTCAAGTGTTACCTAGATTTGTTTTCTTCAACATGTGCAACCATGAACAGATTTATTTGGTTCTGCAATGGTCGTCGTCAGTACCTTTTTTTTTATAGTGCAGTTGGTAGCCAAACTTTCATACAAAGGTAACCAATTCAGTTTTATTAGGTTACTAATTAATTTCTCACTAAATCAGTTTATTTAAGGGATGATCAGAGAACGACAAACAACAAAACAATGAGAGAAGAATCTGTAAAAGTGTAGTCTCCAACAAAATCTAGGTGGACTTGAAGGTAAAATGTGTAGGTACCATTTCCTAAATCTTTAATTGGAGGCCTCGACTTCCTTAATTCCCTTGAAATATCAGTTTCAAAGTAATCACCACCAAAACAATGGGGTTTCCTCAATTCATCCACTGCTTGGAAAACAAATTCATGGATCTCCCCAGTAAATAACTCAATGTGGTCATAACCATCCAGTCCTATAATAGTGATTTCTACCATTCGAGAATCCCAACATGGCTCCCCACCTGGAGCCAACCAAGCAGCTAAAAGGTTTGACATATAGTTTGGTTCTAGTTATGTTGAAATCCAATCCAAAGTTCCGGGACTCGACGGTTGTGCCAAAACCCGGTCATCTAGGAGATTAAAATTGGTAACATTAAGTTAGTTTTGTGTGGGAATAAAGGGTATAGGTGCAAAATCTTGGGGTAAACCGATGGTTGCAGGGCGGTGGCGGAAAGTAGTAATATTCGGAAGTGGGTGGTGATGGTGGCGGTGGGCAATTGTAGTCTAATGACGGCGGTAGCGGAGAGGGAAGCAGCGGAGATAGGGGAGGAGAATAGGGAATGAGATGAAAAGTAGAGTAAAGAAGAGGGAGAATAGTTTTATTGTTACACTCTTTTTGTAATTATTTTGTGGATGTACTATCCTTGTAATTACTTTCTAATTGTTGTATATTAGTGTAAAGAACCCATAAAATATTCTCTCTTTTTTAGATGAATTTCTGCTGATTGGATGACCCCTTTATAAGCTTGATATAGCATATGAATATAGGAACAAAAACATGCTATAACACTGAGAGACTGTGATGAACCGGAAGTTCAGAACTAGGAATTAACTAAGAGTTTCAGAGAATAGATAGAAGATTGGGTGATAGAGAGAAATTAGAGCAAAGACGTTAGAGTAAGAAGGAAGAAAGAGCAATAAAGGGAGAATTAGATTATTTCATTCATTTCATGCCTTCCATTGTGAATTGGATGTCATACATATACCCTCAGATCTCAACTAACGAGAGGCATCAATGAGCACATGCTCCCTTTCTCACGCTAAAATTTGTTCTAAAAGAAAATAAAGGAAAAGACCAATATAACCTAACTGCTGCAATTAAAAAGACTAAAGTACCCATCACTAATCTAACTTAACTAACTTGCTTTACTGCTCTAACCTTATAGAGACGTTTTGGAATCTGGATAAACTGAAAAGAAAAAGAAAAAAGAAGAACAAACAAACCAACCGGTTATTAAACATAATCCAATAGAGAATAAGATTAAGGTGGGGATTTTTTAACCACCTAAAAATTAGAGAGAACGATTCTTCCTACCCAGTTCTAATTAATTAGAAGAATCAATAATAAATCACCTAACAATTTAATAATTAATAATCAAAAATGGATGAGTAACACTCAGCAAAACCCTAATCAGCTTATACATTCAAAATAATTTTGGAATCGACGAATATAAAGGAAATAATGGAAGTGTATAATACCTCCCTGAACTTCTTTACCAGAAATTTTCAATGGCAATATACATATAGGATCACAACATAATACTAAAAAGAAAAATTTTAGATAAAAGTTTCAAATTCGTAGGGAAGTGAGAGATCGCGACCAAACCTTCAAATCCGGTGGGCAGAGGGGAAGATATAGAGAGAGCCGAGAGGTTGGAGAGAGTAGAAAGAAAGAAATTATACTAACATGAGAATACTAATAGGTTTAGGTGTGTTTTCTATGTTTTTTATTTTTTGCTAATTAATAATTATTTTAGTGGTGAAGGGTAATTATTAAATTAATTTTTTTTATTGTCGTAAGAAGTTTAAAAATGTTAAAGAATATAAAAATACTCTATTTTACAAGGAGAGACTATGCTTGTAAGGAGAATTCTATCGATTACTACCTTCATATATTATATAGATATATAAATACATTACAAAAACTTAACCTTGTTCGATCATGTATAGTAAAAATATATATAAAATCACATTTAGTGAAACAATTGATGAATGGGTAATATGCCTATGAATTGGATACATCCGAGCTTAATTTATTAATGTTCTCAAGTCTTTTAGAATAGTTTTTAAGTGTTTGTGTTTATTCATGCATGTTTTATGTTGTTTTGTAGGAATTGGGACAAAAGTTACTTGGATCGACGTTTGGGGTTGCTAGATTAGTATTTTCGGCTTGTCAGTTACATAGTATCCACTTCAGGGCCAATATCAACATTTTTTCGGACCTTATTTCGAAACACTCAAAGAATGAAAGTTGTAGATCTACGTCTCCTCTTTCCGGAACATCTTGAATCATTGAAATCGGAGTTCGAACGAAGAAGTTATGGCCATTTTCCCAAAGGACGTCAAAGCGAAAAATTTACGGAAAGAGGCTATGCGGGGGCGCCGGTCCTAACCTATTTCCGATGTCGGGCACTAGGGGCGATGATCCGATCTTAAAAAATGTATTGGGCTATTTGGACTCAAGCTTTAGTCAAGTTGGAATGCGTTTTGGGGCAAATTTTGATACTTTTTGACTTCAAATTGGATTGAGTTTGCTCCTAAGCTAGAAATTGGACTTGTAACCTATAAATACATGATGGGAGGCATCGAATAAGAGAGATTAGATAGATTAGATGAGATAAAACACTCCATTAAATTAGAACATAAACCCTAGTTTATATTGGATTGTTGGAGATTGAAGCAACTTGGGAATCATTGAAGATCAAGAGAAGGAGGAAGAGGGGAGCATCAGATTTGCAGACAACAGATTTCATTCTTTCCTCTAATTCAATTTTTGTCTTTTAATGTTTATTCAATTGTGGATTCTAGACTTTAATTCAATAACAATGGACTAATTTTTTGTTTAAGGTTGCAACGGATCTTATTGCATAGCTTATTTTAGTATGCTTCTTTATTAATTACTGTGGTCTATTCTATGGATTGTCTATTATGATTGCGTACAATTGTTTAATTGTCTAGCTAAAAATTACCATGATAATCTATATGGATTTCGGAGATGAAATATAGATTTAGATATGATCAGAATATCATGTGATTGTGTTTTCTGCATGGTGTTGGAATTCATGATTTGTGTTTAGGATAGGGATATGCCTTTATGCCGCATGTAATCTAATAAGGGAACATGTGCTTTAAATCCTTTTCAATTGTAATTCACATAGGAATATAGTGAATTAGTTAATTAGGGTGTTTGATTCAATTTTATCAACTGTGGATTTGGATTAATATGTTTGTGATGCATCGGAAGGTGGTTACAAATACTAATAAGTTCCTGATTAACAATCTAGAATAGTGAGCATAATTAATAAGAAGTGTTTTATTATAAGTAAAGCAATAAGTGAAGTTGTTAACTTAAATCTCCATAACCTGATTTTCAACTAGTGGTAATAGTAGTAGTTTGATTATATATTTTAATTCACAACATTAAATTGATTGTTTAAATAAAATTAGTTTGGTTAAGAACTAGTACTTGGTGATTTTTATTAAATAATTCCTCATGGGAACGATACTTTTCTTATCACTTTATTACTTGTTGATCGTGTATACTTGCACGCATTCATTGATTGCGAAATCACAAGTGATGACCCACAAATATATATAAAACTACATTTAGTGAAACAATAATTTTCAAATGACAAGTGATGGCACAAAAATTTGAATAAACAACACAAGTGTTTTTGTCAAGTTTACATACATTTTATTATCCCTGTGACGCCCCCAAAATAGGTATACATCACCTATTCTGAGTCACCAAATATATGGTACATAATACAAATACAATCTTAAATATATAACATGAGCTGTGAGTTTTAATACAAATATTGTCTTTTAGACAGTATTCAAACTGAAAATAAGTCCTCAATACATTTATTATCACACTATTTCATAGAATAGTGAGGACTACTAATGCTATCATACGGACCGTCACTCTGGCTTCCCGACTAGTCTCTCGCTACGTTCTCATTTCTCAAGAGAACAATGAAAGCAAAAGAATGAGCTCAACTAGCCCGAGAAGAAATATTATGACTAAGATAATGTAGAATAAATTATCGTTAGCCTTCAACAGTGTTAAACTGATACAATATAACAAACATCAAGTTTAAGCTGCAGCGGAACAAGCAATCTATTAGAAGAGTCAAGTAGAGAATAAAATATACTATCTTCTATGATTTAAAAGGTTTTTCATCACTTTTATCATTTGAGACTCAAATTTCAATAAATAATCCACATCCTCCACCACTACTATTTAAGGATATTCATTAGAATCACAACCACAAATTATCCATGCACTACGGGCCAAGAATATTCGTGTTTTCATCGATGGTCATGATCATGCCAACAACTTCCCATCAATAAATTACGGGCCAATGAGGACTTTTACCACATCATTTATAACATTACGGTCATGATTATACCGAATAACCCTTAATATAATCATACCAAGTCCATCTATGCACTACGACCCACAGATGACTTTCAACATAATATAAACATGAGGATGATGACAATGACATAATAATTCAATACAACAAGTTCAAGAATAAATTTTAAAGATTTATAAATTAATTTATCCAGGAACCAATAACGTCCAAATTGTCAACATGATACTGCTTTGTGGAGTAAAAATTCAAGAATGCTCAGAAGAATATTTCCATGAAAAGATCTTTGGATAAAGCACAAATATCCGAGGATATTCTACTAATTTCATGGAGTATAGAAGCCAAAATTTTAACCAACCGAGTATAATAGAATATATGAAAGCGCAAATAGATTTTTACGCCGCCATGCAGTAATCCACGTAGGCAGATCATTTTCTCAAGTTAATAAGGAATGAATACAAAGGATCATTTACCATGCATGCGGTAATCCACATGACATGTTATTCCAACAGAGTGTGAAGAGAATGGAACCGAGTCATGCGTAATCCGCATGCACAAGATATTCCAACGAGAATAATAAAGAATGGAACGGTCATGCGTAATCCTTACAGATAGGATGTTCCAACAGAATAATAAAGAATGGAACCGGGTCATGCGTAATCGCATTGCATGAGGATGTTCCAATGAATAATAAATAATGGAATAACAATGTAATTCACCAAGCATGCCATATTTGCGCACAGACGGGTTATTCAAAGTAGAATAATAAAGAATGGAATAATGAAGAATTTTACTATGTATGCGGTGCCATATGCAGACAAAGTTATTCCAACATAATAATAAAGAATGGAATAACAACCCCTTTTAGTATTGAAAGAAAATAACTCTCTTCATGAATACGAAAGAATAATACCCTTACCTTAAAAAGAAGAGTATTAAATGGGTAGGCGGGGATATAATTAAAGAAAAGCGGCATTATTCTCTACGCTCAAAGCTTTCTTAAACTCTAAAAAATATGCTCAAGATTATGAAGAAGAATTCTCTGAATTTCGGTGTATTTTCAATTCTTACTAAGCATCCTATTTATAGGAGAATGGAAACGAAGAATGCAATAAAATATAATATATTCTATTTATAATTATATAATAAAACAAAATTTATAAAATATATATATATATTATTTAAAATCTAATAAAACAAATAACTTTATAAAAGTATTCGCTTTTTATATAAAAATATTTTACTATGAAAACACTACGCAGGGCACTATGCAAAACACTATGCATAATAAAATATAATATATTCTATTTATAATCAAATAAAACAAAACTTTATAAAAAGTATTCTTTTTATATAAAAAGTTTTTGCATTTTATTACATTTATAATACTAATAAATCAAAATTTTATATATATATATATATATATATATATATATATATATATATAAACTTACGTGACTTCTCAGATTCCCCCCATTTTTCTTTCATTGGGTTCTATATGTGGCCCCTAGATTTGGGGCCCACCTTTAAAGAAATTTCTCTAGATTATTTTAAAAAATGGGTAAATGGGGTCCATAAAATAAGCAAAACTTCATAAAATTACCTTAATAATTTTAACAACATTTATCATAGATTATTATAATTCACAATATTAATCCACCGAGTCATTTCCTGTGAGAAGAGGGGCTTTCAATAAGAATTTCTTCCTATTAGCACGCAATTAGGTGACCAAAACTCTCCTTGTGAACTTCTAGACATCGTTAATATTGCAAATAATAATATTAATAACTTTGTCATTTCAATTATTAATTTAATAATATATAAAATATTGACAATAATTGAATCAAATAACGTGAGATACTTATACGCAATTCTTTCAGAAAGCAATAATTGAACAAAAGCGAGTGACTTCTCACGTAAGCATCAATAATCAATACTGGTGTGCTACTATGCAACCACGTGTATTCATCTGTATTTTTTAACACGGGTGTTTCAACGATTAACGGTAAAACTTCCATCGTTATTTTCATAAAATATTTTTATCGTTTTCTTAATCCGACAATAATTTCGTTGTGGGGTCCACTAATGATTGTGTCGTCGCACGAATATTCCCCTGTTAAAACGAATATTTCGACCAATCGAATATTATATAACAACTTACGTACGTTGCAAAATTTATAAATATTACCTGTGAGAGCCCCAAATCCGGGTCCCAAATCACCACGAATCTGGTACAATCATTCTATTACTATTGCGGAAGATATAAACATAAATTATTTATACAATACACTTTACACACTATTCCCCAAAATCGAGTAACCTGAACTTATACACAATTCATAAACTATCTACCACCTAACATTATTATCAAACTATACTATTACAAATTAATTTGACATTTTATCCCAAATTTGAACTTGGCATTAACCTTTTTTGTATCCGAACGCATTCGCCTTTATCTCGCAATGTTTATCATGATATAGCAAGGTGAGCATGAAAGTTGCCAACAAGTTTAAATACAATTTAAGAATATATCATGATTGAAAGAGTCTGAATAATAGGCTGGCTATAATTCATCAATATAATTGAGAACTTTCACGAACAAACTTTTGAGTGAACAAGTATTGAACATGAACCAATATATCTGGACCAACTGTTAATGAAGGTGATCAGCCTTTCATACCTGACTTATACATGCAATATGTATAGAGTACTATTCCACATGGCAATTAGCAATGATTAACCATAAGCATATCTGAATAAAACAACTCTTAGTAGAGTTAAGTAAAACTTACTGAAGCAGATTGATTACCGCTTATGCAATTTAATAAGCTTTAATTCAAGACCTATTATTAATAATATGTATTTCTAAGTTAGAATAATATCATCACAGTATAATACTATTATACATATATACATAGAATAACCTAAACACATAGCACATAACCCTATTAGTCTATAATACACATAAGACTTAGCCTCAAGTCAAACTATTGCAATTCGAGTTGAGTTCGGTACAATTCTAACATCCCCAGCGGGCCTCAATGGACTTTTCTCGAGTCTAAGTTTAATTAAACTCTTGCTGAACACTTAACAATTATCTTAGATAATTTATTATCAATCAAAACATTAATCATAAAGCTTGTAATAATTTTCGGATAATTATTATCATTTATCATGATTTTTCAATCATTAATATCGTATTTATATAATATAAATACCACATAATTCCTTTATCATTAATATTTATTTAATACCAAATATTAATAAAAATCATAACATAATATTATAATATATTTATAATATCACACAGTATTTTAATACTTTAAAATCATATTTATATGATTTTAAACAAACTAAATTCATTATCCAGATAATTGATATTAATATTAAAATATTAATATTGTCATGACAAAATATCAAAAGTTATATTTAAAATATTTTTCTAACCCTTAAATCATTTTTATATGATTTTCAAAGCATTATTTCTAATTTTCCATAATTTATTTAATATATTTATTAAATAAATAAATAAATAAATCACCATTAATATTAATTTATTAATGAATCTCATTACAAAATATCAAAAGTCATTAAAAATAACATAATATAATTTTATAGGCAATTGTAGTTTTTATTTCACTTAAATATGTAATTTATATTTATTACATATTTTTATTGCTTTATTTATACGAAAAAAAAGTTTATTGGACGTAAAATATCATTTATAGCCAAATCTCGTCCGTAGGACTTTATTAGATTTATTAATACTTATTATTTTTAGGAGCGATTTGGAACGTCGAACGTCAAAATCGCTTTCGACGGTAATGCGCTTTGCGTTCGCTTGCTTTTTAAGTTCGACATGCACCTTTTGTGATTTTTAATTCTCAAATCGTGAATCATATAAGGGTGAAATTTTGGGCATGTTATAGACCTCATGTCATATTATTTTTAGAAAATTTCTAACCGCAAAAACGAACAACTGAAACCATTCGAAATAGGGTTCAAAATTGGCTTGTGAAGCCAATTTTGAGAAGCGGTAGCAAATCTTCTTTGGTACACACTCAATTGCTACCCAACAACTATCAAACTTAAAGATACTTAGCGAGTAACCCACTTTGCGATTTTCTCACGCCTTGCTCTTTTATCAGAAAATTCCCAACTTTGGATATGTTATACATGGTATACCAAAGTATTTTTAAAAAATATAACCCAGTAATTTCGGACCTCTTAGGAAGCCTAAAACAGACCCCAAAAATGTCCGCTTGCAACAGTTTTCATCTTTTTCCCAGATTTACCCTCTTTTGTTAAAACAGTCATAACTTTTTCGTTTTAAAATATTTTTAGGCGATTCTTGAGCCCACGCGAAGCTAACTTCCGGGACTACAACTCTCCCCTACTGATGTTTTCCCAGATTCAGAACATATCAGCCCAGAAATTCCGTTTAAATGGACTGTACCGCACTTATTGGACAGTTTTGACACTACTACTTTGAAATGTCATAACTCTCTCCTCCGATGTCGGATTTAGTCCGTTCCAGAGTCTATGGAAAGCTTATTGAGTGTACTATAACATACCAAAACCCTAGAATTTTCTGAACATCCTAGCTAATGCCAAATTTTCCTTTTTAGGTCAGCAGTTTACTAATTTTCACACTTTAGAAAATTAGTTTTCTTTCCTTTCCTTGTTTAAGCTTTTCACTACGAAAAATGGTTAGATCTACTCATAAAACACACTAAAACTTGCAGATCTATGGTTTTAGAGTTCAAGAAACATAGATCTTTATTTTGAGAAAAACCATCACAATAAATCATATTAACTAACTAGAGTTTTGAAATAGGAGAATTTTTAAACCTTTTGTTTTGATGACTTTTCTTCCTCTCCTTCCAAGAGTGATTATGGAGCTTGGAGGCATGGAAACTTCTCTTCCTTCTTCCCTCAAGAAATTTCTTAGAACCAACACTATCCTCTCTCTTTCTATTTTATTATGTTTTTTGGAAACTTTAGAAGATAGAATGAATTAAACTTTTGCTAGGTAGTGAGGGAGGTGCTATTTATAGTCCTCTAAATGTTTAGATATAACATATGTATATCTACATAATATCCTGGCAAAATCTTAGAATTATCTCCTCTTTCTCTTTCCTATCCTTACTAAATCTTGCCAAATCTTTGAAAATAAATCACATGCGCTCAAATCTTTCCTTTGATAACTCACAAGATTTAGTCTTATCTTTTAGTAAAAGATAAGATGAAAGGGTATTTTTGCAATTTCGCACCTACTAAGGGTATTTTGGTCATTTCCACTATAATTTGAAGGGCAATTTAGTCTTTTCACAACTATCCCATAAATATTACCCCACTCTAGCTTTCTCTCTCTCCATAATCATTACATAGATATATGGGAGATTATTAAGTAATGTGGCTTCATAAATAAATTGACACATGGCTAAGTTGTGAAATATCTATTATACAAATGTCTAAAGTACCCTTTCTCTTATTGGGCTACAAATTAATTCTTTGGGCCATTATAATTTATGTTTTGCCCTTTCCATAAATAATCTTTTGGACTTTAAATTTAATTTCTTGGGCCATGAAATTTACATAGTGCAATACTTTTAATATTATTATTTCCTAATTATTTAATTAGGGTTTTCATGTACACAATTATAATTTAAATCCTTACTTACATACACCTAATTTCTTAACCCAATTAGACTTGCTATAATTAGGTTTTAAAATTAATTAATTGAGATGTATAAAATAAATCTCTTAGAATTAGTATATATATAAATAATAATATTCTCTCATACCATAACCTTTAAGTTATTCAATTTTTCATTCCTAATATATAATTAGATTATCCTAGTTTCTTTTATTTGTTTATATAATAAACAAATAAACAAATACATAATATTCATATTCATTACACACATAACTTTTAATCCCTTAGGGTTTTATACAAAACATTAGGCTTTCTAATTTAGCAATTAGGGTTATCCCTACACAAAAACACTTAAGCCATTATATTTAGCCTTTGATTTCCCAAATTAGGGTTTCGAATTCTCGGGCCCGAAATTAGTGTTTCGTAAGCAGATTTCCGTGGTTTCTTATCCATTGCTAGGGTTTTCTAAGCGAACGTTGACATTTGTCAATAATATTAGGGTTTGACACTGATAAAATTTATCCTGGTCAACCTTGACCCATAACCACATATTCTAAACACATATAATATCATATCCACGTAACATATACACATATATACTTAATCACGAATAATTCTCCAAAATCCTACACAGAATTTTGAAATCCTCAAAATTCCATCCCAAAAATATCAAACGCATACACTTATTTTCTATCTAAGTCTATTATTTGACCTTAAATCAATCATGTTAAATCTTCTTATCCAAGATTTTAACAGGAACCTCTTCATACGTTAAATCTTCCCCTATTTCGTCCTGTTCTAACTCAATAATGTGGTTCGGGTCATCCACATATTTACTTAACATGGATATGTGAAAAACGTTATGAACACGAGACATACTTAGCGGTAAAGCGATTCTATAGGCCACAGTTCCTACTCGATCGAGGATTAAAAATGGGCCAATGAATCGAGGATTAAGTTTTCCTCTCTTTCAAAATCTCGTAACTCCTTTCCATGGAGCAACACGTAACAACACATGATCTCCAATATTGAATTCCACGTCCTTTCGATGAAGATCAGCATAACTCTTTTGTCGATCTTGTGAGGTTTTTATACGTTATCGGATCGTTTGAATCTTTTTTGTAGTCATATGCATCAACTCCGGTCCCAACAACGTTGTTTCATCCACCTCATCCCAAAGATAATCGGAGAAGCGACACTTTCTTCCATACAATGCCTCAATTGGAGCCATGTCAATACTTGCTTGATAAGCTGTTATTGTAGGAAAACTCCACCAATGGTAAGAAATTATCCCAACTTCCCTTGAAGTCAAAGACACAGTAGTCTTAATAAATCTTCCGTAGTTTGAATAGTCCTCTCTCGATTGTCCGTCTGTCTCGAGGATGATATGCCAACTAAATAAATGCGTCTTTCATAGCTTTTTGCAAACTAACCCAAAATCGTGAAGTGAATCTTGGGTCTTGATCGAAACTATGGATCTTGGCATACCATGTAGTCTTACAATCTCGTTTATGTACATACGAGCAAGACGTTCAAGTGTATAAGTTTCTCGATTGGTAAGAAATGAAGCGAGACTTGGTCAATCTATCAACAATGACCCAAATTGCATATATGCCTTGAGAAACCTTAGGAAGACCCGAGAACTTGAAATCCATGGTAATGTGCTCCCACTTCCATTTTAGAATTTCAAGTGGTTGCAATGGACCTTTTGGTACTTGATGCTCTGCCCTGACTCGTTGACAAGTTAGACACCTTGAGATAAACAGCGTTATCTCTCTCTTCATTTTACTCCACAAAAATGTATGACGAAGATCACGATACATTTTGGTACTCCAAAGATGGATTGCAAACGGCGTGTTGTGCGCTTCCATCATGATTTTATACTTTAAATCGTGGTCGTTAGGAACACAAAGTCCTGGAGTTAACTCAAGTATTCCTTCTTCATCGATTCTTGCTTCCTAAGATAGCACCTTCTTGACTTTCTTCCTCATACGCATCACTCTAGGTGCGTAGCTTGAGCAGCTTTAACTTTATCAATTAAAGTCGGTTCTACTCGTATATTCGCCATCATCACATGGGTCCCCGGAGTCTTTAACTCTATCTCCATCCTTTGCAAGTCACACAAAATGGGCCTTTGCATTGACAATATCACACTCATACCCGCATATGATCTTCTACTCAATGCGTCAACTACCACGTTCGCTTTTCCAGGATGGTATTGGATGGTATGATCATAATCTTTCAATAGTTCAAGCCAACGTCGTTGTCGCATGTTGAGTTCCTTTTGAGTGAAGAAATATTTGAGGCTTTTATGATCCATAAAGATCTCCACTTTCTCCCCATACAAGTAATGCCTCCAAATTTGAAGTGCGAAGACAACAACTGCCAACTCTAGATCATGAGTAGGATAATTCCTCTCATATTCTTTGAGTTGCCAAGAGGCATAGGCTATGACTTTCCCTTGTTGCATGAGAACACATCCTAACCTTTTGCCCGAAGTATCAATGTAGATGACAAATCCCTCCAAGCCAGATGGTATTGTCAGAACAGGTGCTGAAATGAGTCTCCTCTAGAGTTCTTGAAAACTCTTCTCACATTCCTCGCTCTAACCGAATTTTGTATCTGTTCGAGTCAGCTGATTTAGTGAAGTAGCGATTCGAGAAAATCCTTCCACCAATCTTCGATAATAACCAGCTAAACCGAGAAAGCTACGTACTTCGGTCACTGATTTAGGTTGCTCCCAGCTTTGAATTGCTTCAATCTTTGTCGGGTCAACAGATATTTCATGACTTGATACTATGTGCCCAAGGAATGCTACTTCCTCAAGCCAGAACTAGCATTTCTTCAACTTGGCATAAAGCTTGTTTTCACGAAGCTTTTAGAGTATCAGCCTCAAGTGTTGCTCATGATCTTCACGGCTTTTGGAATATATGAGGATGTCATCAATAAAGACGACCACAAAGTGATCCAAATATTCCTTGAATATTAGGTTCATCACATCCATGAAGGCAACAGGAGCATTAGTCAATCCAAAAGACATGACTAGGAATTCATAATGCCCGCATCGGAGTTACGAAAGCCGTCTTTGGAATGTCATCGGTTCTAATCTTCAATTGGTGATATCCGGAACGAAGATCAATCTTTGAAAAGAATTTAGCGCCTTGCAACTGGTCAAACAGGTCATCAATGCGAGGCAATGGATATCTATTTTTGATAGTGACATGGTTTTACTCCCGATAATCAATACAAAGTCGCATACTCCCATTTTTCTTCTTCACGAATAGAATAGGAGCACCCCAAGGAGACGATTAGGACCGAATGAAATCGATGTCTAATAATTCCTACGGTTGGGTCTTTAACTCCTCAAGTTCAATAGAGCCATTCGATATGGGGCTTTGGAAATAGGTTTTGTACTGAGTTCAAGGTCGATACAAAATTCAATTTCACGCCTGGGGTAGGCCAGGAAGTTCTTGAGGGAATACGTCGAAATTTATTAACAATAGAAATATCATTCAAAACCGGCGTATTTTGTTTAGATCCGTGACATGAGCTAAGAAAGCTTGACATCCGCTTTTTCAATAAACGAATAGTTTTATGGCTTGAGATGACAGTGATTGATTTTAATGGTTTGGTTATTTGAATTGGCATAATAGGTTGGTTAGGAATATGAAAGCTAACAATCTTACGAAAATAATTAATTTTTGCATGATGAGTAGTTAACCAATCAATCCCTAGAATCACATCAAATACAAGTATTTTCAAAGAAATAAGATCGACAAGTAACGTGCGGGTGCCGATTTGAACTAAACAAGGCTTATAAACATTGGATGTAATGAAGGTTTCTCCCAATGGAGTTTCAACAGATAAGTCAAAGTCTAATTTCTCCAGAGTCAAATTTAAATGTTGAGCGCAAGTAGGAGAAATAAAAGAATGGTTAGAACCGGTATCAAATAAGGTATAGACTTCGCTAGAGTTTATGATAAGCTTACCCGTGATGACCTCATTCGGGTTCCTTGCTTTCTGGGAGGTCACAACAAATGCTCTCCCTTGAATTGTCGGCTTTGACTTTTCTGGGATGGCCTTTGGTGCCTCCATCCCAGCTGAACTTGCCTTCCTTGAATGACAAAATCGAGCTAGGTGTCCTTTTCTTCCACAATTGTAACACGTTTTGGACTGCTGCGCATGATTTGGGATCGATATGTCCTCCCTCCGCATTTGAAGCATATGATAGGTGGTCGTTCTCCTTCCTTAACAACGGGTCTTTGATCGTTGATGTCTTTCCATCATTGTTGAATCTCCTCTTCTTGAAATGTCCATTCTTATTATTTTGGCCATGATTACCACCGAAGTAGTTACATTTTCTGGCATGTTGATTCCCTCCACGCTTATTGTCACCACTTCGATGACTGCTATCACTGGTATTATCATTTTACCGGCTGCTCTCTTTTGGTTGGGTTGACTCATTATCGCGCTCCAATAACTGAGCCCTATTAAAAACATCTGATACAAACACAGTTTATGACAGATAAGATATTGACGTATCTCGGGTTTCAAACCTCTTAGAAACATTCGCGTCATTCACTCCTCATTATCAACCAAATGGGACGAAACCGGACAACTCGGCAAACTTGGCTTTCGCATCTTTGCGACACGGTCATGTTGTTTTGCTCCAAACTTGATGAACTCTACCTCTTTCATGTGATGAATACTTTCGGGAAAGTACTTGTCGTTGAACAATTCTTGGAACTTCTCCCAAGTCATCTTGATGTGGCGGTGTTGAGTACGCTTTACTGATTCCCCACCAAAGAATCTCCGTCGTCAACATGAAGGTGGCAAAGGAACCTTTTGCTCCTCGGAGCATCCCAAGACATTAAATATCTTACAGATCTACTTTATTCACGTCTCCGCCTTAAGTGGTTTTGGCTCTCCAAAAAAATCCGGTGGTCCCAATTCCTTGAACTGCTTAGCGGTGACCGTCCGAGAGTTGCCAGTGTTTCCACCTGCATTTTGAACAGGAGCCGCTCTTTCTTGATGTTGCATGAATTGCATAAAGCCTCTAAACATTCCATCATTCATCATTTGGTCAGTGTTGTTGTTTGCATGAGGATTGTCGCCTTCCTGATGCACATTATCCTGATTATTGATCTGTGGAGACTCAACGATCTCCCCGTGCTCCATTGCTATTCTCAAAATTCTAGGATGTCATTTTCAAATACTGCCACAAAACAAGGGTTAATTAACATATCACATATTATCCCTATACTCTGACCGACTAATTAAATACCAAATAAACTTAGGTAGGTCATACTAGCGAAGGAATTCCCCGTCTCTCCCCTCCTAGTTCTTGTCTCACATCTCAGCCAGGGATCATATCCCTAAGCTTTGATACCAACTGTGACGCCCCAAAAATAGGTATACATCACATATTTCGAGTCGCCAAATACATGGTATGTAATACAAATACAATCTTAAATATACAACATGAGCTGTGAGTTTTAATACAAATATTATCTTCTGTATGAGATTCAAACTCAAAATAAGTTCTTAATATATTTATTATCACACTATTTCATAGTATAGTGAAGACTACTAATGCTATCATCTGGACCGTCACTCCATTCCCCGACTAGTCCCTGCTACGTTCTCATTTCCTAAAGAGAACAATGAAAGCAAAAGGGTGAGCTCAACTAGCCCAGTAAGAAATATTATGACTAAGATAATGCAGAATAAATTATCGTTAGCCTTCAACAGTGTTAAACTGATACAATATAACAAACATCAAGTTTAACTGTAGCGAAACAAGCAATCCATTAGAAGAGTCAAGTAGAGAATAAAATATACTATCTTTTATGATTTAAAAGGTTTTTCATCACTTTTATCGCTGAGACTCAGCTCAATAAATAATCCACATCCTCCCCAGACTACTGACCAAGGATATTCATTAGTATCACAACCACAAATTATCCATGCACTACACGCCAAGGATATTCGTGTTTTCATCAATGGTCATGATCATGCCAACAATTGTCTATCAATGCACTACGGGCCAATGAGGACTTTTACCACATCATTTATAACATTACGGTCATGATTATACCGAATAATCCCTGGTCATAATCATACCAAGACCATCTATGCACTACAGGCCACAGATGACTTTCAAATAATATAAACATGAGGATGATGACAATGACATAATAATTCAATAAAAAAAATTCAAGAATAAATTTTAAATATTTATAAATTAATTTATCCAGGAACCAATAACGTCCAAATTGTCAACATGATACTGCTTTGTGGAGTAAAAATTCAAGAATGATTAGAAGAATATTTCCATGAAAAAGATACTGGATGAATCGCAAATATCCAGGATATTCTACTAATTCCATGGAGTATAGAAGCCAAAACTTTAACCAACCTGAGTATAATAGAATATATGAAACCGAAATGGATTTTCGCCTCGCCATGCGGTAATCCACGAGATGCATCATTTCCACAAGTTAATAAGGAATGAATACAAAGGATCATTCACCATGCATGCAGAATCCACATAGATAAAAGTTATTCCAACAGAGTAACAAAGAATGGAACCAGTCATGCGTAATCCGCATGCATGTGATATTCCAATGTAATAATAAAGAATGAAACCAGTCATGCGTAATCCGCATGCATGTGATGTTCCAACAAAATAATAAAGAATGGAACCAGGTCATGCATAATCCTTATGATGCATAAGATGTTCCAATGTAATAATAAAGAATGGAATAACAACGAGTAATTCACGGGCATGCGTAGATCGCATGCATAAAGTTATTCCAATGTAATAATAAAGAATGGAATAATGTAAGAATTTCACCATGTATGCGGTACTTTTGCATGACAAAGTTATTCCAACATAATAATAAAGAATGGAATAACAACCCTTATTACAGTATTGAAAGAAAATAACTCTCTTCATAAATACAAAAGAATAATACCCCTTATCTTAAAAAAGAAAAGTATTCGAAGCGGGTAGGGTGGGGATATAGTTGAAGAAAATCAGACTATTCTCTACGCTTAAAGCTTTCTTAAACTCTAAAGAAATACGCTCAAGATTATAGAAGAAGAATTCTCTGAATATCTGGTGTGTTTTTCAATTCTATCTAAGCATCCTATTTATAGGAGAATGGAAAGGATACTATGCAATAAAATATAATATATTCTATTTATAATTGTATAATAAAACAAAATTTATAAAATATATATAAAAGTATTCTGTTTTATATAAAAAAAAATTTACTATGCAAACACTATGCAGGCACTATGCAAACACTATGCATAATAAAATATAATATGTTCTATTTATAATCAAATAAAACAAAACTTTATAAAAAGTATTACATTTTATATAAAAGTTTTTGTTTTATTACATTTATAATACTAATAAAACAAAAATTATATATATATAATATATATATAAAAAAACTTACGTGACTTTGATTCCCCCCATTTTTTTTTTTTTCGTGGGCCCTATATGTGGGCCCACCTTTTAAGAAATTTCTACCCATTATTTTGAAAATGGGTAAATAGGGGTCCATAAAATAAGCAAAACTTCATAAAAATTACCTTAATAATTTTAACAACATTTATCACCGTTATTATAATTCACAATATTAATCGACTGTGTCGCTTTCCGGAAAGAGGGGCTTTCCAATAAGGATTCCTTCCTATCGCACTAATTAGGTGACCAAACCTCTCCTCGGCAGATCTTCTAGACATCGTTAATATTTTAAATAATAATATTAATAACTTTGTCGTCTCAATTATTGATTTAATAATATATAATATATTGACAATAATCAATCAAATAACGTGAGATACTACGCAAAGAATTATCGTAGTAATAATTGAACAAAATGAGTGACTTCTCACGAAAGTTCAATAATCAATACTGTAGGTGCTACTATGCAACCACGCCAGACATCTTTGTTTTTTAACACCGGTGTTTCAATAATTAACTAAGTAAAACTTCCGCCGTTATTTTCATATAAAATATTTTTGTCGTTTTCTCAATCCGACAATAATTCATTATTAGGGTCCACCAATGATTGTGCTGTATCGAATATTTCCTGTTAAAACGAATATTCCCCACCAATCGAATATTATATAACAACTTCGTGATTTTGCAAAATTTATAAATATTACCCACAACTATAACATTATATCAAATTCATTCCATAATATTCAAAAAATGGTATTTATAGAAAAATCATCTTTATTCATAAAAGTTGGGGTCTTACAATCCCTAATTTTGTCCTTTTAATTATATTAGTTTATTAAATTAGTATGTTTTATTTTATTTTGTAGAATTTAATATTTGTTGCAATAAATTCAAAATTTTGGTGATCAAAGCGATATTTAATGCTCTTATTCATGTAAGGAATATCCAAGAAGAATCCTGAAAGGAAAAAGAAAGAGGTGGAACAATCTTAGTGTGCAAGTCAAAATCCAACAAGAGAAAGGAAAGTCTATCTAGAAGATCTCTATCGACGTTGGGATTTTTACTATCCCTTTTCTGTTCTTATTTTTTGGTGTTCTCATTTTAAGTGAGATTTGTTTGAAAAAATAAGTTGTGAAAAGGTCCGACATGTATATGTCGACGATTAGACTGTAAGAGTCGCCAGTTGGTATTTTTAACTGGTTGAACCAACTCAACCGAGAAAAGGCTTGCACATGGACCTAGTGATGTAACACTGCTTAACAGGTCTATGAAACCGAGATTCGTTAGGGTTCGGGGACTTGATTATGCAGAGGGAAGGTGTTAGGCACCCCCCGACATCCGTATTACCACGGTAACTGCCACTTTTCAATTTAAACTGTTATATGAATGTGTGTGTGTGGGTCAATGTGCAATTATCTAGAAGTAGTGTTATTCCTCGTTTACACCTATATACAAAGGGTTTAAATTTTGTATAAAAGTTCAGTTTTAACAAGATATAGCAGTGATGTTTTGTAAAAGAGATTTTTCAAACCCTTATGCTTAATAGTAATTGAGGCCTTTGATACTTCTATTTTATTATGTGTTCGGCTTGATTGCTTTTATTTTCGAGATGTGAAGCATCTTTGAGAAAATAAGATACATAGCAGTGCCGAATTTCTTATGGGCATGAGAGCCATCTAAGAAAATTCAAACACCGTGAATAGTTTACAATTACAGCTGAAAATGTTCATCATGGAAACCGAATCTAGATTCAGGAGACTGAATCTGTGATCACATTATTCATAGGCTCACATGATGTTGCAGTTTGTATGAAAGTTGTAAACAATTATATATATAAAAGCTGTAAATATATATATATATATATATATGAACAATCAACCACCACGAAGTAAACTTCATGGGGGATTGGAAATATAAATATATAAAAGCGGTAAATATACATATATAGAGACGATCAACCGTCACTAATTAAACTCCAGGCGGGACTAAATGTAAATATATAAAAGCGGTAAATATATATATAGAGATGATCAACAGCCACGAAGTAAACTCCAAGCAGAACTAAATGTTAATAAAGCAGTAAATGACCACGAAGTAAACTCCAAGCCTGGCAGAAATGTAAATATATATATATATATAAATATATATAACTAGTAAACGCACTGAATATTACATCCAGGCTCAATCAAACAAAGTTTGATAATAACAATATATATATATGTATATATATATAAAAGAAATAAAAAGCCACTGCATCAAGTTCGGGCATACACACATAAACACGACTCTCAACGTGAATAACTGTGAGTGCGAAAAGTGGAGAAAGACTTTAAGAAATGTAAGAAGTCTTACAGTGGGCTGCCAAGAAGACTTGAAATGGCTTTAAATGAATGAACACTAGATTTCCACCGGTAAAATATGACAAAGCACAAGTTCACAAGTTTTGAAAAGAAAAAGCACTCAGTTTATAGTGTGTACAGAGCAAAATGAACAAGGCTTCCTCGCCTTTTTTGTCTTGAAAATGGCTACCCCAAGCCCTCTATTTATAGAGGACGGAGCCGCATATGTACCTGCGGTAGCCTCTGGTTTACCTGCGGCTGCCCGTGGTGCCCCGGGCTTTGTGGGTCCCACTGTCTCAAAGTACGTGCACTCGGATAACGCGTTGTTCGCTCGAACCTTCATAACTTTCAATCCGGGAGTCCGATGGAAGCGTGCCATACCATTCCAGAAAGCTCTTTTTGAGATCTACGCAATGACATAGAATTTTCCTTTTTTTGATTCTAGAAAAATTAGTCCATGATCGAAATAGAATTTCTAGGTCTTCGTCAGGCAGTCCGTTAATCTGTTTTGTGTAGTTTGCGCTCGAAAGTTAAGATATGGTTCTTGTGGGACTTCCTTTGAAGAAATTTGAGTTTAAAGGAGTTGATGTGATTTAAGTTGAGATTGAGTTGGCAAAATGACCATTTTGCCCCTCCTAGGGTTATCTCCAGTTTTTACGTAGTTGTAGCAGTCTTTTCTCAAGGTTATCTCCGAGATTGTCATGTTGTTGACTCTGAATGTCCTCAGGGTTATCTCTGAGGTTTTCTTAATCTTTCGGGGTTGACTCCGGGTATTGAACTTGATCTCCCGGGGTTGGAACTAATTTTCCCGGGGTTATCTCCGGGGTTGGAAACTGATTTCCCGGGGTTATCTCTGGGGTTGGAAACTGGATCTCCCGGGGATATCTTTGGGGTTAGAATTGAGGTTGTGGTCCTCCAGGGTTATCTCTAGAGTGTGAAAAAGACATTTTTGTCCTCTTGCATAGTTAGTAACAGGAAAAGGAAATTTCGAGTGTCTACAATCTCTTTATCTAGAAGATTTCTTTGAGAAGTTGATTGCCACTACTTAGTTGAAACCTACATGGAAAGGGAACAAAAGTGTCCAAGTTCAATCAATCTAAATTAGGGTTCAAAGTTATTTTCCCTATAAATAGGTCTCTTGTTTTAGAGAGAATGAAGTATTAGGTATTGTATTACTTTAGGTTAGGAGTAGGAGTAGATTAAATTATGTTTCATTGTACGCTTGTTGGAGGTACGCTTATTGGAGGATCGCTAATAAAGGGAGTTTTCTTATTTATTTTCAATCTTCTACTTCTTCTTTATTTTAGTTAGTTTATTAATTTTCATGTATAGTTAATTTTTTATATCTAGGATGAAGATGAAATTAAATAATTATTCGTGATAATATTTTTCATCTCTTCTATTATTTATGCTTTTATGCTTAATTGATTCCGCCTTCATGTTTCGTTATTGAAATACCTTCGTTTTATAGTTCTTATGTGATTTTAAATTAATTAAGAGGTTTTGATATATTATTGTTAAGATATGAGTTTTTCATAATCCATGTTTGCTCAAAGAAGTTTTGATGGGTTATAGTTAATCCTTGAATTTTCATAGTCTATGATTTCCCACGTTAATTGTAAAATTACTAAATTAAAGGGAAGGGAGATCAAAATCATAATTGAGTTATAAAAATAGAAGAGATTGAATTATTTGTTGTGTTTATTATTTAATGAATTCGGATTCCTAAATTGTTTCCTCATTATTAGTTTTCATATTCTAGTTAATTAATTCTCAATCTTTATTTCTAATTCTCCTAAAATACATATTAAGGAAATATTAAAATTAATCTAGTCTTTGTGGGTTCGACCTGTACTTGTTAGTTCTTCAATTGGACAATGTGCACTTGCAGTACATAATTTTAACACATCAAGTTTTTGGCGCCGTTGTCGGGGACTAGAATTAATTTTTATTTACTCCCTAATTTTTATTTATTCGAATTAGTTTTAACTCTAATTTTTTTTCAGGATTATTGAAGCAGATCGAAAGAGCGAAAAGATAAAGATTTTGTTTTTGCGCTTTCTTCAGTACTTTGTATCTCCATATTTTTTTTAAAAAAGTAGTAGTTTAGTTTTTTTTAATATTTTTTATTTGCCGCATTCATGGATTCACTCACGTAGAGCACATCCTGTTAGGTTTTTTTTTTATTTTTTGTCAAATATAAACGGTGGTGATTGCTGGAGGATTGAGGTACTTCAAAATTTCTCCTTCTTTCGTAATTCACATAGTTTTAGGACACTTTATTTGTTTATAGTTTTTTTTTGTGTATTTTCATATTTAATCTAACATTAAGGGCACAACCTATAACAAGATAAGGTGGGGATTTCATCACCCTTCCTTGCCCCACAAACCACCCATTCATTTTGCATAACCTTACCTTAATAAAATCAAGTAGACGTTGGCCCTTAGGACTCTCGAGCTCAATTAGGACAAGAGACTCCAAGAGGAGGCTAAATTTTAAATTAATTAAACTACTGGTGTCTAGGCAAGTGGTTCAAAAGGCAAACACCTAAAGGATGTGTGGTTATTCAATTAGTCACCGTACCCATGGAGAGACTCTCACCTTTCTTACACTTACCTGGTTAGTGGTGTGATTAATTTCAAATTTGGTGGACCTTGCGGTGTAACTTGAAACAGTTAGGAGCTGTCTAGATTTTATTTAGGTTAACAATAGAATTAGAATTTTTATTTTATTTTTTTATTATATATTTTTGTGCAACTTTCGTGGTTAGTTGTTTGTTTATTTTGTGATTTGTGGGAAAATGAATTCTTATTAAAGTTGGAATAATAATTTTTCTTGGAATCAAGAGCCCTACGAAAATTTTAATGCACACCAAGTAAATCAATTTTTTTTCAACTTATGAAAATCATTATCTTAGTCCATATCTATATCCACATCCATATTCGGATCTAGAACCTCAATATCCACAAGAATTATCAAATGAAGAAGAGGAAAGACTTAGTGCCTTAGAGAAAACTATGAAAGTTATAATGGAAAATCAATTTAGCATGGATCAAGTTATATCCCATCTAGAAATTCAAATGAATAGATTAGCCATAATAATAAATGAACACGAGGTGAGTGAATTTTTTAGTAACTCTGAGGTTAATTTTGAAAATCTTAACGGTTGTGGAAATGATGAGGATAATAAAAATTATATATTCAATTCTACACAGTTTGAGTCAAGTGAATTTGAGGAGTCTAAAAATTATGAGTCTATGCCTAAAATTGATCATGTTACATTTAATGAGTCGGTTGAAAAAGTTTATAAGCCTAAAGTTCCATACCTTGAAAGACTTACTCCTAAAAAACCACCTAGTGATTTTTTGGACCAACCCATTAAAGTAAACATGATCCAAGAGTTGTCAACGACCCAAAAGATAATTGAAAATAAACTCTTGATTGAAAAATATCTATTTGATTTTTTCTTAAATCACCTTAACCAAAATTGGAGTGAATTTGAATGTTTAGATAAGGTCAATGAGCTGTTGAGATCCACTACAAATAACTTAATTAAAAAAGAACATGTATTTGAACTAATTCTTTCATCATTTGAACATGTTAGTGAAAGTTTTCTTGAGGTAAATTTTAAACATAACTGTGATGAAAATTTTGACTATTTTCAAATTCCTAGACCTCCTGAAAATAATAAAAAATTAACACTCACTTACTCATTTGTATCATTCATTTTTAGTCACATAATTTTTAGGATTTATGAAATTTGTAGATATGTACATTTGTTTATTTTCTCACCGCATTTTCTTGCAGAATAAAAACCCCACGTACAAGGTAATAATTCTTTCATATCCTTGTTCTCTATTTTTCATTTGTATACATTGAGGACAATGCTTGATTTAGGTATGGGGGGAGTTTGTTTGTATTGTTGTATTATATATTTTTTTTAGGAAAATAGAGCTAAAAAAATCAAAAATAAAATTTAAACAAAGTAAAAATTTTGTTTGACTTTTTATGGATTGAATTAATTCTAATAAGTGTTTGTGGAGCAAAACTCGTAAATAATATTAAAATATTTAGAACTCTTGAATCTTTGATAAGATGCAAAATCTTAGTTCAAAACACCATCTGGATTAAAATTGATTTCACGAGTATTTTTGCACTTCACGTTTGCACTAATTCTTAGTTGTAGGGTATAAACTTTGATTCGAGTAATTTCAAGAAGAAAAAGAAAAAAAATGAAAAAAAAAAGTTGAAAAAGGAAATAAATAATTGTTTCAATGTCCATTCAACGAAATAACTGGGTATCCAAGCCTCAAGGAGCATCGATATTCACGTTGAAAAGTGGGATGGATAAAAACAGCTTGACTAGTCTAATTTTGTGGTATTTGTTACTCGAGTTAGTAAACCCTTAGGGGTGTCTTTACACCTAGTGCCCTAAAGTCAATTGGTTAATTTGGGAGTCATTGGTTCAACACTCGTTTCATGGGTAACTCTGAAAAGACTAAGAAAATGAGACATTACGCAAGTCAAAAATCAAAATTGAAAAAAAGAAATGGGAAAAAAAGAAAAAAAAAAGAGAGAAAGAAAAGTTTGCTTGTTTTTTATGGTAAAAATCTCTACTAAGAGTTACATCATATACACATGCATACATCACATGCATACATCACATAGAATTGATTTAATGAAGGATGGTGTCTAAAATGAAGACTAAATATTTATGCTACGGTAAAAGTGTGATTTTGAATTTAATCTTGCTTATGTATAATGCCCATGGATATTTAGAAGTTTTCTTTCATATTTTTGAATTTTGTGGGTATATTTACTGCAAACCCTCATGAGACACAACTCGTCCACTTGGGGTAACCTAAGTGCAATTGTGTTTACTACGAAAATAGGGTAGTATAATTTTTGTTTTGTTTTATTTTTATTTTACTCGAGGTGGAACAATGAAAGTCAAATCCAACAAGAGAAATAAAAGTCTATCTAGAAGATCTCTTTATCTGAAAGATCTCTTTGAGAAGTTGATTGTCACTAGGAAGTTGAAACCTACATGGAAAGGGAACAAAAATGTCCAAGTTGAATGAATCTAAATTAGGGTTCAAAGTTATTTTTCCTATAAATAGGTCTCTTGTTTTAGAGAGAATGAAGTATTAGGTATTGTATTACTTTAGGTTAGGAGTAGATTAAATTACGTTAGGGTTCAAAGTTATTTTTTCTATAAATAGGTCTCTTGTTTTAGAGAGAATGAAATATTAGGTATTGTATTACTTTAGATTAGGAGTAGATTAAATTACATTTCATTGTACGCTTGTTGGAGGATCGTTAATAAATGGAGTTTTCTTATTTATTTTCAATCTTCTACTTCTTTTTTATTTTAGTTAGTTTATTTATTTTCATGTCTAGTTAATTTTTTATATTTAGGATGAAGATGAAATTAAATAATTATTTGTGATAATATTTTTCATCTCTTCTATTATTTATGCTTTTATGCTTAATTGATTCCGCCTTCATGTTTCGTTATTGAAATACCTTCGTTTTATAGTTCTTATCTGATTTTAAATTAATTAAGAGGTTTTGATAGATTATAGTTAAGATATGAGTTTTTCATAATCCATACTTGCTTAAAGAAGTTTTGATGTGTTATAGTTAATCCTTAAATTTTCATAGTCTATATTTACCCACGTTAATTATAAAATTACTAAATTAAAGGGAAGAGAGATCAAAATCATAATTAAGTTATAAAAATAGAAGAGATTGAATTATATGTTGTGTTTATTATTTAATGAATTCGAATTTCTATATTGTTTCCTCATTATTAATTTTTATATTCTAGTTAATTAATTCTCAATCTTTATTTCTAATTCGCCTAAAATAGATATTAAAGAAATATTAAAATTAATCTAATCTATGTGAGTTCGACTTTACTTGTCAGTTCTTCAATTAAACATTGTGCACTTACAATACATAATTTTAACACATCATTTACTCAAATTAAAAAAAGAATTCAATGACTTTTAACGTCTCAAATACATGTGTAATTGGTGATCGTCGTATACATGTTTGATTGGTGATTGGGTGACATTTCTCCATTCCATTTCAGAATTTCATTCCACTACCACCTCCACCATAGAATTAAAACCCAGGAATGTTATGATCCTTTATTCCATAGGAATAGATTATCTACCAAAATGAATAATCAAATACACTTACTTTTTTTTTTCTTTCAAGTCCCTTGATTACTTCAATCCAAACTCAACATTAGGGTGGGTATATATCTGTGCGCGCTTAAGATAAGGTGTGTCCAATTCATATAGGGAAAACCTGAGGAGAAAAGCTCAAAGCAGTACGTAAAATTGACAATATAACTCTTCATTCGTTGTGCAACATGCAATAGTGCAGCGAGACAAGCAGACCATATAATATACATCAACATATGTAAAATCTAAGCATAGAAATATCTGAAGAGGATTACAAAACACACCCATAAGAAGCAATTCAGAAGAGACTTCTATTTCACCCCAATTATTGACATCAGAAACTGTAGCTTTTCGTTGACTTCCACAAGATCAGAAAGGTCTTTAGACGAAGGTGGTGGCTCAACTCCAGTGAAGACATAGAGAGCTTTTAGTTCCTCTATACTACTCGAGTGTTTTGCAGCTTTATATCCCACTATAGCTCGCAGTGCATCAATCTTTTCCCATATTTTCTCCTCAACAAGTAGTTCCTATAAACAGGAAGGCATATTAAAGAAACCAGAGATATAAATATTCAAAGTAAACCCATCAATGAACAATTGTTAGCAAGACAAATTGTGAATACTCGTAGACAGAAAAGTACAGTAGTTACCTGATTGTAAGTCAGTATTCCAAGAATCAAAACATGAAAACTAAAGAGATGTCTAGTATCTTTTCAGATGTTTATGCCTAGTTCTAATTTTTTACTTATTTTTTATTTTTTCATTTAATAACTGGCACAGACTTGAGAAAAAGTAACATTAATAGAAAGAATAAATCAGAAACAATAAAATATTATAAACAAAATTTACAACAAACCAAGCCTAGGTACCCCACAATATTGTAAACCTTCATTTTTGGTTTAGGACATTCACTGACTATGGAGAAATCATATAGATTTACGTTTTAATGTTCAGTATGCAACTCATTCATGGTAAAAGAAGCTGTATATTCTAGAGTTGCAATAAATATGCTAAACAAATAACTATAAGGAAGTGGGATACAGTATACAGGTCATAATTTCGAGATTTAACAGAATCAGAGATTCTGGACTTTTTATTTCTCAACTGTTGATATCAGAAAAGAGCAATTGAAAACAATGTTGGAACCAATAAAAACAGCATGCTCAAATAAATAGAAAATCAAAGGACACATAAAAAATGACAAAAATTGCAGGCACAAGGTAAACTCAAAATGAAAAGAAAAGAAAAAAATAGGGGTATGAGAATACATTTAAGAAAATACTTTAAAAAATCCGCCAATAGAACGCCTTCCTAATTACCATTAGAAGCATCCTTTAACTAAATAGTATGAGGTAATTTTTCTGTACTTTCTCATACAAATTCAGTCAACATAATAGGCCTCCCATAAGATTTTTTGAATAGTCTGGAAACTAAAACAGCACACAGAGCCAACCGCTTTAGTGCACTTATTGGGACATAGGAAAGTTGAAAGTAGGACGCTTGACAGGAAAGGAGGATAAAGGAAAGGAATGAAAGAGGACTTCTTGAACTTCAAGTTATACCCTCTCAGACGGCAGAAAGTTATTTAAAGGTGGGAATTAAAGACAATGTTACCGCTCTCTTTGTTCCTCCAATTTTTGTGGATGGTGCAAGAAAAAGAGGATATTATCCTCGTAACCAATGGCCGGATAATGGCAAGCATCAACTTTCTTCAAACCTTCCTATTATCAGCCCCTCGCTAAATCATACTAATGGGAGTTCTTTGGAAAATAGGAACGTGAGTACCTCAAATACTGTGAATATCCCATTTTAAATAGGCTACATGTACTTAAAGAGAAGAGAACTCTCTCTTTCCATTATACCTTTTCCACAATTCTACTTTTCATGGTATCAAATTGAGCCATAAAAAAGAGAAGGAAAAATCAGTCACTGATTTAGGAAAACCATGGAACCACTTAATGAACCATATCCAACAGTCAAAGGAGCCCCACTTGACAAAGCATTTCAGTGCAAGTGATTTTGAAGTGTTTCTCCTTACTGAGAGTGTTGAGCTTTAGTCGACATTATTCCGACCACTCTTTTCATGAGAAGCATTATTATTGACCGAGGCACCTTATGGGAAGATAATGATTTAATACACTCCTTTAATTGTTGATTGCAGAAAATCCCTAATAAGAAGTATTATGATAACAATGTCAAATAATTCTGGCTTGAAAGCTAATCCGACTAATAATGTTTAGTTAGATATCTGTTTTTCTAATTATTTTAACTAAAATAAGTTCTCAATAGTTAAATTGCTCCACATACAACGCTAGACAGTAACACGTTGCTAATAAATCTCAGAATCAATTCCAGTCTTGACCTTGCAAATAGATTTGTAACGGACATGACTTGCTTACTGGGAATATGTCTCTTACCAGGCTACATCTCTTACAAAGTTGGGAATGGCTCTAATATCAGCCTATGGTTTGACCCTTGGATCAATCAGAGCCATATCTTCAATTCTGGACTGGGATTGCATACTACTGTCCAAAGTATCATTAGACATGATTCTTGGTGTATCCCCTCTTCTAACTATCATCATGTAACTCAGTTCAGAACCACCTTTGACCATATGAGGTCCATTAATACTCTGGTTGATGATCAGATCCTTTGGGACAATTCCAGCTCCAAGTAAATAAAAGCAGCAGTTATATGGAATACAATAAGACAGAGAGGTATTATAGTCCCTTGGAACAAGCTAGTTATGCACAAGCTTTATGTTCCTCGTTTTTCTTTCGTCTCTTGGCTAGCTTGTCAAAAGAAGTTGCACACAGCTGATGTCCTACATAAGTTTGTTCTATGCAAAAGTTCACCAGAGACCCTTGACCACCTTTACTTTAGATGCAATGTCTCTTTCAGCATATTATCTGAAGTGTTTGCATTTGGGGGATGTCAACTACTTCCAACTGATGTGTCCTCTATACCCAGACCTTACTCTCTACATCTGGACTGAAAATTCAGAGAGAAATTTACAAGTTATGCTACTATGCAGTGATTTACAGACTTTGGCCGGAAAGAAAATTAAGACTCCATGATCAGGATCACAGCCCTATTTCCCCACAGGTCGGGTCTTGGCAATGGACATTATCAAGCTTATTTATTAAATGTAGATTACATAGCTCTCCATACTTTTTGAAATCTGTCTGTAAATACAACACCATTATGTGGTTGTTATAATCTGCATTCTCTTTTGTATCCGCTTGCTTTGTTTTATTATTATAGCACGACCATCATATTGGTATGCCTCCATGATGTTTAAGCTATAATGCTTTGTGGGGTATGACCCTTAGCTTATGTAATTACTCATTTCATTAATGCATTTTAAATTTAGCAAAAAAAAATGTAATAAATATGATGTTAGGAAACCATGTAACCTAAGAATAATATCTCAACCTTAATCAACTTATGGCCAATTTCCAATCTCATTTTGGACCAACTTTGCAGATCTCTAAATAATCAAGGTTTTGTAGGATCTTAATATTGACTTAGTTATCTTATGCCAAATTGCCAAGTATTTATGTAACTGAAGAATTAGCCATATCACAGTTGATCTTGAATCATAAATTTCCATAATAAAAAACAATTATATGACATAAATATATTATAGAAAAGAAACCGTGAGATTTTTCATTGGAATATACAATTTCAAAATTTAGAAAAGCTAAAATAAAGGAAAAAAGATGCTCGGCATAGGGCAGAGTTTCCTCATATTTCCACTTAATTATCTTTGATTTCCCAGATGATTAGGTTGAAATCATCTTCAATAGATGAAAATATATATGTATGTATATGTGTATGTGTATTATGATTCAAAGTATCGGCCGATACGCTAATAATATTAGCAATAATATTAGCGTATCTGATAATATTAGTGTATCGATACGGTCTAGACCGAACCGTAACTTGAAACGAATCACAAAATTAGGAATTATTCATGTAAAAGTAAGTTTCGGCAAAATTTTGGTAACTCAGCGTAACATAGCAGTTTCGAACCAAATAAAGAAAAAATCATGGCGTAAAGGGGAGAAAACACGGCATAAAGAGAATTATTCATGTAAAGGGTAACTTTTAACGAAGTTTCGGCACATCGGACGGTTTCGGACCAAAGCGTAAAGGGGAGAAACGCGCGCACACAAAAAAAATAGAATATATTGAAAGCTATAAAAAGGAGATGACAAAAGAGAACGAACATATCTCTATAAATTATACTTAAATGTACCTATCTAGCACCTAGCACCTAGTTAAGTATAACTTAAAAAAAATAAAAAAATAAAAAAGTTTTGTACTTCAAAAATGTACTTAATTAAGTTAAATTGTACTTAAAATATACTTATGTAGCACCTATTTAATTATAACTAAAAATGTACTTAATATATAGTTAGTTAAGCTAAATTGTACTTAAATTATAATTAAATTGTACCTATATAGTACCTAGTTAAGTACAACTGGAAAAAATTACACCTAATATATACTTAGTTAAGTTAAATTGTACTTAAATTCTTCTATAGAATGTGTGCTGATGTAGGACGGGGTAGGAAGAAGAAATAAGAGTACCTATCTCAGCAGAGAATCAGTAAAAAAAACACACAAAAACACACAATTTTAATCTCAAATCAATATATTCAATCATCTTCCAAATAACAAAGTATTACAATGTATTACAATGTTTAAATAGAAAACCCAATACTTGAGGACTAAGTAAAAACCCTAATTCAAAAATGAAACAATCTTCTAACTAAAATCTATTACTATAATAAAACTCTCCTAATTAAAATCTACTACCATAATTAAAAATCTCCTACTTAAAATCTACTACCATAATTAAAACTTCTAGAATATCCTACTAAAATAATTACATTAATAGTCCAACATTTATCTCTAAATAACAATACAAAATTAATAATAAACTTCTTGAATTTCGCCTTCTGTATCGCATCATTCTCCTCGCCTTTGAAGAAAACTCGTTCTCGAGTTTTGAAGTATCGAAGAATAATAAATCATAGCCCGGGAGATGTCTTCCAACAAAACATGCGAATCCGAACATTCAATGCCATGAGCACAATTTTCGAGAATAACAATGACATAATATAGAAATTTAAAGTAGCTTGGACTCGAATGTATCAACCGGAAAGAGAAAATCAGCATAATTGACCTCAACTTTATCTTCCTTGATGTTTTCACATATGGGGTCGAACTTCAATTTCTTCACTGCAAATCATCTCTGAATCTACAAGTTGTGCAACATACTTAACTTCCGCTTCATGTTTCTCACAAACATCAATATGTGAGAGTACTTACTCTTCTTTATCCTCACCAATTTCATATTGGTTATTGATACGTTTGTATGATGAGACATTGTAAGAATTTACTTTGTGAATCTCCTCTTGTGAACGCGTCGCTTTAGGTGAACAAACACGATTATGGAGAATATTTTTTTGCGCTTGAACAAAATACGGACGAACATAGCACGTGGTTATGTACTCGTAATGTGTCTTTAAATTTGCAAGACTTGCTTCAGAAAGTGCAAACTCATTGCATAATTTCTAATATTCGGCGCTATATGGGACACAAGACCTTTTAAATTGCTCGTATATGACCAAAGTTTCGATGTTCAAGTTGTTTTATCTTAACCCAAAGAAACTCTGAATTGTTAAACCTGGAAGACATTGTACATATGTAGAAGGGCCGAGTTGAAAATTTCAAAAACTTTCGGGGTTAAATTGAAAACTCAAAAACTATGGGGGCTAAATTGAATATTTTAGAAACTTTAGGGGTTGAATTAAAAGTTCTAGAAACTTTGTGGGCTGAATTGAAAATTTTAGAAATTTAGGGGGGCTGAATTGAAACCAAATTGTAATTTGGTAGGAGGAACACCAAAAATTTGATGAACAGTGGTCGCATCAGATCATGAGCAAATGAGATTTGAACCTTTTTTAGAATAGATGGAGACTACAACGACGATTCCTATTGCAGATCGTGCTTTCGTCTCAAAAAATTGTTGTCGATTCTCTAGCGAACTTTGACAATTTGATGGAGGCCTGAAAAATAGGATAGTAAAGAATTGGGTGAAATCAAAAGATATCAGGATCGTCATGCGCAACATGATGCTCGTGCTAATATCTATTTGATTATCAAAGACAATAACAAGTTCACTCTTACTTGTGCTATCGACATGCCAAATTTCAAGCTTGCAAATAATTTCTTGGTGATCCAGCATGCTTATTCTTGTGTTGATGTTTTTAACTCGACAGGGTCGAGTTTTCCCAGCGGAGGAGAATAGATGTAACTGATGTAGGACGAATCCGTGAAAATTGGTTGAAACAATATAAGAGGCATTGGAAGCCTATGGAATAGAAGTATTTTAATTAATTTTTTTAATTGTAGTCATCTTATTAGAGTACAATTAAGCTAGGAAAATTGTATAGGAGTATTATAAATAGTGATGTACTTCATTATTTTGATACATTGAATAATTAGAATTGATTGAATTTTTTGAAAGATTATCTGTGTGATATTTATCCTTCGTCCCAAAACCTCTGTCCCCACCATATGCTCAACCATAAGACTGTAAAATGAGCAAACAGTTCAGGTTCGATTCGTATTCGTTCGACTAAAAGTTCGATTCGAGCTCGACTCGAAATATAAATGATTCAAATATGAGCAAATTTTAAAAGTTCGATAAATTATTCGAACTTATTTAAATTGCAATTTTCTATTGATACTCGGATCATATTCGTTTGAAAAATTCAAACTGCTCGGGCTTGATTCGAGATCGTGCTCGACTTAATAGATAAACGAGTCTCAATCAAATCTTATTTTATACTCGATAAATTTTGTGAACCAAATCTGAACAACTCAATATTCAGCTCGACTCGCTTCATTTACACCCTTACTCAACCATTTGAACTAAGAAACATCAATATCAATTTTATTTAAACGTAAAATTGATTAAACATATTTGCGAGATATTTGGTTTATTATTTGGACAATGTTATGTGCACTAGATAGTGTTTTTTGTGAACATACTTGTTGTTCTTATTATTTAAAAAATTTATTTTTTTAAGCTCATAACTAGCTAACGGTGCGTATCACCCGAAACTGAAACCAAGTTAAAAAATGACCTTCTGAAACATAAGCTGCTACCGCCTCTTTGAACCATGATGTGTACTTAATATAATATACTTCATATATATGTTAATATATATAATATAAATATAATATAGTATAATATTATCATATGGCAGTGAAATATTGAACATCATTCCGCAAAGCAGCATCTCTCACAGAAAATTAAATTTTGAACTTTTCTCAACATGATCATACTTCTTTTCCCAGAAGATTTAATTTGTCATGGAATTTTACCAGGGGTGTACATGTGCTTCTCCACTCTTGCGATATATTTAGAACTTTGTGTTCACACATACAACCTAGAAAACAAGAATACAACTTGCATTCCCAATAAATGTCTTTGCAAGCAAGCGATACAACAGTCTGTTACACTGTTACACCGCCTTAGTTGAAACTACTGCACAAAGAAAAAAAAACTGGGAAGTACTACTAAAAACCATAAAAAAAGCAATAGGTCTCGCGTGTTTTTGATATAATACTTTTCCTGGCATATAATAGACAAATTTAGAGCAAGGAGAGACCCTTGGGCCAACCACGCAGTCATAATGCACTTTATAGCAGCTGTAGAATCTCATATTCAGTTCTAACCTTCAGTATGTTTACTTTTTCTGAATGTAAGTAATTTGATTTTTCGGCTCTATCTATGTAGACTTTGGTGAATGGCTCCCAAATAGGTCTCACCAAAATCAGAACCCAGAAATCCAATAACTTTGAAAAAGTACACTTATCTAAGAGACTTGATCAATCTTTCTAAAGTACACCATCTGGAAAAGCTATTATCAGAGAACAATTCATTCCTGTGATTATCATAGGGACTGGCATATATCACTGTAGATGATTTATTCTACTTCAAGCTCAGAGCCCATAGAAACGACCAAATTGAAGAATGTTGGGCTCATTTAGACAGAGAGAGAGAGAGAGAGGGGAAGGGGAAGGGAAGGGGGAGGGGGGGGGAGAGAAAATAAACTCAAACAAGTTTAAAATTCTTGATTGTTGGGATTGCCTAGTTCCTTGGTAGCTACAAAACTTAATTCATTCCTCAAAATAAAGAAAACTAGCAGTATTGACACAATTAACAAGATCAGTATGCAGAAAAGGCCTAATTCCTTAGAAGAAACAAAAATAAATCTATTCAACGATATGAAAAAACTAGTAAGCTAAGGTTGATGCATGTTAGATTCAACCAACACAAGTTTATTTTCTATTTAGTATAATGATGTAGGAAAAGCTGAAACTGACCTCATTAGAAGGCATAGCAGGATCAGATCGAGAGACTAGTTTAGTATAGTTGGACTCAGGTACCCCTGTTGAAATTGGAAACTCATGGGAATCATTGTCATCTGCTATGCTGCCTGTAACATTTTCATTTTCCAGAAATATACAAAACAAGTTTGATTCAGTAAAAAAAATAAAATAATGAATAATTAAAATAAAACCATGTTCTAAAGACAGAGACTCGTGTGGACATTTTAAGTCCTAAAATACTACCTCCAGGGTTATCAAAACCTGTGTAACAGTACTCATCTGCAGTTCTGTCATCTAACAAATCTAAGCCACACTCATCAGCAATTTCTCTTAAATCTGAATTTAAGCAAATGAAAGTCTTCTTCTTCCACTTTACAAGATCTCCACGCTTAGCATTTGAAGAATTGTTATTAAGTCTCCCCTCTTGCATCACCGTTACTTTCTCTGACATCAGTTTCTGCTCCTGCAAAACAGTTTGAGAAAGCCCTCTGAGATTCTTTTTATTTACCATTCCGTGTGAATGCCCACTTATGTTTTCAACTACAAAACTAACCAGAGCATTGTTTGCATCTCTTCCATCTTCTATCGCACATCCCACTTCTTCAAAATGTTCAACTTCATCAGGAGTTTTACTTACGTGCATATCCTCAAGTTCTTTTAAAATTCTCTGACCTGTTTCTTTTTCATTTGTTCCTTCAATATCTGTGACAATCTTCCCCAATACTAAATTATACTCTTCCAATGGCTTCTCAGCTTCTTCTGAAATTATCTGATCTGTCCTTACTACATCTGTTCCTTTCATCTCCGTACCAAACTTAAAAAGGCTTACAATATTCGGTTTAATTGGTTTTTCAATTTCTTTCCTACTGCCCTCGTAATGTCCTGAAAAGGTCCCAACTCTATTGCTGGCATCTGTTTCTTTCACCCTCCCAAAACATTTTTCCAATTTCACATTGTTCTCCTTGAATGGTTTTCCATTTTCTTCAACACACTTATTTTCTACTGAAATAATCAATTCATTATTCTCCTCGTCTATTCCTTTCACCTCTCCAATAATTTTCTCCTGTTTCAATTTATTTTCTTCAAATGGTTTGTCAATTTTATCAGTACTCACGCCAATTTCTACTGAGATTGTGGAATTTCGCTCCCTTGTATCAGTTACTTTCATATCCCCAACAAGTTTTTCCGTTTCAACATTTTTTCCTTCGAACAATTCCTCTACTGCTTCATTCACAACCTCAATGTTTTTCCTGTCCTCAAATTTTGCTAATTCACAAGATTCCTTCATGCCATGTTCATCCTTACCCTCATCCCTAGTTTTTTCTAGAAGTCCTGTACTTTCTCTGACTAGCTTCTCATCTTCATTGTCAACAACATTTTCTTTGCCACCAATTTCTTCTGCAACTCTCCTTGCCACTAATACTACCTTCTCCGATTCTCTGAAATCTTCGATATTTTGCTTACCTCCCTCGGTGCAAACACTCTTCTTATCTTCCCCAACAATAACTATCATGCGGCGCATCTTCACCAATGACTTCTTGTACCTGTCTTCTTCTATTACTGGCACCTTATTTTTCACATCAGTCTCCTCTGGTTTCCATTCATCCTCTCCTTCTAAGTACTCACCCACATCTTCCTCACAACCCCCTTCTTCCATGCTCTCATATATAACTTCTATTGGTTTGTCCTCACGCTTCCCAACACCGTTCAGCCCATAATCCATACCTTCACGCAAAAGACTTCCTTCAGGATCATTTCTAACCTTCTCATTCAACTCGATTCTCCTCCCAACCCCGTCCATTGTGTTACCCATATGTTCCTCTTTTTCCATTGGTTTTTGCTTATGATTCTCATCACCAGTCTGCCCATAATCTGCACCTACCTGCAAAATGTCTATTCCTTCAACTTTGTTGCGATCATTCTCATCCATTTCAGTCCTCCTCTCAACCCCTCTTCTTGTGAAGTCCATTCGCTCCTCTTCCTCCATTTCTTTTTCCTCATGATTCTCAACACAGTTCTGGTCGTAATCTGCACCATACTGCAAACGACCTCTTCCTTCACATTCACTGATATCCTTGCCGTCGAATTCAATACTCATCACAGCTCCTTCCATTGTGTCCTCCAGTTGTTCCTCTTCCACCAGTGGGCATTTCTCATGCTCCTCCTGAACACCGTTCATCCCAAAATCCACATCAGCCTGCCAAAGATCTCCTCCTTCAAACTTATTACTATCCTTGTCATCAAATCCAATCCTCATCACAAACCCTCTACCTGTGTCCTCCACTTGTTTTGGGTCATGCTTCTCATCACCATTCTGCCCATAAACTGCTCCGGGATGCAAAATATCACCTCCTTGAAATTCATTGCCATCCTTCTCATCCAATTCAATCCTCATCACAACCCCTTCCACTGTGTCCTCAATTTGTTCCTCTTTCTCCTCATCCATCATAACTTCTCTTCCAAAGCCCAGTTGTCCTTGTTCCTTCAGATCCACAAAATCTTCTACTTCTTCTTCTTGATTTTCATCAGACAAGATTGTTCCATACTCCAACATAAAAGATGATGTTGGGCCAGGAAGTAACTTGCTCATGAGCTTTTCAGTGCAAGCATAGCTTGCGAAAACAAGCCCAAATGGAACTGAACACGCAAACCCAAGCGTAGTAAAAACCACAAGTGGAGGAAGAACCAGTGGTGCAGAAGAGATTATAACACCTGTGATCACAACCTTTTTTCCTAGCCATAGTCCCTTGTTTAATAACCAACTGACCTTACCGTTACTCTGTGTTGAATTAGAATGTTCTTCTATTTTCCATTCCATATCTGGATCCATCCTGTTGAAACAATCACAATATTATCATCACTTCTAAAATTCAATCAAAATAACCCAAGTCACTAGAAAATCATTCTTTGAGCTCCAAATGGACATGCAATTAACATTAGTTTTGTACTCTCCCTCTTCCACAAAATAGGTGTTCATCCGTTCCAAATTATTATAAGATCATAAATGAATTTTGAAAGTCAATTTTTTTTTTTTTTAAAAATCCAAAATTAAGATGACTCATTGACAATTCCGAACTAAAAGAACAGAGAAGATATATACCCAGCCATACAGGTATTACAAAAATACATCCAAAATAGCTGAAGAAAGTGCACAAGAATCACCGCAATAAATACAGTTCTCTGCAACCACAAGAACTAGTTGCCAACAGTAGGAAGGGGAAAGAAAAGCTTACAGGATGACGACTTCGTCTAAGGGGACTGCGTAAATAGGATAGATGCGGAACTGCCGCATATCCAGTTTTCTCCTTTTTCAATAATAACAAATTGACAAATAAAAACTTTTTTAAAGAACACGAGTATACTCTTTTCTTCTTCTTCTTCTTTTTCAAGAGTTGGCACAATATTTTTAATACGCATCTACCCCTACGTTAACAAAATAATTTCAAAATCAAGGGGTAACTTGCCCCATTTGCGCTAACCTCCGCCCACCCTGAGAGAGTTTTGATTAATTTGTTTGCTGAGAAATATGAAATAAGAGAAACATCCATTTTCTACAGTAATTAGCTGGATACAAAAAAGGAAATCCAGGGAAATTCCAATTACCCTATGAAAACCAAGAGAATTACAAACTCATGTTAACTTCACCAATATCTTTCCAACTATTAGTACTAAAAATAATTGAGAAACAACAGATAAAAAGAAAATATACATATTCACATTTCAGTAGAGAAAAACATATACTCCCTCCATTCAAATTATAAGATCATTCTTAACTTATGAAAAATCTTTGAAACATTTTCAAACTAAATTGAAATGATTTATTAATTATGAAACAATAAATTTGTAAGTAATCTTTTTACATGGTTTATAATATTTATAGACTAAAATAAAATAAAAAAATCTAGAGTTTAAAAATATTAAGAATGATTTTATATTATGGAACAAAACGTGTATATAAATTAATACCTGATGATGATAGATCGATAAAGAATAAAAGCTTTAATAGTCCTGGTACTTAATAAGAACTATGGCTGTTACCGATTGAGGTTTCGGCACGAAATAGACAGGTTGATAGGGGTTCGATTCGAAACTCTCAGGTGTAGGGATTGAAAGGGTTTTGGGGTTTCATTTGGATGAGAAGAGAGAGACTAAATAATAGCCGAGATGAGAGTCACGAGACACTGGTTGGAATGAGAGTGTAGACAGTTGCACGAAAACTAGAGAGGACAAGCGTCTTTTAACGAGACGTCAGCACTGCATGGAACATGAATGGATTACGTTCCGTATTTCAACGTGCGCGTGGGATCTTTGTGGTGTCTATAATAATAATAATAATAATTTTTTCATTTTAAAATACATGAATAATTTTAATAAAATTTAATGCTAATTTTAATTTATTTGAACTGATAAGAGAGTATGAATTAAATAATTTTTTGATAAGATAATTTATAAAATTGTATTTATTAAAAAAGTATTAAGAGAAATTCAATAATAATAATGGCCTGTTCTTAATATTTTCTTGACAAATAAAGGATCGTTCATGTGTGGACCATATATTCTACCATGGATTTCATTTATGAGTTTTTGGGCTTGATCTTTGTCTAGGCATCTTAGAAGGCATATTCTCGCATTCTTCTATAAAGTGTGTCTCCGCTCAGGTAGAATTTTATGGTCATTTTATGGATCAACTTTCTTTCAGCTTGACTAGCCCTAGCGGGTTGATGTCATGATACCAGAGCTATTTGATGGGAGGCAGTTCATCTGATACTTCTCCAATATAATTTCCATAGGCTGGTGCCTTCTGGCTTGCAAATTTGATATCTGGGATGCCTTCTCTTTCAGATATGTTAATCAAGGAAGCTAGGGTTGCTAGTGCATATGCGAAATCATTTCTGTTTCGAGGGATGTGGAGGAAAGATATTTCTTCGAACTCCATAGCCATCTTGATAACTTGCCGATGGTAAGGCAACAAATGCAATTCTTTGGTGTGATATGCCCCAGTGGTTTACTTGATAACTAGCTCAGAATCCCCAAAAAACTGCTAACCGTTTAACATCCATGGATTAGGCCAATTTTATCACATTATACAACCTTCATACTCAGCTGTGTTGTTGGTATTAACAAATTGCAACTTGATAGCCACGGGATACTGTTCTCCCAAAAAAGATACCATAATCGCCTTCGCTCCGCAACCTTCTATGTTTACGGCTCCATCAAAATATAATTTTCAAGATCTGACTGTATTTTTCTGATGGATTTGTTGAATTGTCATTATTCCTTCATCTAGGAAATATGTTTCTAAGGGTTCAAAATTATCTGATGGCGCTTCGGCCAATTGATCTGTCATTCCTTGACCTTTGATGGATTTTTGAGTCATGTAGATGATGTCGAACTGTTGGAGGATCAACTGCCATTTGGACAATCAAAAATTTAACATGGGTTTGTTGAATAGGTACTTCAAAGGATCCATGCGGGATATGAGATAGGTTGTTTGCCCATGAAGATAGTGTTTTAATCCCATGGCGACCCATGCTAATGCATAATAGGTCTTTTCAATCAAACTGTACTTCTGTTAGCCGCTGCTGAATCTTTTGCTGAGGAAATAGATAACTCTTTCCTTGCCTCTATCGTCTTTTTGTCCCAGCATGCAGCCCATAACATTGTCATTAACTGACAGGTACATAAACATGGGAACATTTTCCATTAGAGGCACCAAGACGGGAGCTTTGACCAATTGCTTTTTGATGGAAATGAAGGCTTTTTAACACTCTTCATTCCACTTAATGGAGGAATTTTTTCTTAACAGCTTAAAGATGGGCTCACACGTTGCTGTGAGTTGAGAGATGAATCTGCTAATGAAATTGATTATCCCTAGAAATTCCTGTATTTCTTTTTCTGTTCGAGGCACGGGCTTCTCGGTGATTGCCTCAATTTTGACGAGATCCAATTTAATGCCTGTGGCTAACTAGAAATCCCAGCAACTTGCCTGACTTGACACCGAAGGCACACTTGGCCGGATTCAGCTTCAAGTTGTATTTGCACAATCGGTTGAAAAGCTTTTTGAGATGGTCGATATGGTCATCTTCCTTCTGAGATTTGACGATGATGTCATCCACATAGACCTCTATCTCTTTATGTATCAAATTATGGAAAAGGCCATCCGGTAAATTGGCGATAGTGGCACCAAGCATTGATAAGGCCGAAAGATAAACGTCTATAACAAAAGGTTCCCCAGGGAGTGATGAAGGCTATTTTCTGAAAGTAATATGCACACAAGCCAATTATGTTTGATGATAAATCATATACTTTGTAACAATCTTATTCATTTATTAATAAAAAGTATTAATTTATTAAAGACTTTTAATTATCTACATGATGCTGCTTTATAATATGTGATAAACCCATAGTTTTAAGCAATGCTTTTAGAATAATGATGATGATCATTCTAATGAGATCTAAATTCTTAGAAAGCTTAAAACTAAAATAGTTCCCAATCGTTGGATTACTAAATTGGGAATTAGTGAATCCGGATAAATTGGTACATACGTTGCTTGTTCATTGGATGAGGATGATTGATCTCATGATCATTTGTGTAGAGACATTAAAGCAAGTATGTAGGTGCTTATTAGAGAATAAGTTCACTGAACGTGGCTCGCTAAGGAATACCTAATGAAGTTTTACTTGCCTGTTAATAGGAATTCCTGTAGTGATAGTAGTACAAGTGATCCTTGGACTAGAGATCATAGTATATTGTGTATGATGAATTATACTTTGACTTATTCCTTAAGACCCTTAGGGTATATCAAATGGTATGCTTGGGTATAATAAGTCGTACATGGAGATAATGTATGATCAATAAAGAATCTATCACTTCTAGTAAAAGAAGAGAAATGTCATATGTGATTCGATAAACGACAACCCAAGAGTCCTTGGCTAAAAAGCGAGAATGAAATTAGAAAGGAGTTTCTAATTTGCATTATTTGAGTTGTGCATTTAAGAGTCGAAATACATATAATTAAATAAAATAAGACTTGTGAGAATTCCGTGTCTTATATTTAATTGGGATATTGTTTGGTGGAAGATTGAATTGTATGGTAACTATTTACTCAAAGATTCTTTTATGATTAATGTTAAAATCTATATTATCTGAAAAGTCGTTAATCGCTAGGGAGACTTATCCCTATTATAAAATAAATATTATTTATTTAAATAAAATAATAGTTTAATTTATTTATTTAAATAAGATTAAATTGTTCTAATTAATTTATTCACAACTAGGTTTAATATGGAGAACCCTAAAGGGTCACACCATAAAAGAAAGAATAATTATTTAAGAAACAAATGACATAATCGTAATAATAAGTTAAGTATATTTAATTTAATCTATGGTGATAGAATAAATTAAATAGTTTAATATTATTATTTAATATATTTTAGAAATATTAAATATAAATTAATAAGAAGAGTCTTATTATTATTATTACTATTATTATTATTATTTAATTCTAAAGGAGTTTGAGAATTAATTAATAAAAGTATTATCATATATCCTAATAAGATTAGGAGCTAATTAATTAATTAAAATAATACCTAATTCCTTAATTGTTAAGGAGGGTTGCTTACATCTATAAATAAGAGAAATCTTATTATGGGTGGATGTTATTGACTTTTTCACAACATACATAATTCCAATAGTTGGGAGAGTACACCCTTTCTATGATAGATATAAAAACTAGAATATTATTCGAATAAAAAATGGAAACGAATATGTTTCGCATTTGGACATAATTTTTAAATACTAAATATGAATATTTTTTGACAATTCTAAGCCCCTTTCTATTCAAAAATTTGGACTTTGAACCCCCAGGCGCCACATGTACATTGACCTACTGACGTGGCACACGTGACGTGGTATTTAATATTATAAATTGACACATGTCCGCCAACGACGTAAGGTGTTTTGAATTTTTTCCAAAAATTGCTTCTACATAGATTCAAACCTGTGACCTATCATTTGGAACTTTGGTCATTTGCATTTGAAGCAACCACAAGTTATCTATTATTATCTTACGAGGATTAATATTTATATCAAAACATGAGATTTTAATTCGTATATTCCTTTTCTTCTCCTTCACTACATAACATTAATATAATCTCGGGAAGATATATAATAATAATAATAATAATAATAATAATAAAAATAATAATAATAACAATAACAATAATAATAATAATAATAAATAAAAATAAAATAGGCTTAAGTACCTATTTACAATGTTACTATAAAAATAAAAGTTCATTGGTTTTCAATGTATACATAAAAGTTACTTCATTCATACATAACATATGATACATATATATATATATGGTTATCGTTTTATAATTTGTACAACAATTTATGCATGAAATACAAATATATTATCTTATAATAATAACACACTAATTTGTCATTTTATTACGTGATATATAAGATCGTTAGTATGGAAAGACACATTTGACTTTTTTTCCTCTTTTTTCCATAAGCGCTAATTATTATATCAATTCTTTTGTTTTTACAAAATAAAAAAGCGATGAGATTTTTAGGAAACAATAGCATTAATTATTCCTTATTTTAAAATGTCCAATATTAAAAAACTAATTAATTAACTTGGCTATTAATTTACGTTATAATCTTTATATCTTGATCATGTATGATCATCGATATGTCATTTAATTATTTCATTACCAATTTCCATCAAAAAAGTGTTCGATCGCCCATTAATTATTTAACATAAAAAGAAGAAGATAATTGAAAAGAATAACTTATACTATATTCCAAGGCAAAATAAATAAATTAAAGAACAAGTAAGATAAATATCATAATTTTGTAAGTATTTGACATATATAAGCGAAATTATAGTGTTATTATTATTATTATTATTATTATTATTATTATTATTATTATTATTATTATTATTATTATTATTATTATTATTATTATTATTATTATTATTATTATTGTAGTAGTAGTAGTATATAACTTCTTGAGATTATATTAATGATATGTAGTGAAGGAGAAGAAAGGAATATATGGGGAAATCTCATGTTTTGATATAAATATTAATCCTTGCAAGATATTAACAGATAACTTGTGTTGCTCCAAAGAAATCAAATGACCAAAGTTCCCAAATGATAGGTCACAGGTTCGAATATGTTCTGCATTTGGACATAATTTTTAAATATTAAATACGAATATTTTTTGACAATTCTTCGAATATCGAATATGGTCTTACAAAAACATGCTTATTGGGATTATCTTAATTTAAGGCAATATTTTAATAGTCATTGCAAAAGTTGTATAAAATATGCAACGAAAATAAAAATTATTACTTGATGAATGTGGTCCATATTAGACAATCGAAATATAGCAAGAAAAAACTTTCGTTGCCCATGATGAGGAGAAATCAAGTGGTTAGAAATTTTGCAACAAATTTCTAACGAATTTTGTTTCCAAATTTTGCAACGACTTATGAATTTCGTTGCAAAAAGTGAAAGCCTGACATAATCTGCAACGAAGAACAAGTTTAGTTGCTAAACATACACTTTTAACAACGACTTTTAAAGTTGTTGCCTGAAAAATCGTTGTTAAAGCCCCATTTTTAGCAACAAAAAAACTTTCGTTGCCCACGATGACGGAAAATCAAGTGGCCGAAAATTTTGCAACGAATTTCCAACGAAATTTTTTCCCGCCAATGAATTAGCAACGAAATTTTGCAATGACTTATGAATTTCGTTGTAAAAAGTGAAAGCTTGACACAATCTACAACGAAGGACAAATTTCGTTGCTAAACATATACTTTTAGCAATGACTTTATAAGTCGTTGCCCGAAAAATTGTTGCTAAAAGCCCATTTTTTTGTAGTGAATTTTGTCAAACACGCATCTTCTTGAATCTTTATTCTTCCTTGGTGGATCACCTCTAGAGGCCAAATGTTTGGGTGGCTAACATTGATCAAAGGAAGGAACCAAACTCGGTGGATTTAAGTTGAACGCGCAAATGATTTGGAGGTGAACTAGTACATGAGGAAGCTCGAATCTTCAAGGGCATAATTCTTCTTCTTCTTTTTCTTCTTCTTCTTCTTCTTCTTCTTTTCGTTTAATTAATAATTGTGCATAAAGGATGATCCGGGTATATGGTGTGTAAAATTTTAAAACTCTAATTTTTCATGTTTCTGCTTATTTTGTGCAATATGATTGTGTTCATGTATATTACAAACCTAATAGTGGTATCGGAGTCAAACCTTTATGCGAATTATTAATTGTTCAGATTCGATATGTATGTTGATATGTGTTTAGAACAAATTTTTTGGACATAATTATTAGTATAGAATCATGTTTTTGGGGAAAAACTGCACAATTCACGAACTGAAAAAATAGATTTTGGAGCCAGTCTCCAAAAACAAAAATATTTTTTTTTATTCTTTTTATTTTGATTTTTATTAAAATAAAAGGTTTACTTTAATTAAAATTAAATTAAATGTTTTTAAAGTAATTCTAAATTAAAAATAAAGGAGTTTATTTTGATTTGAAATTAGATTAAAATAAAGTTGTTTATTTTAATTGGAATTGGATTCCACGTTTGTTTGAATAAAAGAGTTTATTCAAAAGTTTTATTTTAATTAGAATTAGATTCCACGTTTGTTTGAATAAAAGAGTCTATTCAAAAGTTTTATTTTAATTGGAATTAGATTCCATGTTTAAAATTGGATTTCATGCTAAATATTTAGAGTTGTAATTGAATTCCATGATAACTAATTGGAGTTGAAATTGGATTCCATGTTTCTAAAAATAAAAGGAGTTTATTTATGAATAAGAAAGTGAATCAATGTTTCCTTAAATAAATGAGTTTATTTATATATGAAATAAGATTTCATATTATTCAAAATAAAGAAGTTTATTTGTGAATAAGAAAGAGAATCATGTTTCTTAAATAAAGGAGTTTATTTAGATATGTAATAAGATTTCATATTATCCAAAATAAAGGAGTTTATTTTGACAAGGAATTGGATTCCATTATTAATAAAAATAAATGAATTTATTTTGATTAAAAATTTGATTAAAATAAAATAGTTTATTTTATTCAAAATTGGATAAATTAAAATAAAAGAGGTTTATTTTGATTTAAATTTGACTTAAAATAAAGGAGTTTATTTTGATTCAAAATTAGATTTTATGCTAACTAAATTTACCCATTAAATGATATCAATATATATATTGAATGTTTATTATTCATGAGATGAATGTTATTTATTGATACATATATAGTTGTGTGTCATAATAAATGGGATTAATTATGGACTATTGACCAATGTGATTGGATTTTATTTTAGATGGATGCATGAATGTATGGATTTTATTAAATGGGGTATGCGTACCTCGTCTTCTCTAATTTTTTTTCTTAATATAAATTCTATCGCCCTCCTATGTACTTTCCCTTGACTGCTGATCAAGGTTTCTATTTATTTTAAATAGTTTTGTAATAGAAATAGTTAGAATTAATTTTGAAGAATTGGAGATCAAGGAGCAAGGAGCGCTTGAAGACCCATTTGTAATGGAGCCTGGAATTTAAATGTAATAGTTATATTTAAATTTAATTCTTGCACACTAGATTTGATCTTTTGGTTCACTTGGTGGCTCTAGTGAACCAAAATAGAATAAAGTCCATAATCAATCCGGGTAGAATATAATATTATATATGTGCATGCTTATACTATATATATATATATATATTATATTATATTATGCAAACATGCTTTGCATGTTAATTAATATTACGCGTATATATATATATATATATATATGTTCATGCAAGACTAAACAAGATGAGACAAATTAATAACAAATCCCTCAAAGATTTTATATTAAGTTGTAACGTTCAAAAGATATTTGGAATATCGAAGCGCCGCCTTTCTAGCATGGTAAAATAATAGAGTATTAAATATTTAATATGAGTTTGTTGTGCACACACACAAGGCAAATATTAAATATTTAAGATGTTGTTTTATCACATTTAATGCTTATAAATAGATTGGATAATGCTGTTTTGTTGTGCACACACAAGGACAGTGTTTTTCTTTTGAATATATGGAGTGCTAGGTATGACTTAACTTAGATCATTTTAGTTCGGATGTGCACACACTTGACAATTATGATCTAAGAGGCAAAATATAAGGAGTTGCATAGTTAATGTAATTGACAAAAGTTTTCTACCTATTTATTTATATATAGTTTGTTGTGCACACACAAGGCTATATACATTTGAAATGGGATCCTTATTCTCACTAGCATATCTTTAATTAAATATTGCCAAACTATATATATTGAGGGTAATATAGTTTAAAGAAAATAGTGGGAGATACCAATTTAAAATAAGACCTAATTTATTTTGGTAATTAATAAAAGAATGTATGCTAAAATGTTGTTAATTTCAAATTCATTTACAAAATTTTACAATGTCTAAAATTACTATCACTGCGTAGCATATTAGATGCTAAATTAAGGGACCAATTAAACGGATTGATTAAGGAAATTGAGAATAGTTGTCATGGTTTGAAAAGCTATCTTATGTCCTTAATAAGTCTTTCCCGCAATGGTTGCGCATAATGCCTCTGAGGAAGATATTGCTACTTTTAGAAAGTGGCAAGATGATGCACTGATTGGCTCAATCGCATCATGCTCGCATCCATGAGTACTTGAGCTTGGTGTCGAGATGAAACTATGGATGCTCTATTATACTCCCCGCACGCCAAGTAGTTGATGGTGAGAAAAGTAGGACTAATAGATATCAGGATATCTAAGGAGCTCTTTCGATCTAGAATGACCAGCGACACACAAGATGTGGACACATGCCCTAAACATGATCAATTTAATTGAACAATTAGGACAATGATTTTGTCATGGATGGAGAGTTGAGCCAAGATTTGATCTTACAGTTACTCTCGAACTCCTTTTCATAATTGTTGTGAATTTTTCATATGAATAAGCTAGATATCAGCCTCGCTGATTTGCTTAATATGTTAAAAATGCTGAGAGTCACTTTTCAACCAAGAAAGATCAAGTCTTACCGGCAGGGGCCAAAAGATCTTCTAAAAAGAAGAACGATTCAAAAAAAGTAAATAGAAAGGCAAAAATAAAGGATAATAAAAACAAAACTGATTAGGATAGCAAAGGAGTTTGTTTCCACTGCAATAAGCCTGGACACTAGAAAAGAAACTGCGAGAAGTATCTTGTAGAGGCTAACCAGAAGAAGCTTAGTGAAGCTTCGGTTACAAATATAGTTTTTGTTCATGATTGAAATAAATTTTTCTTTAAGTCAAGGTTCTACTTGGGTATTGGATACCGGCTTTGGTTATCATAAATATAGATTTATGAAGGGACCAAGCAGAAGTAAAAAGCTAAACAAAGGATAAGTAATCCCAAGTCTGGAAAATGAAGCAAAGGTTGATGCATTAGCCATGGCCTACATGCAAATCTATTAAGTTAATAAGTTGTTATTGTATTCCAGTTCTCGTTGGAAATATTATTTCCATTTTAATGTTGGACAATGAAATCTTTGGTATTATATTTAAGAACAATTGTTATTCTATTTATAATAATAATGTTTTGTATAGAACTGAAATATTACTAAATGAATTTTGTGTACTTGACTTATATGAAAAATTATTCTACAAATTGAACAAACTAGTATAAGAAAAGGAGATGATCATTCAAAGAGTTGAATGTTTGTATTTAATAAAATACAAGTATAAATTATTTGAAAGGTTCAAAGAATTCAAAATTGAAACTAATTTGAAAAGTATTAAGATTTTTTGATTAGATCGAGGAAGGAATACTTGTGCAATAAGTTTTTAGATCATCTCAAATGGTTTTCTCATAATAGACGCCTAATGATACCCAATAATTTATTGATGTATCTGAAAGGAAAAATCGTACCTTGTTGGACATGGTACAGTCCATAATAATTTTACCGACATTTCATTATCCCTCTGGGGTTATGCCTTAGAAATGGCTGCATATCTACGAAAAAGGTAACCTCAAAATCCAGCCCCAAGACTCCATAAAAGTTATGGACAGGGAGGATTCCTAATCTTAAGTATGTTAAGATAAAGAGTTGTCCAACTTATGTGAAAAGGTTTCAAAGGATAAGCTTGGGACAAGATTTGACAAGTACAAATTTGTGGAACATCTTAAAGTAAGTTTAGGGTATATGTTCTATAATCCTACTTAATAAAAGGTGTTTGTTGCGAAACACGCTACCTTCTAAGATAAATGTGTTTATCATTAAAGGGGCTAGTGGGAGGATAATAGATCTTGAAGAGTTCAAGAACCACAAAATACTATAAGTCAAATAAGAGGAACTTGTAGATTGAACTATTATACCACAACCGAATCGTAAATCTGGAATAGTACCGAAGATACCTGAGAGGTATGGATTCATCATGGATGATGATGATGAGGTACATATCATAGAAGATGATGATCTAGTTACATACGATGAGGTAAGAGTTGTAGACACTCAGAGAAATGGATTGAAGCAATCTTCTCAAAAATGGAACATTTATTTTGGTGAAACAAATCAAAAGAGTTTGATTTTATCACAAATAAGAATGAACCTACTGTGTACAAAAGGGTCGGCAGGAGCGTCGTGATATTCCTAATATTATATATTGATATACTATAGAGATAAGGAATGACATACTAATGCTACAATTAGTAAAGATAAAGTTGTCTAAACATTCCTCCATGAATGATTTGGGAAGAGTATCTTAATTGTGGATACAAATCTATATAGATAGATTTAGGAGGATGCTCGAATTAACCCAAGAAACGTATATTCATTTGATGCTAAAGTCGTTTAGCATGGCAAAATCCAAGAGATCGATGTCTTATATTGATGAGCTATGAAGTGTATCTCTCTTAATAGTCCCCATAGACTCCTGAAAAGAGAGATTGCATGAGTGACAATCATGTATACAATGAAATATACGAGACCCGATGTTGATCGGTCATATTCTGGAGAATATCACTGTAACACAGTGAAAAACATCTTAAAGTACTTAAACGACACCAAGGATGTGATTAAAATTTATGGTGGGTCTAAATTAAAACTAGAGGGCTTAATAGACTCAAGTTTTTCAGACAGACCAAGACGACAGAAAATCCACTTTACGATAGAGCGTTACCTTGAACGGTGGTGCAGTGAATCGGAAAGGTTTCAAATAGCAAAGAGTTGCTGATTTAGTGATAAAGACAAAGTATATAGCTTTAAATGAAGCTGCAAGTTGATTGTTTGGATGAAAAGTTCATTACAGAACTAGGAATAGTTCCTAAGTCTCATCTTAGATCTAAACATGTGTTGTGGCACTTTCATTTGATTATAGAAATCATTAAAAGATGGGAAATTACTATAGAGATAGTGGACTCTCAAGAACAACATTACATATCCATTAACTAAAGCTTATCCAACAGCAGGATAATCGTCACTTAGAGAAGAAGGGTATGAGATACCATGACGATTGGCTTTAGTGCAAGTGGGAGATTGAAAGTAGTATGCACACAAGACAATCATGTTTGATGATAAAGCATATACTTTGTAACAATCTTATTCATTTATTAATAAAAAGTATTAATTTATTAAAGGCTTTTAATTATCTACATGATGTTGCTTTATAATATATGATAAACCCATAGTTTTAAGCAAAGCTTTTAGAATAATGATGATAATCATTCTAATGAGATCTAAATTCTTAGAAGGCTTAAAACTAAAATAGTTCCTAATCATTGGATTACTAAATTGGGGATTAGTGAATCCGGATAGATCGGTACATACGTTACTTGCTCATTGGATGAGGATGATTGATCTCATGATCATTTGTGTGGAGACATTAAAGCAAGTATGTAGGTGCTTATTAGTGAATAAGTTTACTGAACGTGGCTCGCTAAGGAATACCTAATGGAGTTTTACTTGCCTGTCAATAGGAATTCCTGTAGTGATAGTAGTACAAGTGATCCTTAGACTAGAGATCATCATAGTATCTTATGTATGATGAATTATACTTTGACTTATTCCTTAAGACCCTTAGGGTATATCAAAGGGTATGCTTGGGTATAATAAGTCGTACATGGAGATAATGTATGATCAATAAAGAATCCATCGCTTCTAGTAAAAGAAGAGAAATGTCCTATGCGATTCGATAAACGACAACCCAGAGTCATTGGCGAAGCGTAATGAAATTAGAAAGGAGTTTCTAATTTTTATTATTTGGAGTTGTGCATTTAAGAGTCGAAATACATATAATTAAATAAAATAAGACTTGATAGTAATTTCATGTCTTATATTTAATTGGGACATTGTATGGTGGAAGATTGAATTGTATTGGTAACTATTTACTCAAAGGTTCTTTTATGATTAATGTTGAAATCTATATTATCCGAAAAAAAGTCGTTAATCGCTAGGGAGGCTTATCCTATTGTAGAATAAATATTATTTATTTAAATAAATTAATAGTTTAATTTATTTATTTAAGTAAGATTAGAATTGTTCTAATTAATTTATTCACAACCGATTTAATATGGAGAACCTAAAGGGTCACACCATAAAAGAAAGAATAATTATTTAAGAAGCAAATGACATAATCGTAATAATAAGTTAAGTATATTTAATTTAATCTATGGTGATAGAATAAATTAAATAGCTTAATATTTATTATTTAATATATTTTGAAAATATTAAATATAAATTAATAAGAGGAGTCTTATTATTATTATTACTATTATTATTATATAATTCCTAAAGGAGTTTGGGAATTAATTAATAAAAGTACTCTTATATATCCTAATAAGATTAGGAGCTAATTAATTAAAAGAATTTAATTAATTATTCCTAATAAGATTAGGAGCCTAATTAATTAAAGGAGTTTAATTAATTAAAATAAAACCTAATTTCTTAATTGTTAAGGAGGGTTGCCTACATCTATAAATAAGACAAGTCTTATTATGGGTGGGTGTTGTTGACTTTTTTACAACAGACGTAATTTCAATAGTTGGGAGAGTACACCCTTTCTATGAGAGATAAAAAAAACTAGAGTTTTGCCAAACACCCATCTTCTTGAATCTTTCTTCTTCTTTGGTGGACCACCTCTAGAGGCCAAATATTTGGGTGGCTAACATTGATCAAAGGAAGGAACCAAACTCGTTGGATTCAAGTTAAACGCGAAAAGAATTTGGAGGTGAACTAGTACTTGAGGAAGCTCGAATCTTCAAGGGTATAATTCTAATTCTTCTTCTTTTTGTTTAATTAATAATTGTGCATAAAGGATGATCAGGGTATATGGTTTGTAAAATTTTAAAAATCTAATTTTCCATACTTCCACTTATTTTGTGCAATATGATTACGTTCATGTATATTACAAACCTAACATTTTCTCCCTGTCTTCTTTAGCAACCATGATCTGATGGTACCCAGTGAAGCAGTCAACAAATGATTACATGCCATATTAAGTCGTGTTGTCTATTTGTATGTAGACAAAAGGTATAGGGAAATTATCTTTGAGATAAGATTTGTTCAAATCCCTATAATCCACGCATACTCTCACCTTCCCTCCGGGCTTAGGCACATGAACTATATTGGATAGTCACTCAGTGTAGGATGATACCATGATGATGCCAACTTTGAATTGTTTAACAATTTCTTCTTTGACTTACAGACTCCACTCAGATTTTAGTCGCCTAAGTTTCTGCTTGACTAGCTCGAATCCTTCTTTAATAGGTAGGCGATGAATGACAATATTAGTAGACAAACCGATCATGTCCTCATGTGACCATGAAAACACATCCTCGAACTGGGCTAGTAGAGTAATTAGGTTTTTTTTTTCTTGAGGTAAGGTCCATGCCTATCTGGATTTCTTTAGGGTTTTCTGAGGTTTCGATATTGACAGAGGTGGTTTGATTAAGATTTGATTTGGGTTTATCTTCTAACAATTCTTTAATCTCCTCAGGCACCTCATAGTCCTCTATCCCTTCTTGCTCAATCCCCATCAACTTAAAGTCCAACTCTACATCAAAGTTGTAGTCATTATGGAGATTTGGCATTCCATTAGCAAGGCTAGACAAACCCAACTATGGAGTCCTAAAAACAAAATGCTTTCACTTAATATATGAGATTGTTTGATCATACAAAGCATTAGCAAAAACATGACAAAAGTAACTTCTAGTACTATGCAACAAAAGTAATCAACTAATAATATCTACATGTTAGGGCAGATAGACTTTCCGTGAAACCCTAAAAACCCTAATAAGACTCAGTTATGTAAATTCTGTGATATTAAATAAAATCTCTCCATTCTGAATTTTTATTGTGTTATTATATACTTTGTTGTAGAAATTAGGTCAAATAATTTTTTTTCCAAAATTTTACGTGATTGACACGTCATGCTTAAAATATTTCTTCCGAAAATAGAATTTTCGTTATATGTGTTTTGACAAGCTGCTTTGTTGTGCTTACACTGATAAAAAGCTTTGTCTTGCTTAGTAGGATTTGTGTAAAAACCTATGTTAGGAACCCTAATATCTAAATTAGGAAACTCTAACCCTAGATTTATAACCCTAGCCCTAAATTTGTAACCCTAACCTATTTAGTTAAAATTAATCGTAGTTAGGTTATCTTAAACCGTAACCAAGGTTATTAAATTTCTATTAGGTGTTAATAAACATCATTAAGTAACCCTAATCATAAAATCCAAAAACTAATCAATATTAAGAAGGATTAAGGAATAAATAAGTTACTAAAATTGGTAAAATAACTCACAAGTAGGATGCATGTCACCAAAGCAAGTCCCAAGGTAGCACATGACCATGTATCAACTCCTAAGCAGCACAAGTTAACAAGATCAGATATTAAGGGAGGCAAGTAGGTGAAAAATGTCTAAAAAACCTAAGTTGCTAAAGTCTATAAATAGAAGCTCAACCTCAGGCCAAACCCACGAATTTCCAAATCTTATACACTCATATTTCATACCTAAATAATCCCTGGTGATAGCAAGATCAGAATCAGAAGTCAAAAATCAAAATCACTCAAGAAAGGTGCAAACCCTAATTTTACCTTAGATCTTTAATGCTATGTTGAATCTGTAGTTTAGTTGTTTAAATATGTGTAATAACATGTTAGTAAGTATTCTAAGTTGATAGATCATATTTTCATAAAATCTAGATGCATCAAAATGATGTTTTAAGTAATCTGGAAAATCTGGAAAAATAGGTCTGACAGTCGAATGTCAGAGCCTATAGATCCTTGTATGTTAATATCTAGGTCTGTTAATTGTATGTTAGTTGTAGTATTACATGAGATTAATAATCTAAAAGAGGAATTAGGTCTATTAGATTCACATATTGCAAGATATAAGTGGTCAAAAGTCGTTGACCGACCACGAAGTTCTGATTTTTGGGTTACCCAAAAATCTCAAGAACTGTATGAGCTGGGTACTTTGATTGGCCTTTAAATTGCTTTCTATTTGTTGTTAGGATGTCTAAGTGTTATGTAATGATACCCTGACATACATACTACATATCTATAACACTCAAACTCTTAATTAATTCATAGACTTACTAGAATTAATGGTCAAATATCGTTGATTGAGCATGATTGCATTTTCTGAAAAACCCAGAAACCTGATGAACACCAAGAACAACCTCTGGTTGTACTTTGACCAATCTAAATCTGCACCCTAGGGTCTTATTCAGTCCAAACTAGTGTATCATCTATGTACTTTCGTATATAGACTACAAACTACATCAATCAAAACACATATCTATCACATAGATTGAAAGATATAAGAGCCACAAAAGTGTTAATCGACCATGACCACTGTTCTGGGTTACCCAGAAACCCAAGAACAACTCTGACAGTGACTTTGAACCTCTATAACTTCTTGTTATATAAAGGTTAGAGCCTGAACTTGGTATGTTGTTGTACTACTACATGAGTACTACAAAACCTATACACTTACAAACCCAGAATCATAACCAGTAGGGAGTTGGATCAAGGTCAAAGTGACCTCTAAGCCTTGACCAAACTGTTTAGCGACAGACAGTAAACAAAATTAATTAGAAATAATTAATAAATAATTATAAAAATAGTTTTAAAACTTATTCTAAGTTATAATATTTAACTTTTAATATTTAGGGTATAAATTCAATAAATATTTTATTTATTTAAATATTATTAATAATTAAGTTATTAATAAATTAATTAGATAAATTATTTATAAATAATAAATAATAATCTAAAAATGATATTAACAATTTAAAAATTATATTAAGTGGTTATAAATTATTTAAAAATAATAAAAAGGTTTTAATAATATTCTAAGTGAATATTAATTATGTAAAAATATTAATAAATAATTTAAAAATCATTTTAATAGATAAATAAATACTTAAAAATTATTATAAGCTTCAGAAATTATTATAAATGATATATAAATTATCTAAAATTATAATAAAGCTTATAATTAAAGTTTAACCAAATGATATTAGCTTATTAAATATCCGGTAAGGTTTTAGGACACTTTGAAATCATATCAAACTTAGACCAGAATGTGAATAATTTGTGTAGTTGAGTATTGTTATCAATACTAATGTATTATATATATATAACACACACACACACACACACACACACACACACACACACACACACACACACACACATATATATATATATATATATATATATATATATATATATATCTTTGAACATATAGGTATTTATAACTAATCGAGTAGCGTTAAAAAAACTAATGTAACCTAATTATATATTAGGTGATGATTGGGTAATATACTCATGAATCGGATATATTTGGACTTAAATTATTATATTTTGAAGGCATTTAGATTCATTTTTACTGTGTTTAGTTGTTATTTTGCAGATTCGGGAGCTGGAGGGACAATTGAGGAAGTATGGAGTAGAGAATGGCATTTTGGTAATTAAAGCAACTTACGGGCAACGGGCGCCATCTTGCTAGAGAGTAAATCCAGTACTTTGGTATTTGGGTCATAATTTTTTGTTGACCGGACGCGCGTTGACCAAGGGTTTGACTGCTCAATTGGAGGTTCTTTGACAAGTTGAGTTGAAAAAGGATTGTGGTTGGATAAGTGGAGTATATAAAGGTTATTTTGATTGAATTAAAGATCCATCAACTACACAATTGAAGGCTAAGCAAGGAAGGAAGAACAGATTGAAGATTTTACTTAGAGTTTCTTCTTCTCCATTCTTTCAATTCGTGTAATTCTTTAAGGATGATTTGCAAAAGATTGTTGATTTTAATTCAATGACAATGAACTAATTCTTTCATTAAGATTTCAATTGAACCTTTTATGTCTATAAATTAGTTATTCAATTTATTCCAATTATTTGTGTCAAAGTGAATTGTTTATCTTGTCTTATGCTTATTGATTAATTATTTGATCAGTAATTACCTTGTTACTCTAGAAGGAATTGAAAGATGAGATCTAGGGTTAGGCTGGGCATGATAACATGTGACTTAGTTATTTGCATGACAAATAATTAGGTTCATGAATTGAATGGAAATATCTCATTCACCGCATTAACACATAAGGAATTGGAATTGAAGGAGTTTAATTCAATTGTTTTGCATAGGAATATAGCAAGATTAATCTGGATTAAATAGAAGTCATTTGATCACTTGGAAAAGGACTTTTGGCATTTGAGAATTCACATTAATAATTCAATGAGGCATAATAATTGTGATAATTGGATAAATTGATTTATTGTTCATAATTGGGGATATTGAAGTCTTAATCTTTATTTATATGAATTCATTTATAAAGCAATTTATTTAATTTGTTAATTTAGTTTTCTTAATTAGTTTCCTTATTTTAGAAAAATCACACTTTGCAATTGTTTAAATAAAATTGATTTGGTTAATTAGTACTTGGTAATTTTTATTAAATAATTCCTCGTGGGAACGATACTCTACTTTCACTTTATTACTTGTCGATAGTGTATACTTGCACATTTGTTTTGATTGTGAAATCAACCAACAATTTTTTTTAGTATTTATTCTTGGGAAATTCTTTATTAATATTAATTCCATATTAGTTATAATCAATTCGGTCTTAATTTAAACGTTACTTATTTTTCTTCTTGTATTTGCAGGAATTCTTTGTGAGTGTATGCACACTAGATCAAGGGCTAAAAAGGAACTTTTTCCTTATACAGACGATATCGAAAGGAAGTTCTAGAAATTGCAGTTGACTAGTGTAGTGTCACCTTTGGAAGAGGAACTGGCAGAACAAGAAATTCCAGTGAACATGGCAGGGGACGATCAAAAATCACTTAGGGATTATGCCATGCTGAATGTCACGGATATACAGTCGAGTATTAGGAGACCGATAATCAATGCAAAGAGTTTCGAGATAAAACCGGGAATAATTCAGATGCTACATAATACATGCCAGTTTGGGGGTAGTTCGATAGATGATCCTAATGAGCATATCTTGAGTTTCTTAGAAGTTTGCGATACCTTCAAGTTCAATAATGTGTCGGAGGATGCTATTAGGTTGAGGATGTTCCCGTTTACATTGAAAGATAAAGCGCAAAGTTGGTTACACTCTTTGCCTCCTGGTTCAATCACAGCTTGGGATGATTTAGCTCAAAAAATTTTAGCTAAGTTTTTCCCACCAGCGAAGTCGGCAAAACTACGGAACGATATTCACACCTTTGCACAGTTCGACTCAGAATTGTTATATGAGGCGTGTGAAAGATTCAAGGATATGCTCCGTAAGTGCCCACATCACGGAATTCCACAGTGGATGTAGTTGGGGATATTCTGCGATGGTTTGCACGCGTCCACAAGAGTCAGTATTGATGTAGCAGCAGGTGGAGCGATTATGTCTAAAAATTTTGATGAGGCATATCAGCTGCTAGAGACGATGGCCAACAACAACTATCAGTGGCCCATGACTAGGTCTAACCCTCCAAAGACAACGAGCAAGTTTGAAGTGGATCCTATGACAGCATTATCAGCACAGGTGGTCGCAATAGCTAAGAAAATGGAAACATGGAGTCCACCATCCACACAACAGGTAGCAATGGTTTGTGAATTATGTGGTGGGGGTAATGCTACAGATCAGTGTGCCATAAATTCTGAATCAGCTTAATTCGTGGGGAGCTATAATCGATTCACCCAACCGTATCCGAACCAAAACGCATATAATCCGGGTTGGAGAAATCATCCGAGATTTTCATGGAGTAACAATCAAGCTCAAGCTCAAGCACCTAGACCAATAAAACACATCCAGATTTCAAAATCAGACTCAACAACAACCAGAAGGGAAACCAGGTTGGGAGGAAGCCTTGGAAAAATTCATTAGAGCTACTGACAAAAAGATCGAGGCACAAGACAAGATATTGAATCAAGTAGATATGAATGTGAAAAGCCAAGGTGCGTCGATAAAGAATCTGGAAAATCAATTGGGGCATATAGCACATGCATTGAACAACCGTCCACATGGAACACTCCTTAGCGATACAGAGATAAATCCGGGCAGAGATGAGCATTGCAAGGTCGTGACTTTACGCAGTGGAAAGGATTTGCAAGATCCAGTTAAGGATAAGGAAAAGAGGGATAACACAATAGATGAAATAGAAGGAGCGATAGAAACTGGAAAATGTCAAGATGAGACAGTAGAGCAGAAAGCACCAGAACCACCCATGACAATGCCTCCCATACCGTATCCGCAGAGGTTTCAGAAATCCAAGCTAGATAAGAAGTTTTCAAGATTCTTGGATATTTTCAAAAAACTGCATATCAACATCCCCTTTGTCGAAGCCTTGGAACAAATGTCGAGTTACGCCAAGTTTATGAAGGAGGTTTTGTCGAGAAAGAGGAAATGGGGTGAGTTTGAGATAGTGGCATTGACCGAAGAGTGCAACGCAATTATTCAGAATAAGTTACCGCCGAAGCTCGAGGATCCAGGTAGCTTTACTATTCCATGTGAAATTGGAAACCAGTTTTCGGGACGAGCACTATGTGATTTGGGGGCTAGTATAAACTTGATGCCGCTATCCGTCTACAGTCAGTTTGGACTCCAAGCACCAAAATCGATGAATGTCAGTTTGCAGTTGGCGGATCAATCTGTTACATATCCACGAGGTATAGTTGAAGACGTGTTAGTAAAAGTGGATAAGTTCATCTTCCCCGCGGATTTCTTTATTTTGGATTGTGAAGTAGATAGAGAAATCCCAATCATTCTTGGGCGACCATTCTTAGCAACGGGGAGAACTTTGATTGATGTGCAGAAAGGTGAATTGACGATGCGAGTTGAAGATCAACAGGTCACCTTTAATGTATTTAAGTCAATGTCTTATTCGAAAGAAAAAGGTGAATGCATGCAGGTGGATATCATGGATGAATTGGTTAATCACAAGTTCCACGAAAATTATTCAGAGGACTCGCTAGAATCTATTTTGCTCGGGATGGATGATGATGGTATTGAAGATGACGTTGAGTATGTCAAATGGCTAGATACATCATCTTTCTTTTGGAAAAGCAATCAACCATTCGACACCCTTGATAAGCCCGAAACGAAAGGTAAAAAGTTCAAACCCTCGTTAAAAGAGCCACCAGTGTTAGAATTAAAACCTGTACCATTTCATTTGCAGTATACTTATTTGGGAAAAGATGCTACCTTACCAGTTATTGTTTTGACGGAGTTAAGCGACACGTAAAAGGAGAAATTGCTAAGGGTATCATGCGAGTTCAAAATAACAAAACTATAGCGGAATCGGATGAATTAGTCCCTCATTCATATAATAAATATTTGGAAGAGGAATTAGTCCATCATCTGTAAAGAATAAGATGAAGGATTTTAATGGAAGAGTGGTTGGGGCAAAACCAATCATCGAAAGCATGGGTAAAAAAAAGATGCGTACTCAAAGAAAGGGGTATGGCGGTGGTGAAGAACGAAGCTAATGAGCTTATCCCTACTAGAATCGTTACAAGATGGAGAGTATGTATGAACTACCGCAAGCTGAATAAAGCCACACGCAAGGATCACCTTCCCTTGCCGTTCATTGATCAGATGCTAGATAAGTTAGCAGGACATCAATTCTATTGTCTTCTGGATGGATATTCTGGGTATAATCAAATTGCCATAGCCCCGGAGGATCAAGAGAAAACTACATTCACATGCCCATACAGTACGTTTGCGTTCCGGCGTATGTCCTTTGGTTTATGTAATGCACCGACAACTTTTCAACGGTGCATGATGATGATCTTCTCAGATATGGTCGAACAGAATTTGGAGGTATTTATGGATGACTTTCCCGTGTTTGGTGATAGTTTTGACTTATGTTTGAAAAATCTGATTTTAGTGTTGAAGCGATCCGTGGAGACTAACCTGGTCCTTAACTAGGAAAAATGTCACTTTATGGTGAAAGAAGGGATTATTTTGGGGCATAAGGCAGCAGGCTTAGAGGTGGACAAAGTGAAGATTGAGACAATTGAGAAACTACCTCCTCCATCATCTGTAAAGGGAATTCGGAGTTTCTTGGGATATGCGGGTTTCTACAGATGCTTCATTAAAGACTTTTCAAAAATTTTGAAATCATTATGTTCTCTGTTGGAGAAGGACATGCCTTTTAAGATGGATCCGTCATGTATAGAGGCATTTGAAGTATTAAAGAGGAAATTGGTCTCGACTCATATTATAGTGGCGCCCGATTGGTCTTTACCATTTGAATTGATGTGCGACGCCAGTGACTACGTAGTTGGAGTAGTATTGGGACAACGTCACGGTAAAATTTTTCACACTATCTACTACTCCAGCAAGACGTTGACGGATGCCCAGTTGAACTACACAACCACCAAAAAAGAATTACTTGCGGTTGTGTTTGCCTTTGACAAATTCAGAGCATATCTCATTGGGACCAAGGTAATTGTCTACACTGATCATTTTGCCATTAAATATCTGATTGAGAAGAAGGATGCCAAACCGCGGTTAATACGGTGGGTACTGTTGTTACAAGAATTTGATTTGGAGATCCGGGATAGAAAAGGTACCGAAAATCAGGTGACGGATCATCTTTCTCGGTTGGAAAACACGGAGGTGCAGAAAAAAGACAACATAATGATCAATGAGAAATTTCTAGATGAACAGCTTCTTCGAGTAACAACAATATTACCATGGTATGCGGATTACGTGAATTACGTGGTTGCTAAAGTGTTACCCCCAGATTTGAACTCACAGCAACGAAAGAAGTTCCTCCATGATGTTAAGCAATACTATTGGGATGAACCATTTCTGTTTAAGGCTTGTGCAGATCAAATGATCAGACGTTGTGTGCCACATGAAGAGATGGACAACATATTAGGTCATTGCCACTCATCAGATTACGGAGGTCATTATTCTGGTGATCGAACAGCAGCCAAAGTGTTACAATCGGGATTTTTCTGGCCTTCTCTATTCAAAGATGCTTACCTCTATGTGCTGAAGTGTGATCGGTGCCAACGCGTAGGTAATATCTCCAAGCGCAATGAAATGCCACTCAACACAATCTTGGAGGTTGAACTATTCGACGTGTGGGGGATCGACTTTATGGGACCTTTCCCATCCTCCTTCAATAATCAGTACATTCTGTTGGCGGTAGATTACGTTTCTAAATGGGTAGAAGCCGCAACTTTACCCACAAATGATGCCAAAGTTGTCTTACGATTTTTGAAGAAAAATATCTTCACTCGATTTGGGACGCCTAGGGCGATAATAAGTGATGAGGGAACTCATTTATGTAATAAGCAGTTCACTAAATTGCTTATAAAGTATGGGGTTCATCATAAAATTGCAGCAGCGCATATCTTCCCCAAACCAATGGTCAAGTTTAAGTCTCAAATAGGGAGGTCAAGAAAATTCTAGAAAAGGTGGTTAATCCATCATGAAAAGATTGGTCCTTGCGTCTCGATGATGCCCTATGGGCATATCGAACGATGTACAAGAATTCGATTGGCATGTCACCCTACATAATGGTCTACGGAAAAGAATGTCATCTCCCGGTCGAATTAGAACATAGTGCACACTGGGCCATTCAGAAACTTAATTTCGATCTACAAGCAGCTGGTGAGAAGAAGTTACTTCAACTAAACGAGATGGACGAATTTCGATTCAATGCTTATGAGAACGCAAAACTCTATAAGGAGAAAGTCAAAGCTCGACACGATAAGAAAATTCTTGATCGAGATTTGAACCCGCCAACAAGTCTTGCTTTTTAATTCACGATTGCGTTTATTTCTAGGAAATTGAATTTCGTTGGAAATTGAAATCGTGATTATATCCGCCGCCCCACACGGAAACATCGAAGTCGAAGAACCAAATTCAAAACGCACATTTAAGGTGAACGGTCAACAACTTAAACATTACTGGAGTGGACCTATCGAACGTCAGTCCACGGTCATGTACCTCTCCGAACCAGCGGACAATTGAGAAACACTGCGAAGTCTGGCTGACGACTATATACCAAGCGCTATAGGGAGGCAACCCCATTTATTTTATTTTATTTTATTTTATTTCCCCTCATTAAGACTATTGTTACTTTCATTTATTTTATTTTTTATTTTATTCATTTTATTATATAATATACATAACATCTGTCTGTTTCATACCCAACACAGTTGCAAGATGACCACTAAATGACATAAGGAGTATCCAGATCAGCGCCCCGACGCTTGAAAACAAGGGGAATCCAAATACCAACACTGACCCCATCGAGAATCTATCACATACCCCCAAAGACCCGTCGGAGTCCAATATAATTTACACGCAAGTACTCGCGCTAAGGGACGCCCTCACAGACATCGCTTGATGTAAAGCGCCTGACGCTCTAATCATGCACTCTCACAACGCCCCGACGCTTAGACTAAGAACTAGAAACTGTTGCCTAGAGCCCCAGCGCTCTACACTGTATATAATCCAGTGCCCCGACGCTGCGATGTAAATTAAGAGTCCTACAAGGGCTTAATTGCTGAACGGTTACACTTCTCCTCTTTTCAAATTCTCTTATCAATTATCTCTCACACGTCTCTAATATTATCATAAGGTAACCGAAACCCGGATAGTGGATATCTGCATAACTCGAGACACAACTTCATATCTCGTTTTTCTGTGATCACTGTGTTCCGTAATTTTCATCTCTCACGTTCATCTTCAAAGGTATGTCCTGAATTACATTCAAATTATTGTGGAACAAAACCTTGTTAATGGTGCGATTGGTGAGTCATATTCATCTTGATTTACATTCTCCTACATTTAAAGCGAAGATTTTCATTCTTTTGATTTTGCATATATAATATTGCACATATGTGACTCACTTTTGATTGGGATAGAATGCTTATATAGAGATTGAATGATAGGGATTTAAATTGTTAGAAAATTGGGAGTGTTCCAAGAAAAGTATGAAATGCCCACAAAGTGTTTGATGTTTTTTCTGACTCAATGTCATGCCCATAACCATATCCAAAATTGACTGTACTTTCATTCTAACCATCCCAATACCGTAGGACTACGGAGATATCATTAGTATGGGGGGTTAATTTGTATTGATGCTTATGTCGGGTCAAATTTCTATGGGACTAATATTTTGTTGGACTTGCATATACATGATTGAAATTCCACAAAATTTTAGCCTATATAGTTTTCCGTTACCCATGTACCGAATGTTGCAGTTGTTTGCCATAATATGCTTCTACGTAGTGTGCTTCTTTGCAAATTGTACCATTTAAATAGTAACTGCGACCAATCAGTACAATGTGTTGTGACACACCCCCAACCATGTACTCCACATGCACATATCCTGAAGTTTGGGGGTAGTGTTCGGGGTCCGTGTAAACATATTCGAGTTATGCCCAATGCTAATACATGTGAATGCGATTTCTTGCAGATTTTCTCATGGCTTCAAAGCGGCAACGTGGAAAAGGGTCGGGGATAGCCTCAACCCAACCCAAATTTGACAGTCGCCGGTTCGTGAGTGCTGCAGCCCAAGAACGCTATAATAGGATGGCTACGCGCTCACTAGTCCCCGAACACAGTTTAAGGCCTGATCCAGCTAAGGATGGGGATATGGTAGCCATGATTGCGGAAAGAAATTGGTTCACATTCACCACGCAACCAGACCTAGCAGTCATTGCAGTAGTAAAAGAGTTTTACGCAAATGTGTCCGAACACTTCCACTATGGGGTGTATGTGAGGGGTAAGACGGTTCAATTCGGTGAAGAAGATATCAACGGGTGCTACCAACTACCGTTAGAGGGACTCCATGATGAGTATGCTAGTCTTGTGAGTGACGGGCCAGACTATGAAATAATTCGTGAGCTTTGTCAACCAGGCACCACATGGACATTGCATGAACGTGGCAGCATGACCTTCCCACTTTCTAACCTCAGTTTATATGGGAAGGCGTGGTATGCCTTTATATGTGCCAAACTCATGCCATGCACACATGTGAGTCATGTCACCAAGGAGAGGGCTGTCCTGCTGTATTCCATCATTCGAGGATTGAAGATAGATGTCGGTCATGTTATTCAGCAATCAATTTTGCGAGATGCAAGAGGAGGAACCACAGGAGGTTTACCCCATCCATCTCTCATTTGCGTGTTATGTGCAAAATTTGGGGTCAAATAGAAATCGGATGAAATGATTCAAACTCCTATGTCGGTGTTGGACCACAAGCTGATCAGTGGGTATAGAGTATGGTTGGGTGGGGAGAACCACCCTAGGGGATTAGGTTTTATAATTCCCCAAGTGGAGGTTTCACAAGCTCCACCACCTTCGGCTCCACCCACATATGGTCCTTCCTCCGCAGCTCACCGTGGTGTTGTCCCTGAAGTTGTCCAGTGTGAGATTGACGGTTGGTTCTACAATCTAGAATTCCAGAATGTCCGCCTGTTGGACCGCCAGGATGTCATCTATAAGTACTTGGTTGACCAATTTGCCTATAATGCCATGAACGCCAAACTGCTTCTCGGCGTTAATCTTAGCCGCCCCACTGCTCCCATTCTCGCTGTGATTCCCCTTCCGATCTAGAGATGAGCGAGGATGATGGTGCTCCACCCGAGGAATAAGCTCGTCAGGGAAGTCCTCTGTTTTATATTGTTTTATTTTTTGCATGAGGACATTTCTCTAGATAAGTTTGGGGGTAGTTAATTTTTATTTGCAGTTGCAGATTGTTAATAGTTTGTGGATAATTTGGGTTGTTATTGTTGGTTATATGTTGCATGTAGGATTGCATGTTAATTCCAGCTTTTGATAGTACGTATGTTTGGGGCTAATGATGAAATTAAAATTGCATGAACAAGTCTAGTAAGGATTGTTAAGCTAGTGATATGATTTTCTTGACATGATTTAAATCTTTATCTCTTTGACACTGATATTATTAGGATAACACATTTTGAAAAATGACCATGTTGGCTATGATAGTTAAATGGATAGATAATAGACTTCTAAAGGATGAATGCTAGTGAAATAAAGGAACAAGTTGAATAGCTAAAGATGACTGAATTTAGACATAAACTCAAGTTTGGGGAAAAAATATTTGGAGTATATAAGTTATTAAAAAAATAAAAATAAACATGGGTGGCATGCTTGTCTAGTTTTGTGGCCTTTATTACTTAAGTAAGTAAGCTTCAGGGGATTGTCTCTACACCTAGTGCCCTAATGTCTTAATGGCTTGGGAGTCGTTGGTGAAAGCTCATTAAGGTAACAATCGAAAAGCCTAAAGGAATAAGACAATGCATAGTCATGAGAAAAAAAAAAAAAGAAAGAAAAAAAAAATAATAAAGTGGGAAAAGTGCAAAAGGCCCCCATTATTAATAATGAAAAAGGAAAGCATAAGTATTCCATTTTGACCCTTGAATTTTGGTAATTGTTTGATTTTTAGTAATCAAGTTTATTTGATGAGTTCTCGAGTTTTACACCATATGATGCCTTCAAAGATATCTATTATCTTTTATATTTTGCTTTTCATTAGTTAACATGGTCGTTGAACACACACACGATATATCGATAGAATAACATGATTTAGATTTATTGATTGTTGCGATATTATTGATCTACCTTAGCATGATGTATTAACATATTTTTGTGATTTTTCTGAGGCCTAATGGACATACGGTGTGCTATTGATTGCTGGAAGTAAGAACAAGTAGATAGGTTGCATTTGCATGGTGGTTTAGTTTTCGTGTTCTTATGTGTTTTATTGCTTGAGGACAAGCAATGATTTAAGTTTGGGAATATTTGATGATTGAGTAATATACCCATGAATCGGATATATTTGTACTTAAATTATTGTATTTTCAAGGCATTTAGATTCATTTTTACTGTGTTTAGTTGTTATTTTGCAGATTCGGGAGCTGGAGGGACAATTGAGGAAGTTTGGAGCAGAGAATGGCATTTTGGTAGTTAAAGCAACTTCTGTTGGCTATTACTAGGCGCCATTATTAGTAGAGTAAATCAAATATTTGGGACCGGGTCATGGTTTTTGTTGACTGGACTCGCATTGACCAAGGGTTTGACTGCTCAATTGGAGGTTATTTGACAAGTTGAGTTGAAAAAGGATTGTGGTTGGATAAGTGGAGTATATAAAGGTTATTTTGATTGAATTAGAGATCCATCAACTACACAATTGAAGGCTAAGCAAGGAAGCAAGAACAGATTGAAGATTTTACTTAGAGTTTCTTCTTTTCCATTCTTTCAATTTGTGTAATTCTTTAAGGATAATTTGCAAAAGATTGTTGATTTTAATTCAATGTCAATGAACTAATTCTTTCATTAAGATTTCAATTGAACCTTTTATGTCTATAAATTAGTTATTCAATTTATTCCAATTATTTGTGTCAAAGTGAATTGTTTATCTTATCTTATGCTTATTGATTAATTATTTGATCAATAATTACCTTGTTACTCTAGAAGGAATTGAAAGATGAGATCTAGGGTTAGAAGCGGGCATGATAACATGTGACTTAGTTATTTGTATGAATGAATAATTAGGTTCGTGAATTGAATGGAAATATTTGTTCACCGCATGTAACACATAAGGAATTGGAATTGAAGGAGTTTAATTCAATTGTTTTGCATAGAATATAGCAAGATTAATCTAGATTAAATAAAAGTCATTTGATCACTTGGAAAAGGACTTTTGGCATTTGAGAATTCCTGTTAACAATTCAGTAGGCATAATAATTGAGATAATTGGATAATTGATTTATAGTTCATAATTGGGGATATTGAAGTCTTAATCTTTATTTATTTGAATTCATTTATAAAGCAATTCGGTTTAATTAGTTAATTTAGTTTTCTTAATTAGAAAAATCACACTTTGCAATTGTTTAAATAAAATTGATTTGGTTAAGAGTTAGTACTTGGTAATTTTTATTAAATAATTCCTCGTGGGAACGATACTTTACTTTCACTTTATTACTTGTTGACCGTGTATACTTGCACGTTTGTTTTGATTGTGAAATCAACCAACATTAGGAATAAAAAAAATTGAATAACTTAAAGGTTATGGTATGGGAGAATAATATTATTTAAAATATATACTAATCCTAAGAGATTTATTTTATACATCTCAATTAATTAATTGCATAACTTAATTAAAGCAAGTCTAATTGGGTTAAGAAATTAAATGTACGTGAGTAAGGATTTAAATTACAATTGAGTGAATAGAAACCCTAATTAAATAACTAGGGTAAGTAATTTTAAGAGTTGGGCATATGCTAATTTATATGGCCCAAACAATTTAAATTAAAGCCTAAATGATTATAAGGTTGACCCGAATTTTTGGCCAAACTTGGAATGGATTTTTCTAGAAACTAAAATAAGCTATTAAAGTAATTAAAGAAAATAAAAAATAGAAGATATTGGAAGATTTGTTAGGATTTTGCAAGTATTTGAGCACATGCTATATTTAAAGATTTGCTAAGATTTGGAAGATTTGTAAGACCCCAACTTTTTATGAATAAAGATTTAATTTATCTAATTATTATTTTGAATATTAAGGTGTTGATTTGATATAATGCTTTAGTTATGGGTGAAATGTGTAAATTTTGCAAAGTAAGCAAGTGGTCATAAAATATTCGTTTGATCGGGGAATATTCTTTTTGTCGGGGAATATTCGTACGACGGAGCAATCATTGGTGGACCACATAACAGAATAACTGTCAGATATAGAAAGCGAAAGAAATAATCTTTTTTATAAAAAATAACGGCAAAACTTTTACCGTTAACTGTTGAAATAACCGGTGATAAAAATACAATGAATACACGCGGGTTGCACAAGAGTACATAGTATTGAACAATATCTCTGATTATTGATTCTTACGTAAGAAGTCACTCCAGTTTCATTTAATAATTGCCACGAAGAATTGTTGCACAATATCTCATATTATTGATTCAATTATTGTCACAAGATATCGTGATTTACCCGAGAATTTAAAAATTATTAAATCTTAAATTTAAGTTAAATAATAAACTTGTAGCCAGTAAAATAAGTGAATGGATTTGAGTTTTTACGGTAAGGAATTTTGTGAATTTAAATTTTTGTGGTGAATTATTCAGATTAAGGGTATATGTGTATATGTTACGTGTATATGGTATTATATGTATACGAGAATGTGGTTATGGGTGAGGGTTGACAGATAAATTTTATCGATGTCCAAACCCTATGTATATATTTAGAACGTCCACGTTCGATTAGAAAATTCTTACAATTTATAAGAAAACCCTAGAAATCAGCCTCGAATAATTTCGATTTGAGAATCCAAAACCCTAATTTGGAATATGAAACCCTAATTGAGAATTTAAAGGCTAAATGTAATGGTATTAGTATTTTCGATTATAAATATAATTAAGGATAACCCTAATTGTCTATTTGGAAAACCCTAATTTTAAAGTTTAAAACCCTAATTGTTCTGTTTGAAACCCTAATGGACTAAATTGCTAAATTAGCAATTTTAATTAGGAATTTTTAATCCTAATTGTCAAGATTCATTTATAAATTAGAATATAATTAGAAATCCTAATTATAATTTAGAGATATTAATTTTCTATTTAGAAAACCTAAATTAAAAATATTAGAAAATTGATCTTTGGGAACCTTAGGTTTTAACCCAAGGGTTAAACCCTAAGGGTTGTAGCCAATGTCTAATATGCCCTTAAATTTAGGAAGCTAAAAGTCTAATTTACCCTTTTTGTCCCATTTGGTGAATTATTGCTAGAAAATCCTATCATATCTTGCAAGTCATCATTTCCCTAACCTAGATATGGGCTACAACACCAAAGACATCGCCTATTAGCATACAAGTTCATCAGATCAATTAATTGCAAAGATTAAGAGAGACAATGTGTATTATTACTTCATTTGTGCAACCCACACTTAGCTATACTCTCTCTAAGCTCAAACCCACGAATTCTTATAGCATTTCAATCACTAAAATCAGCCCCACCAACTCACATAACAAATCAGCAGTCAAGGAATCAAAGATTTGCTCACTTAAAGGTATAAAAACCCTAAATCTTAGAAATCCTATGATTCTATGTTATATGTTGAAAATCTTTGCTTAGATATGTGTTTTAGAGTGACTTTGAGTGATCTGGGTTGATAGATCATAGATCTATAACATCTAGATACACGATTTTGAAGATTTTAAAAATCTGGAAAACTTGAAAAATATGGCCTGACAACCATATGTCAGAGGCCTTAGATCCTTCACTGTTGTTTGTTTATTGTGTTTTATGTTATGGATATGTTCTATGCCATGTAGGCTTTCATCTGAAACTTGAATCAGGGTTGGATCGTGTCTAGATTTGAAGTTATGATCGGTCAAACATGGTTGATGGAGCCATGTAAGATCGTTTTCGGAAAACCAGAAAATTCCCAGATTTCTAGTTTATCTCGACACAAGGTTTTCATGGCTTCTGTTCTTGCTAGTGTTTTATGATTTTGGTCATGTTTTTGGTCGGATGTTGTAGGCTGGTACATGAACTACTAATACATGCCATCAGATCACCTTGATTAACAACAGGATCGTAGATAATTGTGGTCAAACCACCATTGACCAACTGGCCTTATGAAAATCTGGGCAACCCAGAACAGCATGAACATCGTCTGATAGCCTTTTGAATAACCCAGATCTAACAGATTTAAGGTGTTTTAATGTTTTTGTTATAACCAACTTGTAGCCTGGTATATGTACTTTAAAGTTATGGCTTTAGATCCCACAAGTAATCAACAGATCGGGCGTGGTAGTTGGTCAAACTAGGCAGATTGATCATGTTTACCGTTTCTAGAAAACCAAGAAAATGGTTGAGTAATAATTCTGACAAGGTTTGACCAGCCATTATTTGTTATTTGTGATGTTGTGGTGATGTTGTGATGGTATAGAATTGTAGTCTGACATATCCTCTACATATTGGAACCTTAACATTACATGAAACATGACTGGAACATTAAATTAATTGAGTGACAAGATGGCTACTCGAATTTGCTGGGTTTCAAGAACCTGTGTAACGTCCGACAAGGTTTTGATTACCCAGATCTTCTTTGTTTTGTTGTTGGATGGCCATGTTATCGATTGATAATCATAGTATTACATATATACTATATTTTAGGTACCATTATGCACTTGATTATAACGAGAAACATGAATTTATTTACGGTCAAAGTGGTAACCTCAAGTCTGACATGAAGATCTGGGTTTGGGCTGATGAACACCAAGAATGTAACGGGATGAATTATTAAGTTGTGATTCGAGGATGAGTAATCCTTTTAAGAGGGGAAAGATGTGACAACCGAGATTTTGTAATTTAATTTAAATATTTATTGGATTAAATAAATATTTTTGATGAATTAATTATTAGATTAAATAATTAATTGATGAAGTTATGGTAGATTGATTTAATTATATGTGTTATATTTATTAAATTGAAGTGGAGAATTTTATTATTCGATGTATGTATTTATGTGAGCTTATTGAATTAAAAGAAATATTTAATAAGCCTTTGTTATTTAATTAATTTAATTATTGAATTAATGAGAAATTATTTTATTTTATTTAAATAAATTAAACTAGATATTTAATTTATTTTATAATGGATGTGACATTTTTTTAAACTATATGATAAGGTTTTATTAAAATAATGGGTTTTGAAACCTAGTATGCTAGCCAAACATGGCCTTAATGGGAGTTGAGGGAAGTTACCCATGATTGGGTAACTGACCACCAACGTGCGTCAGTTCTTCTCCTTATTAACAATACGTCTTCTTCTTTCTTTTTCATTATTTGCCTAAGTCTAGAGAACTTAACAGAGAGAATCAAAGAGAGAGTTTGAGAAATTTTGAGAGAGATCGGGAGAAACTCTATGATTGAAGTAGAGAGAATTGTCATTTTATTTAATCTACGCTTGGGTAATTCTCTTCAACCCAAATTCTTATTTTACGTCTTTTAAGTTTCATGAATATGGCTTAAAGTCTTATGTGAATCTCTGCAAATTGGAAAGTTGTTATAAGAATATATGTAATAATTCGAGTAGTGGCATGTTTTATATATATATTGCATAATTCCATATCATTAGTTTCATGAAATTTTACAGTATACGATTACAGAGTATGTGATATGGCCATATGGCCTTATACGTGATTTTTATATGTCAAATATAAATTATTTTCATTGAAGGAAAAATAATAATAACTTGATTAATTTATTGTTGTACTTGGTGAAACTGAATTGTAGAACTGAAGTTTTTACATATTTGGTTAATTTCATCGTTAATTCTTGTTCTCTTAGTTTAAAAATAATTTTCAAAAACCCCCATCTTTATTTTCTGTTGAAATATTAGAATAATTCTAAAATAAATCACTCTTTGTGGGATCGATCCTTTTATACAACTGTGCTAATTGTTTGAATTTGTAAAATAAAAGTGAGGTTAATTTAGTAGTGTAAACGATAACTCCCAAATTTTGGCGTTGTTACCGGGGAGTGTTAATTGTTTTTGTTTATTCTTTGTTTTCATTTTTTTTATTATTTTCTTTTTCTTTTTCTTTTTCTTTTTATTTTATAACTTAATCCTCTTACTCTATTGACTTAAATTTTGTTTAAGAGATAGAGAAAACTGCAGATATAGAAGAAGCTCTTGTTCCATCACTTGAAAATGAAAAGATGGCGGTGCTAAACAAAAATAGGACTTTAAAAGAAATAGCTACTCTCGATCTTGATCAATCATCATTTTATATTGAGTAATCTACTTTAGATGTTGCTTTTGAACTTAACTCTAGACTAATTCGTCTTTTGCCTACTTTTCGAGGTCTTACAGGTGAAAATCCATATAAGCATCTAAAGGAGTTTTATGTGGTGTGTTCCACGATGAAAGCGCAAGGAGTGGTAGAGGAACAAATCAAGCTTGGACTTTTTCCATTCTCATTAGCAAATTTGACTAAAGACTGGTTATACTATCTTCCTTCAGGATCAATATGATCATAGACTGATATGCAAAGGCTATTCTTAGAAAGGTACTTTCCTGAATCAAGAGTCGCCCACCTAAGGAATGAGATATGTGGAATCAGGCAGTTCAATGGATAAACTCTCTATGAGTATTGGGAAAGCTTCAAGAAGTTGTGTTCCAGCTTTCCACCTCACAGAATTGATGACCATCACTTGATCCAGTACTTCTATGAGGGGTTTCTACCAATGGAAAGAAGTATGATCGATGCGGCTAGTGGAGGAGCAATGGTAGGCAAAACTCTAGACGCTGCAAATAACTTAATTATAACCATGGCAGCCAACTCACAACTGTGTGGTACCTGAATGACTCATACATCACAAAGGGTAAATGAAGTGAGCACTTATAATATTGAGCAACAAATTTCTAAATTAACTGCTATAGTTCGACAAATGGCTGCAAGAAATACGCAAGGTTTTCAGCAAACTCAACCTCAGTACCACACAGAAAACCAAGAAGTACCTGTCAATTCTGGGACATCTATGGAGGATATGTTCAAGGCATTCATGAACCAAACACAATAGTTCATAAATCAAACACAACAATTCCAGCAAGAGACAAGAACTTCTGTCCAAGATCTGAGGGACCAAGTTGGTCAGCTTGCAACCAAAGTAGGAAGGTCACTTTCTCAAACTATTAAAAATATAAGTGCTATAACATTGAGATGTGGTGCAGAGGATCAACAACAAAGAAAGTCAATACAAAGCAAGTCCGACAATAGTAAAACATGCAGCAGTGATGTATTCAAGCACAAATTTGCACCTCTTTCAGCTTATAAACCGAAACTACCTTTTCCCCAAGTTCTAACAAGGAATTGGAAAGTTGGAAAGAATTCAACGTGGTATACAGAGTCTAATGAAAAATTCCTTGAAGAAATGGAGAATAGGGAACAAGAACTTAAAGATGATAAGGAGTTCACTAGTGAAAACCATTTGGAAGTGCTCGAGACTACTGCTAAATTTGAAGAAGAAACCAGGTATTCAAAGTTTGAAAAGGATGAACAAGAGGTAGAGATGGAAGAATTAATAATTCCTACAGATTTCTATAAGGAGGACATAGATGATGATACTTTCCTTGTACCAGAAACAACACAGAATGATAAACACCATGGGACCTTACACATAGAATTGGACGACGCACATGTCTAGTTCGGCATATATGAAGTTAAGAGGTATCTTGGTAAAGTTAATTCTATTTTTGCTATTTATGTTGTTGACTCTATATTGCAGGAATCTCTTGAGAAAATATAAGAGAAGGATTCGAGGACTGGAATAGAGCAAAATCATGATATGAAGGATGCTCTTAATGAATTAAAACGGTTACCAGTCCACTTAAAGTACACAAGTCTAATTACATAGAATGAGAAGGATGATGTCAAGCCAATGACAATAAACAAGGGCAAACCGCTAGAGGCAAACCCAAGATTATAGTTTTGATTTTTCTATCCCTTTACTTTTTAGATTTACATGTTAGCTAGTAGTTCTTTCTTCTGTGGATGATTTTCTTACATTGAGGACAATGTAAGGTTTGAGTGTGCACTACTAAAAAAATGGTCATTTATGATGACCAAAATCCATCACAAAAAGTAGGAAAACCATCACGAAAGGTTTACGTGATGGCTTTAAGCATCACAATGGCCGTCTTGTATACGCCCATCATAAAAGATTTTACATGATAGTTTTGGCAATCATGCAAACCCTTAGTGTTTTTGTGATGATTAATACAATCACATTAACACGTAATCTATTATGATTGTCAAAGTTATCACAAAAAAAACAAGACTTTAGGGATTAAATGTAAGGACTTGAATCTCTATTTACGTATAATTTATTTCACTTTATTAATTGTATCAATATTAATTGTATCAAATGATACTTGTAGGATTCGAACCCTCCCCCCATTTGCAAACTAAATAATGAGTAATACCACTACACCAAAGCTCAGATCATGATTATAATTTTAAAATAAAATATAAAAGGAAACATATGTGAGTTGACTTACTAAACAAAATTACTTCCACATAAGATTTAGTGATTACAATGGCAATCACAAATACTCTATAATGATGGTAATATTAGTCATCACTGAGAGCCATCATATATTTTATTGTTTTGTGATGGCTTGAAAATGCCATCACAAAATACATTCTTTTGTAATTGCAAATAATAGTAAATCACAGTAAATCTATCTTTTTAATGATTGTCACGGCCATCACAAAATATTTTTTTGATTATTTCTTACATTAAAATATTAGTGATAGCTTAATTGTAATCACGAAAAGGGTATATCTATAAGTGATGACTTAGTGCGTCACAAAAAGAAAATTTATTTGCGTGAAAAATTGGTGTGATTGACATGGCCATCACAATTATAATACATTGATGGCAAGATTATTCATCACTAAGAGCCATCATATATACTATTATTTTGTGATTGCTTAAAAAGTCCATCACAAATTACTATCTTTTGTGATTATTTTTAAAAGCTGTCACAAAATTTCGTCACGTATTCTTGTTTTTCTAGTAGTGGTGGGGGGAGAGTTTAGGTTTTATTTTATTTATTTAGGAATAATAATCCGATTTTGATGGGGAATTTAAAAAAAGTAATGCTTTTGAAAATTTTTGAAAATTTTGGTTTCATGATTCTATTTTGCTATGTGTTAAAAAGATTAAAGTCAAAGATTGAAAATTGATGCTAACATTCAGATTTTGCTTGATGCTTAATTTTTTAATGAATGATGACAACTAAGCCATGATCCATACTAATTGATTTGAATTGAATTTGTGATACATGAGTACTTGAATATGAGAAGCATGTTTATTTGGCTAAGTTATTTGTGGAGTTGTCTATGTGCACTGATTTCATGACGTAGAACTGTTTAGCTTGCTTATATTGTTGCAGAACCATGTGAAAAAAATGATGAATGAAAAAAAAAAAGATAAGAAAAATTTGGTGATTGAAAAATCTGCTTCAATGTCCATTGTGCGAAATAACTGGGTATCAAAGCCTCGGGAAGCGTCGATATTCACGCTAAAAAGTGTAATGGATAAAAACAGCTTGACTAGTTGACTTTTGTGGCCTTTGTTACTTGAATATGTAAGCCCTAGGGGTGTCTCTACACATAGCGCCCTAAGATCATCTGGTTTGGGAGTCGTTGGTGGAAATTTCACTAATGGGTAACTCTGAAAAGCCTAAGCAAAGGAGACATTGCACATGTTAAGAAAAGAAAAAAAATACTAGAAAATCATGAAAATACATTAATCTGTGCTAAAGAAAAGGTTCTATGAAAAAAATTAAAAAGCAAGGAAAATTTATTCTTGGTTGTGAGTCAGTGTGCACGGTTTTTTTCCATAATAACCAAGTTGAGTAAGTATGTGGAATGTAGGAAAGTTTCTTATGTGGTTACAGGTTGGTTTAATGAAGTTCGTTGGTGAAACGGTAAGGTTGTTCATTGTAGTTAACTGATGAGGCATTGATTAGATTTCTGTGAGTTTAGTGTTGATAGTCATGATTTGTACCTTGAACTCTTTTGACATAATGATTGAATAAATTTTTTCTGAAAATCAAACTTTTAGTTTACACGAGGACGTGTAAAGACTAAGTGTGGGGGAATTTGATGAGTGCATATTATTCATTTATTTCGATTCCTTTATGTTTAGTTTTATTGCATATTTCATGTGTATATGAGCTTATTATGGTGTTTAATGATTTCAGGAAGAATTAGAGCTGAAATGAGAAAAAAGGAAAAATTGCAGGGTTTTAACATTAAGTTGGATGCATGGTCTTGGCTTGGGACTTAGATTTTATTATAGATCTCTTCCTTAGCTTTCCAGAACATATTGAATCATCCCAATCGGAGTTCATATGAAATATTTATGATCTTTTTACCAGATAAAAGTTGAACCTCAAGTTTGGAAGTTGCAATTTGCATAACAGTCACTCGGAGCCTAATTTCGACCTTGATCCAGCCATAATCTGTCAAATCTCAAAGAATGAAAGTTATAGATCTCGTCGATATCTTTGTTTTGAAAGGTAGCAGGCCCCGTAAATCCTCCCGGATCTAAAGTTATGCTAGTTTTACCAAAGGACGTCGCAGTAGGAAATGGAAATTTGCCCCAGCGAATTTGAGCAGGAAAATCGAAAAAATCTTAGATTTTCGGAAAGTTTCTAAATGCAGATTTTGGCAGACTTCTACATGGAATTGGATTGATATTTTAATTAGCTTTAGGATTTCCTTTAGACTAATATTTATTTCCAAATTAGATTATATTTCTTTAGGGAAACTAGTAATGAATTGTAATTCCTTTTAGGATTTCTATTTCTAAGTCCCATAGGATTTAGGACTTTGTCTAGCACTATAAATAGAGGATGATAGTAAGATTTTTATTCATTCAATTATCAACTATCATCTATTGGAGTGTAGACTCGAGAGCATGTCAGGCTAGTTCTTTTCATTCAGTTCTAAAGGGAGGTGAATTCTTGTTACAAGTAATTAATTAATTGAGTATTATTATTTATTCCTTCTTGTGTGAAATTTTTCTGATAATCTATTTTCATTGATTGCATGCTAATTGATCTAATTAATTTGATATGACCAGTTGAATTAGTTTGATCATTATCATATGCTAGATTAAGATTAGTATTACGTGTAATTGATATCTGTCTTCATTATAAGTAGCAACTTGGTAATAATAATTGTGGATAAGCTTTTGTTTATTTCTAAGATTATCAGAAAGCAAGTTAAACAAATCGAGCTTATATGTTTGTTACTTGGATTAGCCTAATTCTCTATTTCTTAATGCTTCTATCATATTAAATCTAGAGAGCTTGTTCTAGGTTGTATGCTAGTTAGAATCTGGTATAGAGCTTATTTCGTACAGTGAAAATCTAAGGAGAATTTCGGATAGTAGAGCTTATTGTTATCTAGGGCTAATAGTTTCATTGAAGGGAAAATAATAATAACTTGATTAATTTATTGCTGTACTTGGTGAAACTGAACTGCAGAACTGAAATTTTTATATATTTGGTTAATTTCATCATTAATTTTTGTTCTCTTAGTTTAAAAATAATTTTCAAAAACCCCCATCTTTATTTTCTGTTGAAATAGTAGAATAATTCTAAAATAAATCACTCTATGTGGGATCGATCCTTGCTTACTACTGTACTAATTGTTTGAATTTGTAAAGTGAAAGTGATGTTAATTTAGGAGTGTAAACGATAGCTCCCATCCTACCTAAGCTTAATTATTATTGGTCGGTCAGAATATAGGGATAATATGTGGTATGTGAATTTCTTTAATTGACCCTTGTTTTGTGGCAGTGTGTAAGAATGGCATCTAAAAATTTTGAGATGACCAATGGAGCACATGAGACCGTTGAGACACTGCTAATCAATAACCAGGATAATGTGCATCAGGAAGGCACTAATCCTCATGTAAACAACAACACCAACCAAATGATGTATAATGGGATTTTTTTGGAGCTTTCTACAATTCATGCAACACCAAACGAAAAAAACTCCTGTTCAAAATACAGGTGGAATCAATGGCAACTCATAGCTGGTCACTGCTAAGCAATTCAAGGAGTTGGAACCGTCGAATTTTTTGGGAAAGCCATAACCACTTAAGGCAGAGGTATGGATTAAGAAGATTACCAAGATATTTGATGTCTTGGGATGCAGTGAAGAGCAAAAGGTTCCCTTCACCACCTTTATGTTGCGCGGAGAGGCAGATTATTGGTGGAAATCCGTAAAACGTACTCATCTATCCCCACTTAAGAAAGTACTCATCTGGTGGGAATTCCGGAAAGTACTTGACTTTGTGTTGATGTTGCACTTCTATTTTCTTGAAAAACATTGGATCATGTGATTGAACCAATGATGTTTAAAAATAATACCGTTATTCTTCTGTTTATGTTAATTGTTTCGGCTAAGACAAAATGATTTGAAAATTTTTAAAATGTATTTCTAACCATGTGCATCATTTGATATGGTGTAGAAAATGGTAAACGATGGATTCATCAATGCAGTTGAACCTAGTGTTGGTTGTGATCGAAAGATCGTCAGCCCACTATGGTATGATGTAATATGACAAAGTCACATAATGGCAAAATCCTCAACGTACTACTAATCTAGTACGGTATCATGACGTCATAAAAGAATTTTTGGTTTACTTTTAAATTATGAAGAAGGTCAATTAAGTTGGCTAAATTATTTTGATTGATGTCTAAGTTGTTGATAAAAGTCTAAGCTATTTGATTCGGATAGACGGCTATTGAAAAATATTTATGGAATTTTTGACGCCCCCAAATCCGAGTATCTTCTAACCCGACAGATGGTGCTACACGGTACTCATAATCAGACATTCACTCTATTGAAACAACATCAAAATGTGTGTATCAACGACATTCTTATTACATTAATAATATTACATCCAGGTTCGTGTTCTAAAAAACCATTACATTTTTTTTGTTCATCATACTATAATATATACAACTTACTAGTTTATTACAAGGTAAACTAATCGTTCATCTTCGTCTTTCCTTTATCCTTGTCGGATGCCTCGGTTTGTTCGGTCTTAGCTATAGGGGTGAGCATTAGGTTATTATCTGAATCGAATAAGAATTTCGATTATAACCGAAAACCGAAAGTACACTAATTTTGAGTCAGAACAACTAGCCGAAATTTATAATAACCGAATAACCGAATAGATTATTCGGTTATTCGATTAATAACCGAATTTAGAAGAATTAACATATATTCACAAAGGAGTAATTTTACTTAGCCGCTTAGTTCAACGATATATATCCACATATATTCACAAAGGAGTAATTTTTTTTTTTCGTAGTTGCGCAGAGAGAGAGAGAAAGTGAAGGTGGGTTTTAATGGCAACAGAGTAATGGAGATCGGTGAACTCCACATTACCCATCCATGCCCAAGTACCCAAAAGGATTTCAATGTCATCGTAAGAAGAGAAATTAATTCAAGGATCGGAGGCAAAACTCTATTCAAGGATCGTTGTCATTTCGAGGCGGTACCAAATATATTAGATCTCAAATATCACGATCCGAAGGAACTTGCTTGATCACCACAGAGTCTCGCATCGATGTTAGCTCGTGAAGGAGTGCAGATTGAAGGTGAACGTCATCGATATGCTCGTTTGTTGAGTCTTGGGATGTGAGAGCACCATTGGAGATCATATACAAAGCTTATGAAGGTGAAGAAGATGATGATGATGATCGGGAGACCGGGATTCATAGGAGAGGATGGGGTTCGGTGGGAAGATGAGGATAGGGAAGGGCTAATTGAGATTGTTTTTGATGGGAAGGAAGAAGCCAGTTTTTAGTATTGAAGAAGATGGTCGAAATGATGTGGTTTCCGAGAGAGAGAGAGTTGGGTACATTTAATGATGTGATTAGAAAATATAAGAATTAAGAATTTAAGAGAGAGAGTAACAAAAAAGAGATTTTGGTTTTTGGGTTGATTGCTTTTCGGGTATTCGATTAAACCGAATAACTTAAAAATGAAACACACAAAAACTAACCGAAAACCGTAAAAAAATTCAGATATAACCAAAATATTAAAAAAATTGAATTTTCAGAAAATTTTTGTTAAATTATTTCGGTTCGGTTCGGTAATTCGGTTATCCATTTTTTGCTCAGTCCTACTTAGCTGCATTCATATGGTTCAAGCAAGAGTGAGCATAACAAGCTCAGCAAGTACAACAATTTCTTTTAAACATCATACTTGAAACATAGGAATCATATATCTTCAATAATTGGATAATAGTTATGAAGTACTATCGATAATTTAAATTAGCACTTCTTTTCCTTGAAAATGTTTTACAATGACAATATTTAGTAAAGCGTCAATTCTGGTCCAAGACCATGAGCATTTCATAATTTCTTTGAAAAGGACAACCCGACACTAAGTAAAAGTAAGTCCAGGCATATCTTACGAAAGCACTTCGGGTGATCACCCTATAGTACTCTATGTTGATCAACACTACATCCTATTAAACATATGTAAGTTTAAGTTTTGGTAACCTCATGTGCCCATCGAATAATCGATGAAAAATACATTTGTTTATTCATACTAAGGCTTACCTTGAATCCGTACCAAACAATTGGCATAGGATAGCGTTAGCAATTCTATGTTGAAAGACTTGTAAATAAATCAATCACCTCTTCAAGATTAGTCTAGCCGAGATAAAACTGGCATCAACCCTTTAGTAAAACACTTCATGCATATCATAACATGAATCACAGAAAACTTGGCTAACACGAAGGTTAGACAAGCATTTAAGAAAAACTTGCCTTCAGCGTCTGCTACTGTAAAAATAACTTTTCTTTTCAGTCTTTACGGTCTCTACAATACATAACCACATAACATACCACATTAGGTCATGAATGAACATACATGGTTCCTAATGAATCTTACCCTTCTTCTCAATCTAATCATATATTAAATTTGTTACTATTGGTTCTGGCTTGCCATTATATTTTACATTATTCTTACCAAGTTCTTTCTCTTCTATGTCTTAAGTGGATTTACTTCATTAATAGAACTCGTTTCGAGTTAATCATCCTTCCTCACGGCTTACTAACATTCTTACGTTATTCGAAACTCGATCGTCATTTGTTAAGTACACTTTATTGCATTCCGTTTATGTTTACGTAATATTTAACAACATTTAGTTATAACTCTCAACATTATAGTAATTATCATTATTGAATACAGTTCACGTTCCTTATACTTTACATTTGTCGTTTAACTACTCATTAAACAACATTAAATTCCTAAAGTCATCACTATAACAATGATTTAGGAAAGGTTTTATCATGTTCATTAAGTAATTACATAACCCATACTGGTATTGCAAACCATTGGATTCATAATCAACTTGGTCAACAAATTTCTATAGTCGGCTTAGCACATCACGTTGTTCTCATTACGTTCACATTCAATTGGTTATCAACCTTTAATCATCATACATTAAGTGTCTAACAATGCCTTAGCAATGTTATACTAACACCTTATTTCATTACTAATGAGTTATCTTTCCTTCTATACTTGTAAACATTCTTATTTGTCAAAACTGACTGGGATGGCGCCACATTACCGGTTATTGCTTTCTTCATCTCGCACATGACACGAAGTTAGCGATGAGGTAATGACATTTTTTTCTTGGCCATGTGGCGCCACTATTTGGCCTTTTGGGTTGGAGCAACAAATACCAACTCATTCCTAAGAAAATTTTGACTTTTGAAATTTTAGAAACTCCCAGATTTATAACTTCTTCAAGTTATAAGTCCGAATTGGCTCGCTCAAAAGCCTACGGTTCACAAATTATATAATCTACACGTTTATGCAAGAATTTTATCTATTTAACTTTGTTTGCTAAAATTCACCTATTAGTCCATTTTAACGAAAATGATAAATGTTCGTGAACGTTCAACGCTCGTTTCTTCGTTCTAAGTCGGAATTCGGTCATTTTCGAGTCCGCAACTCTATAATGCCAAATATGACTTGTCTCCATTGAAAACCAATGTTTCCAAGCTCAATATCAAAATTTGACTTCCATTCCAAGAATTTCACGAATTCGACGATTATCGTCCAAACTCGTAAATTTTGCCTTAACTTCATTTCTTATGATTTGTTCATCGTTTTAAATGGATTCAATCCATCATATTAACATCTTGACATACATACTTCATTAACTTATTGACATGATAAGTTATTACTTGTTCTTCATTAGTTTATAACTTGTAAAAGTATGAACTACTTATGAATTCACTTTGCATGACTTATCATAGCTTAAATCTTTTAACCATCATCCTTACTTTTATTATCATACAACCTTATTATTTCAACATAAAACAAGTTCCTACAAGCTCTTCCTTGTTTCATAACTTATATGATTACTTAATAGCTTATTCAGCATGACTTATACGACTTGTTAAGACTTAAGCTCTTTGATTACTCATTCCTATCATTCCTTAGCATACATGTTCTACCACTACCCATCTCCCTACCAATGGAAGAGAAAGAGAATTATGGTTTAAGTCCTTACCTATGAAGATCACTTGATTAATCCTTGTTCTCCTTCTTGCTTCTTAAATTATGAAGACTAGCTTTCTAGCTTTTCTAACTTATTCTCACTTATTCTCTCTAACCAATAAGCTCTCAACTTGTTGGTGTTTTTGAACAAGGAATAAATGAAATCCAAAGCTTGCTATTTATAGGAGTTGATAGATTAGGGCATAAGGGTCATTAATCCACTCCACCTCCTTAATCACCTCCTTACTATTCCAAGCTTAAGCACTAAGTTAACTTGCTCCCCACAACACTTGGCCATTAAGTCTACTTGGTCATTAAGTCTACTTGGTCATTAAGCCACTCCACCTCCTTACTATTCATTACCTAGCTTATTAAGTAAACTTGGCCACCACACTTAAGCACTTTGCTTGTTTATCACACATAAGTACTTTACTTGATATTAATTAACTTATTCTTTGCTTAGCCACCAAGTACTTTACTTGGTCATCACTTTGGGTCATCCATGGGTTGCCCCATGAGTTTTAATCATCCAATAATCCATGGTTCTTACCTTGGGCTTTTAGCTTAACTTATACTTGGGCTTGCATTAAACAAACATTAGGCTTGTTCATTAATTTACATTGGACTTAACCATTCCTATATTTGGGCTATAACATTAATTCGCATTGGACTTTATTATTATTATCCCAATTGGTCATTACAATTTCCTACATAATTCAACAAATCCATTACATATGGCTTAAAGCCTTATAACGTATAATTTACGTATTAATCTCGTATTCCAACTCATATACTTATTTAATATACGACATTCCATCATTCATACATGCTTGTATAATACCTCGTATTATACTCATATCCATTACCTCGTATAATACTTACGTATTGTACAATCCTTGCTTTAATTCATTATACGTATTTAAATTCCTTCTTGGAATTCATTTTCCCTAATCGTTAGGTTTTAAGTCCGCAGGCAAAAAACTGCGCTTCCCATAACTGAAATATTATTAGATATCTATCTCACCTCGATATTCTATCATTATGTATTTCTTGGAAGTTCAAAAATAATTCCCGAGCAGAAATGCGTGAATAGTGTTTTTCAGAAAATTTCTCGGAAAGTTTTTATTTTCATCTTGGAAATTCAAACACTTTAATTCTATCACGTAACCAAAATACTACGACGTTCCGACATATCTAGGTCATAGAATGACCTTCAATTAGCTTACTCCCATAATTAATTAATTAAATTCATTTAATCCACATAATCAAAATAAAAATTTAATTCTCAAAAATCCAAATTTTCTGGGGCGTTACAGAGGAGGGACACATAAGTCCAAACTGTTCACAGCCTTCCAAGGTGTGCTTCAGTTGTGGAAAGGACGGTCGCATATCCCAATTTTGTCCTGTAGTGAAGTTAAGTCTAGCTGGGACGGTGGCACCAAAGTCGATGGTTCAAGGGAGAGCGTTTGTCGTAACTGTTCACATAAGTCCAAACTGTTCACAGCTACGGACAAAACAAAGTCGGTGGTTCAAGGGAGAGCGTTTGTCGTAACTTCCCAAAAGGTGAGGAACCCGAACGAAGTTATCACGGGTAAGCTAATCAGAAACTCTTGTGAAATCTATACCTTATTAGATACCGATTCTGCCCATTCTTTTATTTCACCTGCTTGTGCTCAACGTTTGAACTTGACCCATGAGAAATTAGACTTTGACTTAACTGTTGAAACTTCATTAGGAGAAACCTTCGTTACAACCACTATTTATAAATCTTGTTTGATTTAAATTGGCACCCTCACATTACCTGTTGATCTTATCTCTTTGAAAATACTTGCATTTGATGTGATTTTAGGGATTGATTGGTTAACTACTCATCATGCTAAAATTAATTATTTTTGTAAGGTCGATAGTTTTCATATTCCTAACCAACCTGTTATGCGAATTCAAGCAACTAAACCACTAAAGTCAAATCAATGTCATATCAAGCCATAAAACCATTCGTTTATTGAAAAATGGATGTCAAGCTTTCTTAGCCCATGTCATGGATTTAAACAAAAATACGTCAGATTTGAATTGTATTTATGTTGTTAATGAATTTCCTGACGTATTTCCTGAAGAACTTTCTGGCCTACCCCTAGAGCGTGAAATCGAATTTTGTATTTACCTTGAACCCGGTACAAAACCCATTTCCAAAACCCATATCGAATGGCTCCTATTAAAATACAGGAGTTAAAAACCCAACTACAAGAGTATGCGACTTTGCATTGACTATCGGGAGTTAAACCATGTCACCATAAAAAATAAGTACCCCTTACCTCGCATTGATGACCTGTTTGACCAGTTGCAAGGTGCTAAATTCTTCTAAAATTAATCTTCGTTCCGGATATCAATAGTTAAAGATTAAAACTGATGACATTCCAAAGATTACTTTCAGAACTCGATACGGGCATTACGAATTCCTAGTCCTGTCTTTTGGATTGACTAATGCTCCTGCTTCTTTCATGGATATGATGAACCGAGTATTCAAGGAATATTTGGATCATTTTGTGGTTTTCTTTATTTATGACATCCTCATTTATTCCAAAAGTCGTGAAGATCATGAGCAACACTTGAAGCTGATACTCCAAAAGCTTCATGAAAACAAGCTATACGCCAAGTTAAAGAAATGTGAGTTCTGGCTTGAAGAAGTAGCATTCCTTGGGCACGTGATATTGAAGTATGGAATATCATTTGACTCGACAAAGATTGAAGCAATACAAAGTTGGGAGCAACCTAAGTCAGTAACCGAATTATGTACGTAGCTTTCTGGGCTTAGCTGGTTATTATCGGAGATTTGTGGATGAATTTTCTCAAATTGCTAATCCATTAACTCAGCTGACTCAAAAGGATACAAAGTTCAGATGGAACGAGGAATGTGAGAAAAGCTTCCAATAACTCAAGAGGAGACTCATTTTAGCACCTGTTTTGACAATACCATCATGTTCAAAGGGATTTATCACCTACAACGATGCTTCAGGCAGAGGTTTAGGATGTGTTCTCATGCAACATGAGAAAGTCATAGCCTATGCCTCACGAAAACTCAAGGAATATGAGAGGAATTATCCTACTCATGATCTAGAGTTGGCAGCAGTCATTTTTGCGTTAAAGATTTGGAGACAATATCTGTATGGGGAGAAAGTGGAGATCTATACAGATCATAAAAGCCTCAAATATTTTTTTACCCAAAAGGAACTCAACATGCGGTAACGACGTTGGCTCGATCTGTTGAAAGCGAATGTGATAGCTGACACATTGAGTAAAAGATCATATGCGGGTACGAGTGTGATGTTGTTAACACAAAGACCCATTTTGTATGACTTACAAAGGATGGAAATAGAGTTAAAAACTCCAAGGACTCACGTGATGATGTCAAATAAACGAGTAGAACCAACTTTAATCGATAAAATTAAAGTTGCTCAAGTTACAGACCCGGAGCTGATGAGTATGAAGAAGAAAGTACAAGAAGGTGCCATTCCAGAAACAAGAATTGACAAAGAAGGAATACTTTGAGTCAACTTCAGACTTTGTGTTCTTAACGACTCTGATTTGAAGTATAAAATCATGATGGAAGCACACAACACATCATTTTCAATCCATCCTGGAACTACCAAAATGTATCATCATCTTCGACATACATTTTGGTGGAGCAATATGAAGAGAGAGATTGCATATTTTATATCAAGGTGTTTAACTTGTCAACGTGTCAAGGCGGAGCATCAAGTACCAAAAGGTCCATTGCAACCACTTAAAATTCTATAATAGAAGTGGGAGCACATTAAAATAGATTTCATTACAGGTCTTCCCAAGGTTTCCCAAGGCATATATGCAATTTTGGTCATTGTCGATAGATTAACCAAGTCTACTCATTTTTTGCCTATACGAGAAACTTATTCACTTGAACGTCTTGCTCATATGTATATAAAAGAGATTGTGAGATTGCATGGTATGTCAGTATCCATAGTTTCTAATCGAGACCCAAGATTCACTTCACGATTTTGGGTCACTACAGAAAGATATGAGGCGATTTACGATTGATTGGCCTCGCATATCATCCTCAAACAGACGGGCAATTAGAAAGAACTATTCAAACTTTTCAAGATCTATTGAGACTCTGCGTTCTAGACTTCAAGGGAAGTTGGGATAAGTATTTACCATTAGTGAAATTCTCCTACAACAACAGTTATCAAGCAAGTATAGGCATGGCTCCGTTCGAGGCGTTGTATGGACAAAAGTGTCGTTCTCTAGTATACTGGGATGAGGTGGGTGAAGCAACGTTTTTGGGACCAAAAATGGTACGCATGACTACGAAAAAGATTCAAATGATCCGGCAACGTATACAAGCCTCACAAGATCGACAAAAGTGTTATGTTGATCTTCATCGAAGGGACCTAGAGTTCAATGTTGGAGATCATGTATTGTTACGTGTTGCTCCATGGAAAGGAGTTACGAGATTCGAAAAGAGAGGAAAGCTCAACCCTTGATTCATTGGTCCATTTGAAATCCTCGACCGAGTAGGAACTGTGGCCTATAAACTCGCTTTACCGCTAAGTATGTCTCATGTTCATAACATTTTTCACATATCCATGCTACGTAAATATGTGAAAGACTCGAACCACATTGTTGAATTAGAACCAAATGAGAAAGCAGAAGATTTAACGTATGAAGAGGTACCTGTTAAAATCTTGGATAAGAAAGAACATATTCTACGCTCAAAGGTTATACCTCAAGTCAAAGTTTTATGGAGAAATCACAATATTGAGGAAATGACATGGGAGTTAGAATTTGAAATGAAAACAAGGCATCCTTACCTCTTCGACATACCAGGTACGCACATCAATTTCGAGGATAAAATTTCATAAGGAGGGGAGGTTGTAAGACCCCAACTGTAAGACCCCAACGTTTATGAATAATGATTAATTTTCTCTAAATTTTATTTTGAATAATAAGGTGTGGATTTGATATAATGTTATAGTTGTGGGTAATATTTACAAAATTTGCAAAGTAAGCAAGTTATCATAAAATATTCGTTTAGTCGGGGAATATTCATGTGACACCCCCAAATCCGGGTACTTCCATTTTCGCAGGATTTGGTGTTCACTGTACAAATATCATCTATCTATCTACCCATAAATAAATGCAAACCTGCAATATATAGAAATAAATAAATAAATCTTCCCCTTATGGGGTTACATCATCTGCATAAAAATACAATCCCAGGTCACTCTAACCTTAAACAACTGTACGAAAACATAAACAAATAACAAGTCTTAAACAACATCAAGTCTGAACATAAATACATAATAACAACAAGTCTTCTTCATTTGTTAACCTTGCCCTTTCCTTTACTAGTGGAAGGCTCGTCAGATCTTTCGTTCTTAACTGCAATGTTATTATTACGCAAGAGTGAGCACGATTGCCCACAAGTATAACAATATAACAATGAAATAATAACATGAAAATAAATCAAAGACTTCTGAAATAAGAAAACTCAGCTTTTGAATCAAGAATGAATAACAAGAAACAAAAGAACTTCTGAGGGTCATAAGACCTTGAACTATGTCCTAGGTTGTTAAGTGTTTATACTTGAAACCTTTAATGATCATAAGACTATGGACTCTTCTTTTCGTACTTTAGGGATCAAATTTCTTAGCACATCACATCGCAGGTAATAATATCTTAACGCTAACGCATAAGTAATCCCCTATACAGGGTTATTCATCTCAGTTTGAAATTAGAGTCCGCCCAAAGGAAGTTTGGTTTAGATAATTCATCAAGGGTTCTGAAATTTAGAACGCTCATCAACTATGGACTAGTTCGCTAGTCTAACAAAGTTCTACAATAACTGATATTTAAATCGAATAACAACCTCAAGAGATATACAATAGAATAAATATTGTATAACAGATTCATACTTTGAAAGGTTAATATACTTTAATATAACAAAATGGACTTGATCAATAATAACAAGAATTTGCTCGATGTGAAGAGATAAACTTATAAACTCATATAATGGTAACGAGTAGGGTTAGGAAACTTGCCTTGTGCGTAGATTACACGTTAATTTATACACGTTCCTTGATTTGGCCCTCGTGGACACGTGCAAACCATCACAAAATATCCCTAACTGCATCCACTACGGAATTCCGTGATGAGGGCACTTACGGAGCATATCCTTAAATCTTTCCCACGCCTCATATAATGATTTTGAGTCAAACTGTGCGAATGTGTGAATATCGTTCCGTAGTTTTGCCGACTTCCCTGGTGGGAAAAACTTAGCTAGAAATTTTTGAGCTAAGTCGTCCCAAGTTGTGATTGAGCCAGGAGGCAAAGAATGTATCCAAATTTGCGCTTTATCTTTCAAGGTAAACGAAAACATCCTCAACCTCATAAAGATCTTTCGATACATTGTTGAATTTGAAGGTGTCACAAACTTCCAAGAAAGTTAAGATATGCTCATTAGAACATCTATCGAATTACCCCAAACTAACATGTATTCTGTGAAGATCCGAATTGTTCCTTGCTTGATCTCAAGTTATTTGCATTGATTGTCTACCTCCTAATACTCGATCAGATATCCGTGACATTTATCATGGCATAGTCCCTAAACGATTTCTGGTCGTTCCCTGCCATGTTCACTAGAATTTCTTATTCGCCAGCTTCTTCTTCCATAGGTGACATCAGCATTAGTCGACCGACATTTCCTAACTTCCTTTCAATATCGTCTCTGTATAAGGAAAAAGTTCTTTTTCGCTTCTTGATCTAGTGTGCATACACTTGCAAAGAATTCCTGCAAATACAAGAAGAAAACTAAGTAACGTTTAAATTAAGACCGAATTGATTATAACTAATATGGAATTAATATTAATAAAGAGTTCCCCGACAACGACGCCAAAAACTTGTTGGTTGATTTCACAATCAAAGCAAACGTGCAAGTGTACACGGTCAACAAGTAATAGAGTGATAAGATAGAGTGTCGATCCCACAAAGAATTCTAATTAATAAATTTCAACTACTAGCACTATATCAATTCAATTTTATTTAAACAACCATAAACTGTGATTTTTCGAATAAAGAAAACTAAATTAAACAATTAAATGAAATTAATCTAAAAGAAAGCAAATAAACAAAACTAAAATTTGTTTGAGTTCAGATAAATAATGATTAAGACTCCAATATCCCCAATTATGAACTATAAATCAATTATCCAATTATCCCAATTATTATGCCTACTGAATTGTTAACAGGAATTCTCAAATGCCAAAAGTCCTTTTTCAAGTGATCAATTGCCTTTTATTTAATCCAGATTAATCTTGCTATATTCATATGCAAAACAATTGAATTAAACTCTTTCCAATCTCAATTCCTTATGTGTTACATGCGGTGAATGATATTTCCATTCAATTCACAAACCTAATTATTCACTTTGCAAATAACTAAGTCACATGTCACCATGCCCGATTCTAACCCTAGAATTCCTCTTTCAATTCCTTCTCAGAGTAACAAGGTAATTATTGGCGATAATTAATCAATCAAAGACAAAGCAAGATGAACAATTCACTTTAACATAAATAATCGAAATAAATCAAATAATTAATTCAGAGCCATAAAAGGTTCAATTGGAATCTTAATTAAAGAAATTAGTTCATAGCAAAAAATTAAAACCAACAATCTTTTGCAAATCATGCTTAAAGAATTACACAAATTAAAAGAATGAAGAAGAAGAAAACTCCAAGTAAAATCCTTCAAATTCTCCTCTTCGCTTCCTTGATCAATCTCCAATTGTGTAGATTCCTCCCTACTTCAATGTAAATAAACCTTATATACTTCCCATCTCGTGCCCCAATCCTTTTCCAAATTAACTTGTTAAATAACCTTCCTTGAGCAAGTCAACCGTCCAAATAACGTATGCCTTTGGCCAATCTGAATTTTTACCAATACTTTTACACTTGGGGTGCAGAGAATTACTATTATGCCCTTTTCAAATTAAATTGCCCAATCGTCCTCTACTAACTCCCAAATCAGATAGCAAGAACACATAAACATAGTAAAATGAATCTAAATACCTTGAGAATACAATAAATTAAGCCCAAATATATCTAATTCATGGGTATATAATTCCAATCATCGATTACCCATCATGGGTTAATCGCTATTAACTCCTCTTAAGGCCTCGTTTGGTCGGGCAATAATAGGTTTCAAAACCATTTAATTTAATGATTCTCTTATACTATAGTTTAAATCATGTCACACCCAATTGCACAATAAATCAAATTTCTTATTTAATTTATTATAAATAACATATAATAATTGTGAGACCCGAATTTTATGAAATGAAAGTATTCAATTTTCTTATAATTATTTTATTTAGTAAATGGTTAAATTGATAAAAGGTTAAAGTTAAGGGTGATATTTGAAATTTTTCAAAGTAAGCAAGTTGTCATAAAATAACAGGTGATAAAGTACGAAGAATACGCGTGGTTGCATAGTAGCATACCAGATTGATTATTGATGCTTACGAGAAGTCACTTCGGTTTTATTCAATTATTGTTACAATATTTTATATTATTAAATCAATAATTGAGACGACAAAGTTATTCATATTATTATTTACAATAATTACAATGTCTAGAAGTTCTGTTAAGAGAGATTTGGTCACCTAATTGCGCGCCAATAAGGAAAAATCCTTATCGGAAAGCCCCCTCTTTCCTGGGAACGACCTGGTTGTTAAATATTATGAATTATAATATTAATGATGAATAAGTTCGTGCTGATTAAAAATGAAATTGTTGAGAAAAATATTTCCATTGTGTTGGAATTATTAGTGTTAGTGGAAATTGACATTTATTTCGATAGTAATTGATGTTTGGAAGTTATATTGACCAATCGGGTAATTAATCGGGTAAATGAGCAATTAATTGCTATTAATTCCCATGATTATAACTATTTGTTCACATGTGTGTACTATTGATTCATATTCTTGTACTATTAGGGGAGTTGGTGCAAGATTGATAATACTTGCATGACTAAGTTAAAAATAGAGGTATATTGTGGTTACTCGGAGAAGTTGTTCGTCCAAAAATTTCTCATTAATCATTACGTTGTCTTTATTCTGAACCTCCACGTTTTCCAACCGAGAAAGATGATCCGCCACATGATTTTTGGTACCTTTTTTATCCCGGATCTCCAAATCAAATTCTTGCGCAAGAATACTTCCATCGATAACTGCGGTTTGGCATCCTTCTTCTCAATCAAATACTTAATGGCGTAATGATCAAGATAAACGATTACCTTGGTCCCAATGAGATATGCTCTCAATTTGTCAAGGCAAACACAATCGTAAGTAATTCTTTTTTGGTGGTTGTGTAGTTCAATTGGTCATCCGTCAACGCCTCTTTGGAATAGTAGATTGTGTGAAAATCTTGTCGTGACGTTGTCCCAATATCGCCCAATCGCGTAGTCACCGGGCGCCGCACATCAATTCGAACGATAAAGACCAATCCAGGCGCCACAATAATTGGAGCAGAGACCAACTTCTTCTTTAATACCTCAAATGCCTCGATATATGACTGATCCATCTTGAAAGGCACGTCTTTCTCCAACAGGGAACATAAGGGTTTTGAAATTTTGGAGAAATCTTTAATGAAGCGTCTATAGAAATCCGCAATGTCCCAAGAAGCTCGGATTCCCTTCATGGATGATGGAGGAGGTAATTTCTCAATTGTCTCAATCTTCGCTTTGTCCACCTCTAACCCTGCTGCAGAAACCTTATGCCCCAAAATAATCCCTTCTTTCACCATAAAGTGACATTTTTCCCAGTTAAGAACTAAATTAGTCTCCACGCATCGCTTCATCACTAAAATCAGATTTTTAAAACATAAATCAAAGCTATCACCGAACACAGAAAAGTCATCCATAAATACCTCCAAATTCTATTTGACCATATCGAAGAAGATCGCCATCATGCATCGTTGAAAGGTTGCCGGTGCATTACATAACTCAAAGGACATACGCCGGAATGCAAATGTACCGTAGGGGCATGTGAATGTAGTTTTCTCTTGATCCTCCGGTGCTATGGCAATTTTATTATACCCAGAATATCCATCCAAGAGACAGTAGAACTGATGTCCTGCTAGCCTATCCAACATTTGATCAATGAACGACAATGGGAAGTGATCCTTGCGAGTGGCTTTATTCATCTTACGGTAGTCCATACACACTCTCCATTCTGTAAATGTTCTACTAGGGATGAGACCATTTTATGATCTCCTTTTTCACCACATCCTTCATAATGGGATTTAGCCTTCTTTGCATCTCAATGGTTGGTTTTGCCCCCTCTTCCATTAAAATCTTATTCATACAATATGATGGACTAATTCCCATAATATCTGCTATAGTCCACCCAATTGCTATTTTGAACTCCCGTAGGACCCGTAGCAGTTTTTCCTTTTGCGTGTCAGTTAACTCCGTTGAAACAATAACTGATAGGGTAGCATCTTTTCCCAAATAAGCATACTGTAGATGAGATGGTAGTGGCTTTAATTCCAACACCGGTGGCTCTTCTATCGAGGGTTTGAACTTTTTACCTTCCGTTTTGGGCCTATCAGGGTGTCGAATGATTGATTGGTTTTCCGGAAGACAGATGATGTATCTAGCCATTTGACATACTCCACGTCATCTTCAATACCATTTTCTTCCATCCCGAGCAAAATGGATTCAAGCGGGTCCTCCGAATAATTTCCATTGAACTTGTGATTAATCAATTCCTCCATGATATCAACCCTCAAACATTCACTTTTTTCTTTCGGATAAGACATTGACTTAAAAACATTAAAGGTGACCTGTTGATCTTCAACTCGCATCGTCAATTCACCTTTTTGAACGTCAATCAAAGTTCTACCCGTTGCTAAAAATGGTCGCCCAAGAATGATTGGGATTTCGCTATCCACTTCACAATCCAAGATGAAGAAGTCCACGGGGAAGATGAATTTATCCACTTTAACTAAAACATCCTCAACAATACCTCGTGGATATGTAACCGATCGATCCGCTAACTGCAAACTAATATTTATCGGTCGTGGAGCTTGAAGTCCAAACTGGTTGTAGACGGACAATGACATCAAATTTATACTGGCCCCCCAAATCACACAATGCTCATCCCGAAAACTGATTTCCAATTTCACATGAAATGCCAGATTCTTTGGTCAACGCCATCGTTTTAACTCACCCAATTTCCTTTTCCTCAACAAAACCTCCTTCATAAACTTGGGTAACTCAAGCATTTGTTCCAAGGCTTCAAGCAAAGGGATGTTGATATGCGCTTTTTGAAAATATCCAAGAATCGTGAAACCGCTTATCCAACTTGGATTTCAAACCTTCATGGATACTTGTGATGGTAGGTATTGTGATGGTTGGTTCCGTTTTTTCGCTTCTAAGGTCTCATCTTGACGCTTTTCGGTGTCCACAACTTCCTTTGTTTTACTTTTTGCGTTGTCCCTCTTTTCCCTATTCGTGGATTGTCTTTGAAAATCCTTTCCACTTCATAGAGAATTCTTTACAATGCTCATCTCATCTCTGATTTTTTCTCTCCTGTCCTTTAAAGTGTTCCAAGTGGTCTCACATTAAGTGCATGTATATATCCGCCGCCCCACTTCATTTTCCAGATTCTTGATCGACGACCTTGGCTTTGCATATTCAACTCCATTTGATTAAAATTTTTTTCTTGTTCTTCGTTCTTTTTGTCAGTAGTCATAATAATGAATTTTTCCAAGGCTTCCTCCCAACCCGATTTCTTCTCCTGGTTGTTGTGTTCGATTTTGAAATCTGGATGTGCTTTGTTGTCTCTAAGGCTTGAGCTTGAGCTTGATTGTTACTCCATGAAAACCCCGGATGATTTCTCCAACCCGGGATTATATGCGTTTTGATTCGGGTAAGGTTGGGTAGATCGATTATAGCTCCTCTTTAATCGAGTGATTCGTAATTTATGGCACATTGATCCGTAACATGACCCCCAACACATAATTCATAAACCATTGCTACCTGATGTGTGGATTGTGGACGCCATGTTTCTACTTGCTTAGCTATTGCGGCCACTTGTGCTGCTAATGCTGTCATCGCATCTACGTCAAACTTTCCTGGTGTTTTTGGAGGGTTAGACCTCGTCATGGGCCACTGATAGTTGTTGGTGGTCATTGAATCTAACAGCTGATATGCCTCATCAAAACTCTTAGACATGATCGCTCCCCCTGCCGCTGCATCAATATTGGCCCTCGTGGACATGTGCAAACCATCACAAAATATCCCTAACTGCATCCACTACGGAATTCCGTGATGAGGGCACTTACGGAGCATATCCTTAAATCTTTCCCATGCCTCATATAATTATTCTGAGTCAAACTGTGCGAATGTGTGAATATCGTTCCGTAGTTTTGCCGACTTCCCTGGTGGGAAAAACTTAGCTAGAAATTTTTGAGCTAAGTCGTCCCAAGTTGTGATTGAGCCAGGAGCAAAGAATGTATCCAAATTTGCGCTTTATCTTTCAAGGTAAACGAAAACATCCTCAACCTCATAGCATCTTTCGATACATTGTTGAATTTGAAGGTGTCACAAACTTCCAAGAAAGTTAAGATATGCTCATTAGGAACATCTATCGAATTACCCCCAAACTAACATGTATTCTGTAGCATCTGAATTGTTCCCGGTTTGATCTCGAAGCTATTTGCATTGATTGTCGGCCTCCTAATACTCGACTGTATATCCGTGACATTTATCATGGCATAGTCCCTAAGCGATTTCTGGTCGTTCCCTGCCATGTTCACTGGAATTTCTTATTCTGCCAGTTCTTCTTCCATAGGTGACACTGTACTAGTCGACTGACATTTCCGGAACTTCCTTTCAATATCGTCCGTATAAGGAAAAAGTTCCTTTTTCGCCCTTGATCTAGTGTGCATACACTTGCAAAGAATTCCTGCAAATACAAGAAGAAAACTAAGTAACGTTTAAATTAAGACCGAATTGATTATAACTAATATGGAATTAATATTAATAAAGAGTTCCCCGACAACGACGCCTTAAAACTTGTTGGTTGATTTCACAATCAAAGCAAACGCAAAAGTGTAATACTGGTCAACAAGTAATAGAGTGATAAGATAGAGTGTCGATCCCACAAAGAATTCTAATTAATAAATTTCAACTACTAGCACTATATCAATTCAATTTTATTTAAACAACCATAAACTGTGATTTTTCGAATAAAGAAAACTAAATTAAACAATTAAATGAAATTAATCTAAAAGAAAGCAAATAAACAAAACTAAAATTTGTTTGAGTTCAGATAAATAATGATTAAGACTCCAATATCCCCAATTATGAACTATAAATCAATTATCCAATTATCCCAATTATTATGCCCTCATCAATTGTTAATGTGAATTCTCAAATGCCAAAAGTCCTTTTTCAAGTGATCAATTGCCTTTTATTTAATCCAGATTAATCTTGCTATATTCATATGCAAAACAATTGAATTAAACTCTTTCCAATCCCAATTCCTTATGTGTTACATGCGGTGAACAGATATTTCCATTCAATTCACAAACCTAATTATTCACTTTGCAAATAACTAAGTCACATGTCACCATGCCCAGTTCTAACCCTAGAATTCCTCTTTCAATTCCTTCTAGAGTAACAAGGTAATTATTGGCCAGATAATTAATCAATCAGCACAAAGCAAGATGAACAATTCACTTCAACATAAATAATCGAAATAAATCAAATAATTAATTCAGAGCCATAAAAGGTTCAATTGGAATCTTAATTAAAGAAATTAGTTCATAGCAAAAATTAAAACCAACAATCTTTTGCAAATCATGCTTAAAGAATTACACAAATTAAAAGAATGAAGAAGAAGAAAAACTCCAAGTAAAATCCTTCAAATTCTCCTCTTGCCTCCTTGATCAATCTCCAATTGTGTAGATTCCTTCCCTACTTCAATGTAAATAAACCTTATATACTTCCCATCTTGTGCCCCAATCCTTTTCCAAATTAACTTGTTAAATAACCTTCCTTGAGCAAGTCAACCGTCCAAATCAACGTCGTCTTGGTCAATCTGAATTTACCCCGGTTACATTACTGGGATTAATACTGAGTGAGCGCCCGCCTTGAAAGGGTGCGAAGAATTACTATTATGCCCTTTTCAAATTTCAAATTGCCCAATCTGTCCTCTGACTCCCAAATCAAGACATAGCAACACATAAACACAAAGAAAATGAATCTAAATACCTTGAGAATACAATAAATTAAGCCCAAATATATCTAATTCATGGGTATATAACCCAATCATCAGTTACCCATCATGGGTTAACTGCTATTAACTCCTCTTAAGGCCTCGTTTGGCTGGCAATAATAGGTTTCAAAACCATTTAATTTAATGATTCTCTTATACTATAGTTTAAATCATGTCACACCCAATTGCACAATAAATCAAATTTCTTATTTAATTTATTATAAATAACATATAATAATTGTGAGACCCCGAATTTTATGAAATGAAAGTATTCAATTTTCTTATAATTATTTTATTTAGTAAATGGTTAAATTGATAAAAGGTTAAAGTTAAGGGTGATTCAAAGTAAGCAAGTTGTCATAAAATAATCGGTGATAAAAGTACAAGAATCTGGTCGTGATTGTAGTACATGGTATTGATTATTGATGCTTACGTGAGAAGTCACTCAGTTTTATTCAATTATTGTCACAATATTTTATATTATTAAATCAATAATTGAGACGACAACGTTATTCATATTATTATTTGTAATAATTACAATGTCTAGAAGTTCTGTCAATGAGAGGTTTGGTCACCTAATTGCGCGCCAATAAGGAGAAATCCTTATCGGAAAGCCCCCTCTTTCCTGGGAACGACCTGGTTGTTAAATATTGTGAATTATAATATTAATGATGAATAAGTTCGTGTTGATTAAAAATGAAATTGTTGAGAAAAATATTTCCATTGTGTTGGAATTATTAGTGTTAGTGGAAATCGATATTTATTTCGATAGTAATTGATGTCTGGAAGTTATATTGACCAATCGGGTAATTAATCGGGTAAATGAGCAATTACTTGCTATTAATTCACATGGTTATAACTATTTGTTCACATGTGTGTACTATTGATTCACATTCTTGTACTATTAGGGGAGTTGGTGCAAGATTGATAATACTTGCATGACTAAGTTAAAAATAGAGGTATAGATGGAGGTACTATATTGTAATTCGTATTTTCACATGATTATAACTATTGATTCACATGATTGAACTATTGATTCACATTATTTACTATTAGGGGAGGTGGTGCAAGTTTGATAATACTTGCAGGACTAAATTAAAAATGAAAAAAAAGTTGAAGGTATTGTACTGTAATATTTCGAGCCCCAAAACGTGCAATTATCGAAACAATATTTTCCTATAAATAGAAGGTCATTCATCCTTCATTTCTCACCAATTCACTAAAGCTTTAGAGCAATTATTATAGAGAGAAAGAAGAAGAGAAGTTTGCTACCTCACTATTCCAATATCCAGTTTCTTCTAAGGTAAGGGGTATTATTTCTTTTGTATTCATGAAGAGAGCTATTGTTATTCCATTCCTTATTATTCATTGGAATAACTCAGATACGTGGACTACCGTATATATGGTGAAATTCTTCTTTTATTCCATTCTTTATTATTATGTTGAATAAACCGCCCATGGGCAATCACCGCATACATGGTGAAATTCTTCTATTATTCCATTCTTCTATTATTTTATTCGAATAACTTTCTCATGCCTAAGTACCACATACATGGTGAAATTCTTCCGTTATTCCATTCTTTATTATTCGTTAGAATATCTCGCCTGCAGACGGATTACGCTTAGACTCGGTTCCATTCTTTATTATTCTCGTTGGAATAACTCGTCTGTCAAATGCGGTCTATCGCACGCCTCGATGAATTTTGTTGTTATTCCATTCTTTATTATTTATGTGGAATATCCTGTCTGTGCGGTTTATGCATGACCCGGTTCTATTCTTTATTATTCTGTTGGAATATCCTGTCTATGCGGTTTACGCATGACCTGGTTCCATTCTTTATTATTATGTTGGAGTATCCTATCTGTGCGGTTTACTGGCATTTAATTGGTTCCATTCTTTATTATTCTATTGAGAATAACACTTCTCTCATGCGGTCTATGGCATGCATGGTAAATTCTTACGTTATTCCATTCTTTATTATTCTCATTGAAATAACTGCCTATGTGGATTACCGCATGCATGGTGAATGATCCTTCATATTCATATGAATAATATTTTCATTCAAAGGGTTTCGCGTGAGGCGCTTTTATAATTTTTTCCGACCTCAAAAATCGGAAAAATTTGAAATGATAATTTGATGAGTTTTCTAGATTGTGTCCAAAAATGGCGATTTTTGATGTATAGATTAAGAGTTATGGATTTTATTGGAAAATACTATTTTAAAAGTAAACTCTTATAACTCTTTTTGTGGTTAATTCCAAAATTGGTGAAATTTTTATTGGGAGTACATGTATATAACGAGAGTATATCCCTGTAAATTTCAAATTTTTGGACAAAAGTACAATTTATGATAAATGTCTAAATATTCGCGCTTTTGGCCATATGAAAAAATAGTAAATGAATTTTAAAAATTTGAAAAAAAATATATGTTCAATATGGGACTATATTCTCGCTAAAACCCGAAAAAAATATTTTTGGGACTGATTTGGTATTTTTCATGAAAATGAACTAGTTATGAATAAATGAATTAAATATGTTATATGAAGTAACAAAATTGGAAAATAGGATTTTATGGCTTGGGAATCCTATATAGGGTATATGCTGATTTTTGATGGGGATTTGATCATTGGTGATGAAATCTTATGAGTATGACATTTTGAATGATTAAATGCATTATTTGGTAAAGTGTAAACAATTGAAATAAATTGTTTTTAAGTTTAAGAAGTGATTAAAATATTGTTATAATATTAATAATATTAGATGATGAGTTTATTAAGTGATTGATTGTGACGCCCCCAAAATAGGTATACATCACCTATTCTGAGTTGCCAGATACATGATACAGAATACAAATACAATCTTTAATATACAACAAGAGAGTTGTGAGTTTTAATACAAATATTATCTTCTAGACAATATCCACTCTCAGAATAAGTCCTCATTATATTTATTGTCACACTATTTAACAGAATAGTGAGGACTACTAATACTATCATCTAGGACCATCACTTTGTTCCTCGACTAGTCCCAGCTACATTCTCATTTCTTGAAGAGAACAATAAAAGAAAGGGTGAGCTCAACTAGCCCAATAAGAAATATTATGACTAAGATAATACTGAATAAATTATCGTTAGCCTTCAAATGTTGTTAAACCGATACAATATAACAAACATCAAGTTTAACTACAAATGAACAAGCAATCCATTAGAAGAGTCAAGTAGAGAATAAAATCTACCATCTTCTATGATTTAAAAAGTTTTTCATCACTTTTATCGCTGGGACTCAGCTTAATAAATAATCCACATCATCCCTACACTATGGCCAAAGACATTTTTTTTAGTATCACGACCACAAATTATCCATGAACTACAGGCCAAAGATAATCGTGTTTTCATCAATGGTCCCTGATCATGCCATAAAACAATTCATCTTTACACCCTTGATCAAGAGAATCTATAGCCATAATCATATTTAAAAAGCTGCCCATCAATGCACTACGGGCCATTGAGGACTTTTTCCACATTATTTGTAATATTACTACCATGATTATACCGAATAATCCTCGGTCATAATCATACCAAGTCCATCTATGCACTATAGGCCATGTATGACTTTCAACATAATATAAACATGAGGATGATGACAATGATATAAGAATTCAATAAAACAAGTTCAAGAATTAATTTATCCAGAACTAATAACGTCCAAATTGTCAACATGATACTTCTTTGAGAGTAAAATTCAAGAATGCTCGAAGAAGAATATTTCCATGAAAAGATATTGGATGAAGCGTAAATATCAAGGATATTCTACTAATTTCATGGAGTATAGAAGTCAAAGCTTTAACCAACTCGAGTATAATAAAGAATGGAATAACGAAAGAAATCACCATGCATGCGGTATCAGATGTACAAAGTTATTCCAATGTAATAATAAATAACTAAAACCCAGTCAAAGTAATGTAATACTTAACGGATGTGATATTCCAATGTAATAATAAAGAATGAAATAACAAATGTAAATCACCATGTATGCGGTGCATCGCATGCAGACGAGTTATGCCAACAGTAATAATAAATAAATAAAATCAGTCCTGCGTAGAAACGCATGCATGTGATATTCTAATGTAATAATAAAGATTTTAACCAGTCCCACAGAAATGCATGTGTACAGGATATTCCAATGTAATAATAAAGATTTTAACTAGGTCCCACAGTAAAATGCATGTATACATGATATTCCAATGTAATAATAAAAAGCGGAACCGTGTCCCACGTAAAACGCATGCATGTGATATTCTAACGTAATAATAAAGAATAGAATAACGAGAAGAATTTTTACCATGTATGCGGTATTTCAGATAAACATGTTATTCCAACATAATAGTAAAGAATGGAATAACTGAAGTTTTCTTCATGAATACAAAAGATATAATACCCCTTACCTTTGAAAGAAGAGTATTCCGACTGGTAGGGCGAAGATATAGTCGAAGAAAACTTGCACTACGCTCAAAGCTTTCTTAAACTCTAAAGAAATATGCTCAAGATTATAGAAGAAGAATTCTCTCTATAGTTTTCTCTCTAAAGTTTCAAATTGAATTCGTAAGAAATAATGAAGGAATGAGCTTCTATTTATAGAAGAATGGATCGTGATAGTAACTAATTCATGAGCGGTCCAGATTAACTTACTTTTAAACGGACGGTCCGTATTGATTTAATAAAATATTCTAATAAAACAAAATCTTTTAAATAAAATATAATATATTCTATTTATAATCTAATAAAACGAATAACTTTATAAAAGTATTACATTTTATATAAAAGATTTTACTATGCAAAACACTATGCATAATAGAATATTATATATTCTATTTATAGTCTAATAAAACGAATAACTTTATAAAAGTATTCTGTTTTATATAAAATATTTTTCTATTTTATTACATTAATATTACTAATAAAATAAAACTGAGTGACTTCTCACGCAAGCATTAATAATCAATACCGTGTGCTACTATGCAACTAACGCCAGACATATTATTTCTTTACTACCGAGTAGATCAACAATTTTAACGGTAAAACTTCCGCCGTTATTCTCATAAAAATATTTTTGTCGCGTTTTCTTAATCCGGCAATAATTTCGTTAATAGGGGTCCACTAATGATTGTTCGTCGCATTTGACGGATATTCCCCAAACAAAAGAATATTTCTCGACCAATCTAATATTATATAACAACTTGCATACATTACAAAATTTATAAATACTACCCACAACTATAACATTATATCAAATCCACACCATAATATTCAAAAATTATTTCGAGAAAATTAAATATTTATTCATAAAAACTGGGTCTCACAATCTCTCCTCCTTATGGAATTTCGCCCTCGAAATTTACGTGACGCACTGGTATCAAGAGGTGAGGGTACCTTGACTTCATTTTAGATTCTAACTCTTGAGGTATAACCTTTGAGTGTCGAATATAATCCTTCTTATCCAAGATTTTAACACGTATCTCTTCATACGTTAAATCATCCGCTATCTTGTCCGGTTCTAAATTAATAATGTGGTTCAGGTCATCCACATATTTACGTAACATCGATATGTGAAAAAATGTTATGAACACGTGACATACTTGGCAGTAAAACGAGTCTATAAGCCATAGTTCCTACTTGATCGAGGATTTCAAAATGTGCCAATTAAATCGAGGGTTAAGACAACGCCTTCTTGAACCTTCTTCTTTACATTCATCAGCTCTGAGTATGTAGCTTGAGCGGCTTTAACTTTATCGATTAAATTCGATTCTACTCATATATTCGTTATCTTCACGTGGGTTCGTATATTCACACTCATAAACGCATACGATCTTCTACTCAACGCATCAACTACCACGTTCGCTTTTCCACGATGGTATTGAATGGTATGATCGTAATTTTCAACAGCTCGAGCCAACGTCTTTAGCGCATGTTACGTTCGTTTTAGTTGAAGAAATATTTAAGGGTTTAAGAAATATTTTCCCTCCACGCTTATTGTCACCGCTTCGATCAAGTATTATCATTGATATTATCATTTTACCAAACCGCTCTCTTTTGGTTGGGTTAACTCATTATCGCGCTCCAATAATCGAGCTATATTAACAACATCCGAATATAAACACGTTTATTATGAGAGATAAGATATTGACGTATCTGGGTTTCAAACCCTTAGAAACATTCGCGCCATTCTCTCCTCATTATCAACCAAATGGGATGCAAACGGGACAACTCATCAAACTTAGCTTCAGATCGCGACACGGTCATGTTGTTTTGCTCCGACTTGATGAACTCTACCTCTTTCATGTGATGAATACTTTCGGAAAGTACTTGTCGTTGAACAATTCTTGGAACTTCTCCCAAGTCATCTTCAAGTGTTGCGAGTTGAGTACGCTTCTGATTCCCACCAAATAATCTTCCTCCGCTTTCAGTAATATGAAGGTGGCAAAGGAACCTTTTGCTCCTCGAAGCATCCCAAGATATTAAATATCTTACGGATCTGCTTTATCCACGTCTCCGCCTTTAAGTGGTTTTGGCTCTCCAAAAAATCCGGTGGTCAGTTCCTTGAATCGCTTAGCGATAGACCGTCCGAGAGTTGCAGTGTTTCCACCGCATTTTGAGCAGAGCCGCTCTTTTCACGATGTTGCATGAATTTCATAAAGCCTCTAAACATTCCATCGTTCATCATTTGGTCAGTGTTGTTGTTTGTATGAGGATTGTCGCCATCTTGTTGCACATTATCCTGATTATTCATCTGTGGAGACTCAACGGTCTCCTGTGCTCCATTCCTATTCTCAACATTCTCGGACGTCATTTTTAAATATCGCCACAAAACAAGGGTTAAATAACATATCACATATTATCCCTATACTCTGATCGGCCAATTAAATACCAAATAAACTTAGGTAGGTCATACTAGCGAAGGAATTCCCTGCTCTCCCTCCTATTTCTTGTCTCACATCTCACCAAGGATAATATCCCTAAGCTTTGATATTATTTGTGGACGCCCCCAAAATAGGTATACATCACCTATTCCGAGTCGCCAGATACATAGTCTGTAATACAAATACAATCTTTAATATACAACAAGAGAGCTATGAGTTTTAATACAAATATTGTCTTCTAGATAATATCCACTCTCGTAATAAGTCCTCATTATATTTATTATCACACTATTTAATGTAATAGTGAGGACTAATAATACTATCATCTAGGACCATCACTCTGTTCCCGACTAGTCCCGCCCACGTTCTCATTTCCTCAAGAGAACAATGAAGAAAGAGGTGAGCTCAACTAGCCCAATAAGAAATATTATGACTAAGATAATGCGAGAATAAATTATCGTTAGCCTTCAACGATGTTAAACCGATACAATATAACAAACATCAAGTTTAAAAGTAGAATGAACAAGAAATCCATTAGAAGAGTCAAGTATAGAATAAAATCTACCATCTTCTATGATTTAAAAAGTTTTTCATCACTTTTATCGTTGGGACTCAGCTTAATAAATAATCCACATCATCCTTGCACTATGGCCAATGACATTTTTTTAGTATCACGACCACAAATTATCCATGAACTACGGGCCAAAGATAATCGTGTTTTTATCAACGGTCCTGATCATGCCATAAAACAATTCATCTTTGCACCCTTGGCCGAAGAGAATCCATAGCCATAATCATACCAAAAATTGTCCATCAATGCATTACGGGCCATTGAGGACTTTTTCCACATCATTTGTAACATTACGGTCATGATTATCTTGAATAATCCTCGGTCATAATCATACCAAGTCCATCTATGCACTATGAGGCCCATGATGACTTTCAACATAATATAAACATGAGGATGATGACAATGATATAAGAATTCAACTAGCCCAGTAAGAAATATTATGACTAAGATAATGCAGAATAAATTATCATTAGCCTTCAACAATGTTAAACTGATAAAATACAATAGAAGTTTAACTACAGAGGAATAAGCAATCCATTAGAAGAGTCAAGTAGAGCATAATATCTACTAGCTTCTATGATTTAAAATGTTTTCATCAATTTTTATCGCTGAGACTCAGCTTAATAAATAAACCACATCATCGAATCATCCCTGCACTACGGGCCAAGGATATTCATTAAATCATCAATGGTCATGACTATAATAATGATGATGAAGTTTTCCTCAGTGTGAATTATAATAATGATGATGAAGTTTTGTTTTATTAGTATTATTAATGTAATAAAATAGAAAAGCTTTTTATATAAAATAGAATACTTTTATAAAGTTATTCATTTTATTAGAATATAAATAGAATATATTCTATTCTATTATGCATAGTATTTAGTATAGTAAATTTTTTTATATAAAACATAATACTTTTTATAAAGTTATTCATTTTATTAGACTATAAATAGAATATATTATATTTTATTATGCATAGTTCAGATAGTATTTTTGCATAGTAAAATATTTTTATATAAAACAAAATACTTTTATAAAGTTATTCATTTTATTAGATTATAAATAGAATATATTATATTTTATTTAAAAGATTTTGTTTTATTAGAATATTTTATAGTAAACCAACTGACCGTCTCGATTAAAAGTAAATCAACTGGACCGCTCAGAATTAGTTACTATTCAGGTCCATTCTCCTATAAATAAGCTCATTCCTTCATTATTTCTTACTTAATTCAATTTGAAACTCTAGAGAGAGAAACTATAGAGAGAAAGAAGAAAAGTATTCGCTACTTCACTACTCCTATATCCATTTGTTCTAAGGTAAGGGGTATTATTTCTTTCATATTCATGAAGAGAACTTCATCATTCCATTCTTTATTATTACGTTGGAATAACTCAGATACTGGTTCACCCAATACTTGGTGAAATTCTTACGTTATTTCATTCTTTATTATTATGTGGAATAACTCGCTCATCTAAGATATCGCATACTTGGTGAAATTCTTTCGTTATTCCATTATTTATTATTCTCATTGGAACATCACATGCATGCGTTTAAGCATGACTGGTTCCGTTATTTATTATTCGTTGGAACATCCCGCTTGGTGTAATTTTGCCTCGAATTCGGTTCCATTATTTATTATTCTCGTAGTAATATCTCGCCATGCGCGTTTTACGCATGACTTGGTTCCGTTATTTATTATTCGTTGGAATAACTTTTATGCATGCGGTCTATCGCATGCTCGATGATTTCTTTTGTTATTCCATTCTTTATTATACTCGGTTGGTTAAAGTTTTGACTTCTATACTCCATGAAATTAGTGGAATATCCTTGATATTTGCGCTTCATCCAATATCTTTTCATGGAAATATTCTTCCGAGCATTCTTGAATTTTACTTTACAAAGAAGTATCATGTTAATAATTTGGACGTTATTAGTTCTTGGATAAATTAATTCTTGAATTTGTTTTATTGAATTCTTATATTATTGTCATCATCCTCATGTTTATATTATGTTGAAAGTCATCTCGTAATTCGTAGTGCATAGATAGACTTGGTATGATTATGACTGTGGATTATTCGGTATAATCATGGACCGTAATATTACAAATGATGTGGTAAAGTCATCATTGGTCCGTAGTGCATTGATGGATGAGTTGTTGGCATGATCATGACCATTGATGAATACACGAATATCCTTCGCCCGTAGTGAATGAATAATTTATGGTTGTGATACTAATGAATATCCTTGGTCGTAAAGGTGGATGATATGGATTATTTATTAATCGAGTCCCAAATGATAAAAGTGATGAAAAACCTTTTAAATCATAAAAGATAGTAGATTTTATTCTCTACTTGACTCTTTTAATGGATTGCTTGTTCTACCGATTAAACTTGATGTTTGTTATATTGTATCGGTTTAACTTTGTTGAAGGCTAACGATAATTTATTCTCGTATTATCTTAGTCATAATATTTCTTCTATCGGGTGGTTGAGCTCACCCTTTTACTTTCATTGTTCTCTTCATGAAATGAGAACGTAGAGAGGACTAGTGGGAGAAGCGAGTGACTCGGTCCGGATAATAGCATTAGATCCTCACTATTCTCGTTAAATAGTGTGATAATAAATGTAATGAGGACTCAATTGATTGTGGATATTGTCTAGATGACAATATTTGTATTAAAACTCACAAGATATGTTTTGTCGTATTTTACACGACTGTTGTATAATTAAGTTGTTTTTGAATTTTGTACCATGTATTTGGCGACTCAAGATAGGTGATGTATAGCTATTTTGGGGGCGTCACACATAGCATATGTTTTGTCATATATTACACGACATTTGTGTAATTAAGTTTGTATTTGTATTTTGTACCATGTATTTGGCGACTCAAGATGGGTGATGTATACCTCTTTTGGGGGCGTCACAATAATTTCTCATTAATTCACATAGTCATATAATTAATTTTCTCATTTATTAATAATGTCAAATTATTAAATCTCTAATTAATTATTAAATGAATTAAAATAATATTAGGCTTATTAAATATTCCTTTTAATTCAATAAGCTCACATAATTACATACTTCAAATAATAAAATTCTCCACATTAATTTAATAAATATAACACATATAATTAAATTAAATCTACTATTAACTTCATCAATTAATTATTTAATCTAATAATTAATTCATCAAAAAATATTTATTTAATCCAATAAATATTAAAATTAAATTATAAAATCTTGGTTGTCATCATCCCCCCTTAAAAGGATTCGTCCTCGAATCACAATTCAACAATTAGTCCCATTATATTCTCCCCCTTACAAAGATTCTCATCCCCGAATCGCTTATAATAATCTAAGTAAATAAATGAGGATAATTCTTCATCATATTTCTTCGAAGTTCCCACGTAGCTTCTTTGTTGTGGTTCCTCCAAATTACCTTAACAGAATGTATTACTTTATTTCTTAGAACTTTCTCTTTTCGGTCGATAATTTAAACATGAATTTCTTCGTAAGATAAGTCTTTTTCAAAATGTAGGGGTTCATATTCAATCACGTGCTTATAATCGGGTTTGTAGGGTCGTAGAACTGAGACATGGAAAACATTGTGGACATTCTTCAGAAGTCGGAGGTAAGGCTACCTCATAAGCAACCTCTCCGATCCTTCGCAGAGACCTCAAAGGGTCCAATGAATCTTGGGCTTAATTTCCTTTCTTTCCAAACCTCGATCTTTCCCTTTCAGGAGAGACCTTTAAGAACACATAACTACCCAATTCAAACTCAACATTTTTTTACGGTGTGGATACAGATTTCTTCCGCTCTATCTTGAGTTGCTATCAATCTTGTTCGGATCACTTTGACTATTTCATTGTCTGTCTGTTGTCACCAATTTCGGGCCTAGTAATTGTCTTTCGCTAACTTCATTCCAGTATAGCGGAGTTCTGCACTTCTTGCCGTATAACGCTTCATAAGGCGGCATGCCAATACTAGCGTGATAACTGTTGTTGTAGCCGAATTCTACGAGCGGTAGATGATCATCCCAATTTCCTTTAAAGTCCATTATACAAGCTCTTAACATTTCTTCTAATGTCTGAATTGTTCTTTCACTCTGTCCATCTATCTGAGTGTGATATGCCGTGCTCATTCGCAACTGTGTACCCATGCATTCTTGTAGAGGTTTCCAGAAGTTCGACGTAAAGCGCGGATCTCTATCTGAAATAATTGACACCGGAACTCCGTGCCTTGAAACAATCTCTTTCACATATAACCTTGCCAACTGATCTAAGTTGAATCGATTTTGATCGGAAGGAAGTGTGCAGATTTTTAATCGATCGGTCAATAATAACCCATATCGTGTCATAGCCTTTCCGAGTTGTCGGAGGCCAACCACGAAATCCATCGTAATATGTTCCCATTTCCATTCGGAATCTCTAAAGGTTGTAGTAACCCACTCATCCTCTGATGTTCTGCCTTCACTTTCTGACATGTCAGACACTTGGCAACACATTCTGCAACCTCTCGTTTCAAGTTTGGCCACCAGAAATGTTGTCGAAGATCTTGGTACATCTTGGTACTACCGGGGTGAATCGAATATCGTGAGTTATGAGCCTCGCTCAAAATTTCTTCCTTAATCTAAAATCTTTGGCGGTACCCAAAGTCCGCTCTCAAATCTCGATTATTCCTTCTTTATCCATTTTGAATCTTGATTGGGTTCCTTGAGATATCTTCTTTTTCACCGCTTTTACATTCGTTATCCACGAAGTTGAGCCTCCTTAACTTTATCTAGTAGGGTTGTGCAGTTGCATCCAAGCGACTTCTCATCAATCTCTATAGGACACTTCACTTCCAATTCCGACTTTTCCATTGTTGAAATTAACTCCTCCCGATCGGTCAACATCATCAGTTTCTCCCGACCCTTTCTACTTAAGGCGTCGACAACCACATTTGCCTTACCCGGATGGTATAGAATCTCACAATCGTAGTCCTTAATTAACTCCAACCACCTTCTTTGGTGCATGTTCAAGTCTTTCTGTGTAAAAATATATTTCAGACTTTTGTGGTCTGTATATATTTCACACTTCTTCCCATGGAGATAGTGCCTCCAGATTTTCAAAGCAAAAACCACTGCAGCTAACTCCAAGTCGTGGGTCGAATATCCCTTCTCATAATCCTTCAATTGTCGTGACGCATACGCAATGACTCTGCCATTCTGCATAAGCACACAACCAAGTCCTTTATGCGATGCATCACTATAAACCACAAAATTTCCTGTATCATCCGGAAGAGATAACACAGGTGCTGAACTCAACCTCTTCTTTAATTCTTGAAAGCTTTCCTCACACTTCTCCCTCCAAACAAATTTCACCAATTTCCTAGTTAAATTTGTCAACGGAGTCGCGATCTTGGAAAAATCCTGAATAAATCTTCTGTAATAACCTGCCAATCCAAGAAAACTTCTTACGTCTGAAGGTGTCTTCGGCTGATCCCAATTAATCACAGCTTCAACTTTGGAGGGATCCACCAAAATTCCGTCCCCATCGATCACATGTCCAAGAAATTATACTCTTTCAATCCAGAATTCATATTTCAAAAACTTGGCATACAACTTCTCCCTTCTCAATGTCTCTAATGTCACCCTCAAATGCTCTTCATGTTATTCCTTGGTTTTCAAATATACCAAAATGTCATCTATAAATACCACTATGAATTTGTCCAAAAACGGCTTGAACACTCCATTCATTAAGCCCATAAATGCTGTAGGAGCATTCGTTAGACCAAATGACATTACCAAAAATTCGTAGTGACCATATCGTGTTCTGAATGCTGTCTTCGGTACATCCTCTAGTCTCACCTTCAGTTAATGATAACCACTCCTCAAGTCTATATTTGAAAAGTATCTTGCTCCCTTTAAGCGATCGAGCAATTCGTCGATTATTTTGTAATGGATATCTATTCTTAATTGTGACCTTATTCAGTTCCCTATAGTCGATGTAGAGCCTTATTGTCCCATCCTTCTTCTTCACGAATAAAACTGGTGCTCCCCACGGCGATACGCTTGGTTGGATATACTTCTTGTCCAGTAATTCTTGTAGTTGAACCATCAGTTCTTTCATCTCTACGGGGTGCCATTAAATGACGGTGCCTTCGATATTGGAGCCATTCACGGAGCCAAATCGATCACGCAATTCATCCGCTTTCTATCGGAGGAAGTCACCGCAAATCGTCAAAAAATACGTCTGCGAAATCCTCACCACCGGTATCTCCTCTATTTTGAATTCTCTTTACGACTATCGACTATGTAAGCTAGATATCCTACACGCGACCTTTGTCTTAACAACCTCCGCTGCATCATCGTCGGGACAACTCGCTTGTTCAGGCGATTTCTACCATAAAACACAACCTTTGATGGAGTCATAAGGTTAATACGCTTCTTCTGGCAGTCAATTACCGCCCCATAATTGGATAACCAGTCCATACCCAAGATGACGTCGAATTCTCCAAGTCAAATAGGGATAAGATCTACGTTCATGATATTGCCCTTAATATCCACTCTACAGTTCTTATGCACGTACGTAATAGGGATTATTTCTCTATTCGCAATTTCTATGTTCATGGGGTATTCTAACTCGTCCTTAAGCAATTCTAAGTTCTTAGCAAAGTCATCAGATATAAATGAACAAGTAGCACCCGAATCAAACAATACATAAGCATTAACTCTATTGATCAGAATGACACCTGACACCACATCACGAGACTGCACTGCATCTTGTACTGTCATGTTGAATGTTCTTACGGTAGGTCGGTTGGTTGCGGTTGGTCCCGTGATAGTTAAAGCACTTCCACCACTGTTTCTTCTATTCCCTCCTGATCATGTCACTCCAGATCCCTTCTTAGGATAATCCCTTGCAAGATGATCCTTTGAACCACAAGTAAAGCAGGCGCCTTTCTTTGGGTTAGGACAGTTAGGTGCTATGTGTCCTTCCTGACCACAATTGTAACACACTCGTTTTTCCTTCATGCAAACTCCGGATGAGTTTTCCCATGAGTTGGGCACACTTCAATCTTCTTCTTCTTACGCCTCCTTGTTGACTTCGGTTGGCGAGTTGTCGGACCACTTTCTCTTCTGATTATTACTACCTCTCGTGGTACTTCCACAGATTTTGTTAGTTCCTTCATTTTCACTCTTTTCTTCTTACGATCCACGATTATATTTAATTCTTGCATCGCTTCCACCTTTAAGAGTATGGCCTTCTCTAACACTCCAGCCAAAATTGTTCAATTGGAACATTGACACCTTCTTTATACAACCGAGGCTTGATCCTGCTCAAAACGTCTTGCCTTTCTCTCATCGGTATGCACTTGGTATGTGGCGAACCTAGCCAACTCGTTGAACCTTGCACGCATAATCTGCTATGGACATATTCCCTTGTTTCAACTCCAAAAATTGAACCTCCATTTAGTTCTGTGAGCTGGTTGGAAAGTACATCTCGAAGAACATCTCCTCGAATCTCTCCCAGGTTATCACACCTTCACCTCCTCACTTTGTTTTCTAGCCAACCACCAATAAGCGGCATATTCCCTTGTTTGATTTCAACATGAATACGTGTTATCACATGCGATTTTTCGGTCTTCTCTTACTCTGGCAACGTCAAACACCTTCTCCATCTCCATAACCCAAGTTTGAGCTTCGATCGGGTTTATGGGGCCCTTAAACTCTGGCAGTCCCACCGCCTTGAAATCCTTGAATGATGTATTCGGTGGAGCTTGTGGTTGATTGTTAATTGCTCCGGCTAATAGGTTCACCAATTGCTGAGCGGGGTTAGCATTGGCGTCTTTGTTGTTAATCATCGGTTCTCCTTGAGCTTGTTGACGGTTTTGTCTTCTTCTAGGCGGCATGTTTCTGTTAAGAATACACGCTTATTAGGTCTTTATTCAATCCCTTAAACATTTAAGGCTTAACTAAAATATTTAATCATAATTTACTTAACACATTATCTCGAATAAACTCTGACATTTTATTCAAATCACAAGTTTTAACATCATATGATAGCATCACTGCTATTTACATCAACTATCCCGAGATAAAGAATCTACAGGATTTAGAACATTAAAATATCCCTTTGTTTATAAACACATCGGAATTTACATCTTTAACTACCAGATAGTTTTCACATAATTAAACTAATCCTATCACTGTCTGTTAAGGCGCTAAATAGCCTTGCCACATTCCTCTTCCATGATATGGGACATCGTCCTGCGGTCTAGCATATACGATGGTAGTCCTTCGAACTGAATTGGGTATCTCATAACTCGATCCTAAGCCTTATCCATTGCATCTTGAAGTATAGAGTACGTCTCTCCAAGCTTAGCCTTCTTCGCACGACAATCCTCTTCTGCAAGATCAGCATGACGTGACTCTCTTACCCATCCCTCCTCTGCTATGGTCAGCCTTTTTGAGCTCTCTTTCAGATCCTTCTTCAACTTCTCTATTTCTTCGGACTTTTCCTCGGTTTGACCTTTCTCGTGAACCAAATTCCACTCCACGTTTCCCAAACGTGTGTGAAGAGTCACAATTTCCCTATCCTTCTGCTCGATGGTACTCTGCTGAATAACAATCCTCTCCTTTAGCTCTTGAACAGTGTCTTGTAACTCTATGTTACGATCATAAAGCGCATCATACATCTCAGCATCGATGGAGTTCGTGGGAACTCCTCTTCCTCCTCTTTTTCCTCGAATCTTCCTTTGGATCGGTCTCGGGCTCATGCTCCCGACCAACAACGGTGATCAATGGAGATGACTCTCTCCGCTACTAATGTCTGCCTCGACGACATAAATGTCTCAAGGGGCTCCTCCTCCGTAAGGGTACTCTAAGGGGTTCCTCCTCCCAGGCATTCGAACTAGCTCCTCCAACATCCGAGCATCCTCGAAAACAAAATTTTAAGTTTTAGTTACTAACCAAACGTACCAAAGCGAGCACATAATTTAACACATAAGCACATAAAGTCTTTTATTATCTTCAATGAATTAAGAAATTCATTTCTTAGAACTCAATAAGAGTTTACCACCACTATGTTCTCGATCTCCTACAAGGCTACTACCTAAGGCTACTATGTTCTTCATTTGTTAACCTTGCCCTTGCCTTTACTAGTGGAAGGCTCGTTCGATCTTTCATTCTTAAGCGCAATGTTATTTACGCAAGAGTGAGCACGATTGCCCACAAGTATAACAATATAACAATAAAATAATAACATGCAAATAAATCAAAGACTTACGAAATAGGAAAACTCGACTTTTGAATCAAGAATGAATAACAAGAAACAAAAAGAACTTACGAGGGTCATAAGACCTTGAACTATGTCCTAGGTTGTCAAGTGTTTATACTTGAAACCTTTAATGATCATAAGACTATGGACTCTTCTTCTCGTATTTAGGGGGATCGACCCTTAGTACCATCTTGTGCACAATATCTTAGCGCTACTTGCATAAGTAATCCCTATCTGAGGTTGTTCATCTCGGTTTGAAATTAGAGTCCGCCCCCAAAGGAAGTTTGGTTTGGATAATTAAATCGAGGTTACGAAATTTAGAAGCGCTCATCAACTATGGACTAGTCGAATCATTAAGGGTTAAGCTAGTTTAACAAAGTTCTACAATAAGCGATATTTAAATCGAATAGCAACCTCAAGAGATATACAATAGAATAAATATTGTATAATGTAATCATACTTTGAAAGGTTAATGTACTTTAATATAACAAAATGGACTTGATCAATAATAACGAGAATTTGCTCGATGTGAAGAGATAAACTTATAAACTCATATAATGGTAATGAGTAGGGTTAGGAAACTTGCCTCGTGCGTAGATTACACGTTAATTTATACACGTTCTTTGATTTAATCCTATATACCATTTACATTCACAATACAGTCAATTATCACGTAACTAGTCATCACAAGTTCATTCTCTTTGTCTAACTTTGATTATGACCATACTTAGTCAAATTACTACATTCATTGATACACAATTTACACTTTATGAACAATAAGCTAACTATGTGTTCAATAATTCAATTCACACATAATTGTGTTATTCATATGTTAACAATTTATCTTAACATCTCGTTATACGTCTAACATAATTTTATGTTCCTTAGATTTGGTTACTATCACATTTCTAGACTTGGACACTTAAAAAAATTTCATTTTTGGACAATCTGCTAAGTGGTACTTGATTTCTTTATTAGGCTTGTTCTCGGCGTTCATTGTGAGAAGCGATGGCGTTATGACTTAGACTTTGGACTTGCTTGACGCGGTGGTACTAGCGCCATGGGGTTTTAGGCATGGAGTTGGTATGTATATTTGAAACTCTAGATTTTTGAATTCGATTCGCGAAGAACACGAGAAACATGCTGAAATTATCATTACATGGTCATTGAATTCATTAAATTAAACTTACCCACATACTAGAATTCATACATAATCATTACCCAACCTTTATAGAGTGTTTTTAAGCAATTAAAACACCTAATTATAGAATCAAACATGTAAATTCATTGTTCTTGATGTTCTTGAAGGTTTTTGAACATAAAACATACAATTTATCATCATGGGTTCGTTATAACACCAAATCAAATCCATTAGAAGTTTGTTTTCTTCATTTTAACATACATAATTATATCTGAGTGTGAAATTTACGAGACAATTTATGTTTGACATATTAAATTTATGAAAAAGGGCCATATGGCCATATTCTATACTCTGTAACAATATCTCGCATATTTTTATAAAGCGATGATATGGAAATCTATAATATATAGTAAAAACATGCTATGCTAACATTTATCACATATACATCCACATAGACAATACAATTTCCAACTACGGAGATTTCTGAGAAAATTTGTGAGCCATAT